>VXBN01013856.1:54816-70048 GCA_013397395.1 Sinosuthora webbiana | reverse complement strand
TTTTTTTTTTTTTTAATGTGATTTCTTACTTTGGTTACAAATCTTAGACCCAGCAGAGAAATATGCTTTATGTGTTCTGGCTAAGCCTCTCTCAGGAATGGAATACTAAGCCCTCAGATAGTTCAGGTGGTCTTTTCCTGTATTAAATGAGTCTAAAGCCCATTGCAGGTTGTGCTGGGCTGGCCAGCCCTAAGCGCACCCACATGCATTCATTTAAGCAACTTAGAAAAATCCCCAGGCTTGTAAGAGAAGCCCTACATATTTCATAGCTTGCTGGGATGGTATAAGCCCTTAAAATTTGAGGTAAGGGTTCTTGCTTGCTGAGAACATTTGCTGTGGTCAGAATATTGCAGCAGCTGTGAGCAGCTGACTCTCTCAGTATATGGTGTCTGATCATATGATTGGCCCTTTATGAGCTAAGAAATAATTTCCCCATTGACTATCTTTTTTTAATGTAGTTTTCTTTCCTAAATTGCTCACATAGGGCATATAAATCACACAGCCAAACTGCATGTGAAGCAGACTTGCTTTTGGGTTTGTGAAGATAATAAATACGTAGCTTGCATTTTGCAGTCATAGCACTCCAAAAGAAAGTGTGTGTGCTTTTTGGAAAGCATCCTGAAGGTATTTTTCAACATCTGCATTTTTAGGTGTCTGACTTGAGGGATGTTTTGGAGAACTTCTGCTCTGAAAAAATTTATTTGAGTGAGCAACAGGTTATGAATACATTCAAGCAACTGCAGTCAGTAGTGAGTTCAGCAATTCAGAGTCCAGAGGCAAGGAGAGCTGCCAGACCTGATGTGTGGGAAAGGACTGACACATTGGAAGCAGTTATAAGTGGACCCTGCTGCATTAATTTCTTCACCACCATTTGGCATCTCAGAGGTTCAAGACCACCCTGTCCTTTTTAAGGTGGATTTACCACCCTTGATCCAGTCACCAGGATCTGTCTTGCTCTCTTTGGCAGTCAGATGTTGGCATTCCCTGGTTGTAGGGGTTGCACTTGTACCTCCTGCACAGACAAAAGTGACGGGTTTTTTCCCCCCACGTATGCAGTAGTAGAAGGTGAACTGCTCTAAACCCATTTTATTTTCTTTGGTGGTGATGGGTGGCACTCTCACACAGAAATGGTGTTAACTGAGGGCAAACCTACATCAAGGTGGCAGCAGAGGAGGTAGAGCCCCCTGCCAATGTAGGTAACACTCTTTCAGGCCTCCTAAAGAGGGATCCACACGGGGATACACACCTTGGTTTGCTGCAGTTGTGCTCAGTGATGTGTCAAAGCCCTGTGAGATCACTGCTGGCTCTCCATACCCATCTGTGAATATTTTGCCATGGCACTTGCTCAGGGAATTCGCCAGGATCTGGCCTGTCATTAACAATTCTAAAATGATTTCTGCTCACAAATCCTTTTTAATAGATACACCGACTTACGTGTGTTTAATCTAAAGCCTGTTTGCTTGGGGTTTAGGCAGCTGGGATGGATTGCACCCAAAAATGGTTTGGCGTGTAAAAAAACGGTTCTCTCTGGCCCTGCTGTTATTGCATTGAAGATGCACAGTGTTTGGCAGGCTGAGAGCTGTGTTTAATATGTACCAGTGCAGTCAGCACAGCTCTTGGGGGGCCAGGATTGCTTTGCAATGACCATTATGACACTGCATACCTGAGTATGCAAAAAAAACCAAAAAACCACCCTGAAAACGCACTGCCTGTCATGTCTTACTGCTTAATGATGTAGCCAGAGGCAGACCTGACATTAAGGCCATTCTTTGCTCCCGGTGGGGGACTGCATCTTTAATCCCATCAGAGCAGATCCATTTAGAAACTGCAAACCGAGCCTGCTCAGAGCTGTCACTCAGCTCCCTTAATGAGTCCATTCTTCAATCAAGGTAGTTTCTTCTCTGGGAGCTCAATGATGATGTTTGAATATGGGATATTTATAGTGTTAGTGCCAGGCTCTTAACAGCCTAATGGCTGAAGCTGCTTTCAAAGGCTGGGTCAGAGGGGAGGGGGAGAGGTGGCCACGCTGGAGGGCTTTGGCTGAGCTTGGAAATTTAGATTTCCTCAAAACAGGGGTCTGGGAAAGCTGACACCTTATTAATTCCCCTTCCCTCTGGACAGGGCACTGCTTAACAAATCACACGAGGAGAAGGGGAGGAAAATAAAGTGTGAAAATCAGTGTAAGCTCAGTGCTTGCTCCTGCAGCCAGGACTGCAGCACAGCATTGCTGACTGTGCTGGGACTCACCTGCCTCTGTCAGCAGCTCTGCCAGCTCCATTTGCTCTGCTTAGCCTGGCTTTGCTTGTCCTGGTTTGCCTGGACTATTCCTTTACAGTGATGTGACTTGGCTGTGGTGGAAGTACTGGGCTGGTGGCTTGCTGTGCTTTGGGAAAAGTCACTTTTCTATAATAGCATCTTTTTTTTACCCCCCACGCTTCTCCTATTGCTTGAACTCCTCAATTTTCAGGAATTATTTAGGACTAGACAACATATCGAGTGGGTGTGTGCTAATACTGCATTTTGAGCCTGAACTGGAGCCATTGTGTCAAGTTTTCCTGCATTTTCTGTCAAAACTCTCAGGATCTGAAACTGTGTGATGGACACCCAAATTCAGGCCCTGCTAATTATGGATTTTTGTCAGGTCAACGGGGAGATGGAAGAGTTTTCTTTGATCTGTAAGCTGTGAAAATGCACTTGACCTGGCCGGCGGGTTTCCATAGCCTCCTCCTGAGGCTGCTTGGATTTCCAGGGTAATAAAGGGCATTGCCCACCTGGTCTCTGCAAGTCTTGGCACTCAGCCCACCTTGCACACTCACCTCCCATTTTGCAATGCCTGCTTGCATGCTAAGAAGAGGTTGCTGTACAGCTTTCAGATGAAATATTTATGAATGGCTGAAAATCATCAGTAAAAGCATCCAGGCATGGCTATGCAAAGAGGAGAGTTAGAGCTTTACCAACACCCAGCCTTTCTCAGCAAAGAAAAGCTCTGCCAGCTGTCTTAGCTGCCACCATAAGCACTTTGAAACCAGACTTGCATGAGAGGTAGTTCTGAGGATCCTGCCCTCATCCTGGTTTTAGTTATCACACTGTTGTATTGCAAATAACTCTGGGTGGTTTTGGACAAAGGTCATTGGATCAGTAACAATTTCCCCTCTGGAGTTGTGACAAACTTGCAAGTGCCTGGGAGAGATTTTGTGTGTGTTTTATCTTAGTGCACTTATTGCTTCTGCCACGAAAGTGCTTGGGTATTATTTTTTTAAAAAATTAATTTTCTCAGGCCTCGTCATCTTAAAAAATAATTTCGTTCAACAAAGCAGCATCGTATCAAAATTACCTTTACTCCACACACTCACACTTCAATTCTGCTCCCCTTCCTGCTTTGAGAAAGCTTTGCTGTTCTTCATGCAGCAAATATATGACTCAGAGGGAAAAAAAAAATTGTAAACACAAATCAAACCAATATTTTTTCACAAATGAAGCAAGGCTCTGTGGAAGCTTGGCATCACTGCTGATATTGCAAACAAATCTTGTTTGTAATAATCAAATAAGCTGTGGTTGTTTCTGTGCCAATGAAGGAGGCACTTGGGGGGACAGGGCACTGCAAGCACACCTGTGTCTGCTCCTACCTGAGGTGGGCTATCTTGGAGTCTAAATCAGTGTCTAGCACACTGCAGCTGAAGCTCTGAATTTCAATCCTCAAAGTGTTTATACAGAGTTGTCCTGTGAGGGATGTTCTTCATATTGTGGAGATCTGGATAGGCTTTAGACCGGGGCTGTACAGATCAGCCTCATACACTGTTTATTCCAGGGCTGCAATTCTCCTTCCATGGGGAAATTCACACCACGGCTGCTGGGGAAGGCTTGGAGAAGAGTGAGTGCTCCTTCCTCAGGGCATAATCCTCTCTGCAAATCTGTGAGTCAGAAAATTCCAGTGACACTCTTGGAATTTCTGCACATCCGATAGGAATTTCCCTTCCCCTTGTACTCTTCTCTCTTCCAGGCTTAAATCTCCCCAGGTCTCCCTTGGCTGAAGAATCCTGAAATCCCTGGAGATCCTGCCCTCAGGGCCCACACACTCTGATCACTACTGCTCCCCACCACCTCTGAGTTTTGGGGCTCCTGGTGCCTGATGGATTAAGCAGAAGGTCAGATGGGATGGCCAGTGTAGTTCCTAATGATTTATAAGCCTGTGAGCACCAAGGCAGGCAAAACACAGAACAGGAGCTTCTTTTTAGTCCCTGAAAAGTTAATGATGGTGTCATGTAAAAGACCACGCATTTCGAGGCCTGACATGTGAGTTGCCCTTTGTTAATTAGAGCCAAGGGACAAGAAACCATTACACCAGAAGTTTAAGTCCAAGTCTTTATGCATTTATTTACTATTGTTTCACTGGCTGTTAAACTATTTGGTAGTACTCATCCCAAATTCATGAAGTACTATAAATACTCGCAGAGAAAAACTTCATTATTTTTTCATAAAGGACAAGAAATACAGTTGGGAGGTTCAGTTTAGTAGTCATGGTTATAAACAACTGAGGGCTTGCTGGGTTCCCATTAAAAGCTTGTCAGGTGGTGCCCGTGTTCTGAGCTCTGGGTGGCCTATTCCAAGTGTGAGATGAAAAAAGTTAAACATTTCTAATTAGACACTTTCCCATATGTGAGAGACACAACCATCCTCTGATGGTGTGCTTCAGAAATTCTCTAAATGTGGTGGAAAATCATCACTGCCTATAATCATCAAACCTGCCAAGCTGCATGTCTGATTTTTAACCCCAGGTCTTTTGGGTCCCTTCACGCTGCCAAACAAAATTATTTTGGTATGAGTAGGAATGGAATTCTGCCCATTTGTTAAGAAATCATTTTGGTGGACTCTGGCTCTCAAACTCAGTGCTTGTGTATCCTTAAAATGTGACAATCTCTCGTTCAGATCACAACAAACTTGGAAAAGAGGTGGTTTTGTTCATTGCTTGTGGTGTCTTGGCACAAGGCCTGCTGTGGTGATGGGGGGCACTGCTGTTACCCTTAATAGATTTTACCTCAGACATAATCTGAGTCAAGTGTTCAAATTATCATTACTGTACTCGTTATACCCACTTAAGTGATATTTTAAACTTTGCTCTGAGTCACCAAGTAGGTTTTCTCCCCTCCCACTCATTTGTAATATTTTCTAGATATTCGCCCAGGTTAATGCTCATTAATTTAGGTTCCAAAATTAATAATCCCCTGATAAAATACTCCAGTTTAAATAACTCCTTAGGTTTTAGGCAGATGTCATGTGTGAGTCATAATGTATTCCCACCACTTTGAGAAGAATATTGTTCACAGTGTCATATCCAGAAACATCAAATTATCTCCTGAATATTTAGAAATGAGTGTATATTTGGTAACTGGAAAGAAGAGATATAAATGCATGCTCCAAAATGCTATTATTGTAGTGATACTTATTAGGTGTTTTTATTTGTTGGATGCAATATAGTAGTTCAAACAGATCTGACTTATTTTCAAAAGTCAAATGGATAAGACACCCTTAAGGGAATGCTGGTAAGCATTTTCTAAACTAATTTTCTTGCTGGCTGGAAGAACATTGAAACATCCCTCAGCCATCCCTTTTACAGCTTGGTCTGCACTGAGCTTGGCTTCAAAATCGGGCAGTCTGGGAGAGCAGAGGCAAATGTGCTGCTCTGTCCCTGTCCCATTGCCAGTTTTCAGGATAGGTCTCAATGCCTTGGTTTTATTGGTGGTGTGGTTGAACCCCAACTGGCAACTAAATACCACACAAGCTCTCAGTCCCACCTTCCCTGCTGAGATGGGGAGGAAAATCAGGAGAAATAGTTTCAAAAAACCCCAAACTCACAAACTGAGATAAAAACAGTTTGATGATCGAAACGCAGTAAGGTATAATAATACCAATGATAATAATAACTATCATAATAGTTGTAGTGAAAAAGAAGAAAATAAATTAAACTGAAGACAGACAAGTGATGCACAATGCAATTGCCCACCACCCACTGACTGATGCCCAGTCTGTCCCCAACAACCAACCAACACCTCCTGGCCAACTGCCCCCACTTTACACACTGGCCATGACCTTCTGTGGTTTGGAACATCTTTTTGGTCAGTTCAGGCCAGCTGTCCTGGCTGTGTCCCTTCCTGCCTTCCTGTGCATCTCCTCACTGGCACAGTATGGGAAACTGAGGAATCCTTAACTCAGGGTAAGCACTGCTCAACAGTAACTAAAACATCAGTGTGCTGTCAGCATCATTGCCACACTAAATCCAAATTCCAGCTACCAGGAAGAAAGTGAATTCTATCCCAGCTGAAACCAGGACACTTGATTTTAGTAGCTAGTGTGGTGAAGCACCAGGCTGCTGATCCACCAATGGATCTGGAGGCTCCGGTGTCATCTTGGTAGCTGCTTGTCTGTGGCACCAAAAAATGCCAATAAACACCTCTGTGCTGTCAGCTTTCCTGCCAAGAGCCTGCTACATTTCCTCCCTTGGAGAAGAGGGAACAAGGTGTTGCTGGGGTATGTCCAAACCCTCCAGGAGTGTGGCTTTAGCTGCCTGTTTGCTCCCACTGAGAGGGAGGGACACTGCTGCTGGGTGGTGGCCAGCGGGTCCCACCGTCGAGCTTTTGACATGTCAGCTTCTGCTCGTGGAAAACTCCGTCTGCAGGTTTACAGAATGTGATGTCTGAGGACAGATTGGCACCCAGAGCCAGGCAGGGCCCCTGCCAGGGTGCTGACAGGTGGAGAGAGTCAGCAGCAGCCCTGCGTGTGCCAACGTCTGGAAATCAAAACCAGTTTTTACCTAAACCACCAACCCAGAGTCTGAAATGTTCACATCCCCTTCCCTGGAGATGTCCCAGGCTGGCACAGGGACTGGAGGGTTGTGTAACTTTGCTCGTCACTCTCTCAGTTAATACCTAGAGGAGTCACAGCGGTGCAAGGAGTGCCTGGGTGGGGGTCATTAAAGGACATATGGATTGTCAGGGCTACAAGGTGTGTTGGTGTGGCAGGAAATGCAGGCATCAAAAACGTGGTTCTGATGCCCTGTGGGGTACACAGGCACAGCACACCCCAAGGCAAAGGCTCAGATCACGTTACATGATCATGCTACATGAATGGAAGGGAGGACAAGCAGGTAGGAAGCAGGGAAATCCTTCAAATCCTGTGGGCACTGCAATCCAGGAGGGATGTGACCGGTGGGACATGGTCTAGGTGGGAAGTGTGGTGCTGGTGGTGGACACAGAAAGTGAACTTTTTGTATGGGAAGATGGAAAGAATGGGGTCTCCTGAAAACTGAGGGAGAACATTCCTCATTTGTGTTAAGTGTGTAAGTGGCTTCGAAGAGCGGGGGAATCATCTGTTCAAGTACATGGTGGGTAGAACCAGTAATAATGAATTTAAATTAAAACAAGGGAGGTTTAAATTAGCATAAGAATTTTGTCTCTAAGTATAGCAAAAAAACTGGAATAGGAGGTGGAGCCTCTGTTATTCAACCTGT
Organism: Sinosuthora webbiana; assembly: GCA_013397395.1. Lineage (NCBI taxonomy): Eukaryota > Metazoa > Chordata > Aves > Passeriformes > Sylviidae > Sinosuthora > Sinosuthora webbiana. The sequence continues at coordinate 62,544 of VXBN01013856.1, read as the reverse complement.
CCCTAAATTCTTCAAACAAAATCAGTCAAGGATGGCTCAGACAGAGATAGATTTTAATTTTTTTTTTCTCGTCCTTATTTTTTGATGGGGGTTGGCAGGGGAGCAACAAGGTATTTTTATCTGTTTTTGTTTTCCTCTTTAACAGTGAGTTTCAGCTCTGCTACCTTATTTTTCCTCAAATCATCTCTATTTTGGTGGGGTCATGATCTGAAATGACAGCCTTCAACTGAGCAAAGGATTTATTTATTTAGGAAGAAACTGTAAATTTGGGAGTTCTCCTTTGATTTTCGGCAACCACTGTCTAAATCTTCCCTCAGAAGAAGTAGGAAAAAAAAATTACATTATATTGTTCTTGATTCTGTGACAGTCTTCGTGTGTCACCTTGGACAACTCTCTAAGACATCCCAGAACACCCTTTATCCTTCAGAGAAAAGAGCAGATGGTACTTTTTTTTTCGTGACAACGACGTTTTCTTCCCTGTGCTGCCCCTATTATGTGGTGTCACCCTCTAAATCTCCCCGTGGCTGCAATAGGCAGTAATCTTCCTTTGTCAAAATCTCAGATCACCGATGTCACACAAATACAAAAAGCTCCCAGACAACACCTCCTAGACAAAACCCTGTGATAAGGTGTTTAAAGAGTTCAGGGGAGAAGGAAAAAAAAAAAAGAAAAAAAAAAAGAAAAAAAGAAAAAAAGAAAAAAAGAAAAAAAGAAAAAAAGAAAAAAAGAAAAAAAGAAAAAAAGAAAAAAAGAAAAAAAGAAAAAAAGAAAAAAAGAAAAAAAGAAAAAAAGAAAAAAAGAAAAAAAGAAAAAAAGAAAAAAAGAAAAAAAGAAAAAAAGAAAAAAAGAAAAAAAGAAAAAAAGAAAAAAAGAAAAAAAGAAAAAAAGAAAAAAAGAAAAAAAGAAAAAAAGAAAAAAAGAAAAAAAGAAAAAAAGAAAAGGAAAAAAAAGAAAAGAAAAAAAAGGAAAAGAAAAGAAAAAAAAAAAAAGAAGAAAAAAAAGAAAAAAAAAAAAAAAGAGAAAAAAAAGAGAGAGAGAGAAGAAAGCTCAGTACTAACACAGACAACTCATCCCGAGGCTCTGTGTCTCCAGGACAGGTGTGTGCTGGTGAGACCTTATCAGGCATTTTGGGGTACCAAAGCCTGCTGGTCTTGCAGTGCTGAGCTCTGCAGTCATTAGCAGCTGGTGGGAGTCATGAGCAGCTCTTTGCTTTCAGGAGGTTCATTCCCCTGAATGGGACGTGACACCACTGCAGGGAGTTCTGTGCTGCAGGAGGTTGCACTTCTGAAAAGCAAGGGGTTTATAATTATTGAGGTCCTTACAGGGGAGAAAGTAGTTCTTTAGGCTCAGAAAATGAGACAATGTTCCTCTTCATTGCTGTCCTGAAACTTCTGACTTCTCTTTCCTTGAGAAATTGTTTCTACCTGGTTACTGACTCATGTTTCCCCATAAAGATTGCTCTTGGCCACACCAGAACTGTCTCTGGTCATGTCCACGCTGTGAAATGGCTCTGTTTACTCTGCAGGCCACATACCCATGGGGTTCTGGGGAGATGTGCAGGCCCCTGAGGGGTCTCTGCTGGCCAGGCAGCCTGCACTCAGGTGGGAATATACTGCTTTTTGGAATGGCAGAGTCCCTGTCTTACTCAATTTCTCCTGGTGTGGTCCTTATGGTTTTATACCTTCTCATGCAGGGATTTTTTGCTTGGTTGAGTTACTGCTGTCATCACAGCAACTTGATTTCTGTGTTCCTCTCCTGTCTTTTCCTTGCACACCACTAGCATGCAGGCTATGGGAGCTCACCAACAATTTTCCAGGGAAGAAGAACCAGTGTTTTAGCTAAGAACCAAAACAGTCCCAGGGTCACACTGTGCCAGGGGCTTTCAGAAACTGAAGTAGGAAGATACCTTTTAAAACACACGCTCATTAGGCTTGATTCAAAATTCCCCATGTCTGGAAAAGTGGAAGTGGGAACAGCTTTTTAGCCTGGAGAAGTGTTGGTCCGATCCTGACTTTGTAGTGTCAGTTTGTGCATGGTGTTAGCATCTGTTTTCCCTGGCACAGAAGCTTGAGCAGTGAAGGAAGCTGAGATGGGGAAAATGCAGAAGGAAGCATGGGCTGAGCCCCTGCAGACAAGCACTGAAGTATTTCTCTTCTTAGCTGGTCTCTCATTGTGCAAATCCATGAAATCCTGTGACATTTCTATAAGCTTACGGATAATTTCTTCCTTTCAGAATTCAAAACCCCACGACTCTTTTGTTCCAATCTCTTCCCCATCACCAGGCAAACCCCAGGACTTTTCTCTGGGCACATTAGAAGGTGGCACTTTGCTCTTCACCTGTTCAAAGCAGGAAACTAAAAAGAGCACTCCTGCTGCAGGGGAGGAAAAATCCACCTGGCAGTGACAATGACAGAGAAGTGAAATTTTGCATGGAGGGTGGGCACATTCGAGGTGAGACCTCGTTGGGGAATGATCACATTTCAATGGAATTGTGCCCAGACAATGATGCTTTCTGAGGCAGGATTCAAAGAGGAGCAGAAGAGTGAGGGACTGAAGCATTCCTGGATTTGCCTGTGGAACCAACTTCAGGAAGAGAGCATCTGAGGAAGTGGTTTAATAACCATGAGAGAAGCTGCAAAACCTTCGATTTAAAGCTGTTCTGCTTGAATGCTATTGCTACCAGGCAACCTTTTAAAGCACTGAAAGCTTTGCCAGGGAAAAAAAAAGGCAAAGGACCTGTATAAATAGTACAGCAGTTTGACTGTATAGCTCTTAGTGCACGGAAAACTTTTGGATACCATGATAGCAGCAGCAGCAGCAAAAAGCATGAAGTTTGATAACTTCATGTCTTCTCCCCCTGATCCCTGGTATTTTTGTGCTGAGCAAGGGTCCAAGAGCACTCATGGTTTCTCGTGGTGTCCAAAACCCCAGATTTCACTCAACATCTGCTTTTGGTCTGGCAGTGCCCTGTGTGGAGAAATTCTGCATCTCACATCCTGGCTCTGCACGTGAGGGAGGTGTGTGTCTGTCTGGAGGGATTAGATCCCATCTTGTAACACTTGCAGAAAACGCTTATCAAGCTGTGGGACAAAGCACAAGGAGCTGAAGTGAGAAGCGACAATCTGCTCTGTGCAGCAGGGAAGCTCTTGGCAAAGATGCAATTTATAACTGAAAGGGTTGCCAAGTCTTGTGGTGCTTTTTTTTTTTTTTTTTTTTTTTTTAAGTTGTTCTGCTGACTTCTGCAGAAATGTAACCTGGGAGATTGTAGGATGGCTCCTCTGAAGCAGATTTCTGTAGGAAGTGGGGTATAAAACAACAAGGCATGGTGGGGCAAATTCCCAGCTTCCCAAAAGTCACTTTATGTTTGTAGTCGAAGTCAGGAAGATCTGAAATGACCATGATTGCAAATGATAGTTACAGTAATCAACAGATTATTTTAAATTCTTGATAGGGAATGGGGAGTTTAAGGCATGTCTGGATAGCTTCTCCTGTAAACAGGGGCTTCAGAAAGCCCCAGACTGGTATAAAACCAATTATATAACCCAAATATAAAACAAACAAGCAGATTAATATATACAAAGCCATATATATATAACCCCAAACCATCTGCCTCATCCCTGGAATTGTTCAAGACCAGGTTAGATGGAGTTCTGAGCAACCTGACCTACTGGAAGGTTTGGTGCCAAGGCAGGGGGTTGCAATGGGATGATCTTAATGGTCCTCAAGCCATTCTATAATTCTGTAATAAAAACAAACACACAAACAAACAAAACAAACAAACAAACTTCCAGTCTAGCTGGAAGTTGCTATCAAAGAGAAAAAAGTGCCTAGAAGGCAGGCAGGTTAATTTCTGTTTCTTTTGGTGTGGGTGCTTGGTTACAGTTTGGATTTAACCTTGAAAGTCAGGCTGTTTAAACTGACTTGTAGGTTAATATTGCAAATATCGGGGCACAAGGGGGCTGGGGGCTCCCCAGAGTGGCAGGACAGGCCCTCACAGCCAGGACCTGTCCCACCACCTCACCAGGGAGTGGAGCATCCAGTACCCAGTGATGGGGATGGGAATAACAAGCCAAGGCCAAGTCACCAGTCTCAGAGGGGATGTGGATGCAGGATCAAAAGGGCCATGGGCAGACACAGGCATGGAATGACTGTGCTGGCAGTGGAGCTCTGCTTTTCTCATGAATTAGGATCTGATTGTATCTTGTGTATTCACATGAACACCAGATCAATTGTCCTGCAGCACTGTGTGCATTGCTGTCACTGTGGGAGCAGGGGAAGTGTCACACACAGGAATTCTGCAGGCAGGCCCCACCATGAGAAGTTCTCACATCATCAGACAGTTTGGACACTACGAGAAATCAGTTTCTCTGACAAAAACATAACACAGAAAGTTCCTTGCTTTGCACAGGGAACAAGATTCAAATATACATTTTATTTTAAAGGCATATTTCAATTCACTTCAGGGTCTATCTCTCCAGTAAATCTTTCTGCCCATGCTTGTCTTCCAGATTTATGTAATATTTGGAGTTCCCGTGTTGCTCAGAAAGGTTTTCTAATTGCTCCTGGATAGGCAATTGCCTTTTTTGCAGGTTGGGTGAATTCTGTTTGATAATTAGTCCCACATCACTTGTATAAATGAAATAATCATCTGACCAACTGCAAGTTGCTTGCAACGGCAGAGTGGCTAATTAGAAAACATTCATTTTGCAGTGCTCTGGTCGATCTGCATCCTTGCTTTGTGCACATTGCTGTGCACACATTGCTGGGCTTTGCTGACCTGCTGTCCAGCCAACAAAAAGCCAGGTCACTTACTCCTTAATTTCGGATTCCAAGTTGAGGAAAGTCTCTTTGAGCTGCAGCCTTGAACTTTGATAGAAGTGAACCCTCAGAGCCTGTGGCAGAGCTGTGTGAATGTGCCCACTGTAAATAAAGGAATGGAAGCCCGGGGTTTGGATATTATGAGGGGTAAAGCCCAGCAATTGATATGAGTTTCTGCATTTAGGAAAAGAAAGAAAAATCACTAATGTACTTCATTCTGTTGCACAGTGTGCTACCCATTAAAAAAAGTCACAAGCAGATTGTGTACCATTAGAAGCAAAGGAATAAAAGCAAATGAGTGTCAGAGCAGAACTTGTTAAAGGAAGACAAGAGGAAAAACCAGATCCTTGATGAACAAATCCTTGGGATTTGCTCTGAGTCAAGCATACAACACTTGTTTTTAACCAGGTTTCCCAGTCAAACCTGGGAATCATCTGGGGCTTTCTCTGAAGCCTCCACCATTCAGAATATCAGAATATTGCCCTCTGAGTACAAAACACATTTAAACATTCAAGATTTCTCCTGGTGCTTGCCTTAGCCAGGAAAATGAACTGTGCTTAGAGGGTATTAAGCATGAATGTAAGTTATCTGCATATCTCTTCAAAAGGCAATCCAGTGAGAAACAAATTGTATTCAAGCCCTTCGAAATTCCAAGTTCTATGCTGGCTAGAAGCTGGGTTACTTGCTGGTTTGCCTTGCTTGGGAGAATGACTGAAATGGAAGATCCCTCTCACTTTCCCTTTTCTGAGGAATCCTAATGTAAGAGTGAAAAATAAATGCCATGATGGCTGTCAGGAACTGAGCAGAGAATGATACATTTGTTTTCTCATTTCCATTTCTAGAATTCCGTTCAACATGCAGTGTATGGAATTAATTCCTCCCAGCAGTTTCTTTTTTTTTTTTTTAATGAACAATAGTTTTACATACTACAGCATTAAGTGTCACTGCATCATTCCTTGCACACGGACTGTAAAATTCCTGTGGCTCTTGTCATGGGCTGTGCACTCAGGGTTGTCATTCTCTGTTCTTAATGGTTCAGAACTGTATGAAATAATATCTTACTAAACTTGACCCATGTTATTTTTCCCCTTCACTGCTCTCTCTCTTTACACAGGACAGATGTTCTGATAAAGCTGAATACTTTGATGTGTTTATCTACTTTACACAACAGATTTATCCAAGTGTAGAAGTGTCAAAGGACTCATTTTTCAGTTAACAGCTCCTGAGGCAGGGCTCACTCTGGACTACATGAGGGTTGACTTTCCAATTTATACCACTATTCCATTGAGTCAGGTGATGGCAGAGATGCACAATCCGTATTTAAAACGAGATAAATGCATAATTCTAAGAACATGAGGGAAGCCTGTGAAAACATCTGACCAGCATGTGGAAATTGTTTGTCATGTCCAACACAATGCCAACAATGTCCCCATCCCTGGGAATGTTCCAGGCCAGGCTGGATGGGGCTGGGAGCAACCTGGGATAGCGGGAGGTGTCCCTGCCCATGGCTGAGGGTTGGGACTGGATGAATTTTATGGCCCCTTCTAACCCAAAACATTCTATCATTTCATGATTCCATGATTATCATAGGTAGTAAAGTAGGTACAAAGCAACAAAATCCTTGTAGAGCAAACACACCATTTGTAGCCTTGATATCATCAACAAACCGTAATAGAATGTGTGAGCAAACACACAAGTTTGCACATGGATCTACCACAGCTCAAATTTCTGTCTATTAAGAGAAACCAGCTGCTGAAGTGAACTTAATAGTTCATGCCAGCCAGTGAAAGGCAAGAAGAAACCTTTTCTGGTGAGAAGAGATTCTCTGTCTGAGAGTGATCTGTGTTTAACTTGCATCTGCGTCAAAAAATACGTGCTGTTAATTTCTTCTCAGTTTAAACTGATCTACATCAAAATTGTAGGGAAAACAAGACAACAGCAGCATTTCAGCTCTCTCCCTCAAAAATGAAATAAAAAAGATTTAATAGGGCAAATTTTACAGGAAGGATGATACTTGGTAATGGAATGAAAGGTTACATTCTTAAAGACAAGACAGGCTACTTAAATTCTCTACCTTCATATGCATCTTCAGTATTGCATTCTGGAAAGCCAAAAGCTGTTGAAGAAGTGATGTAAGAAGTGCAGACAGAAGGATATAATTTTTAAGCAAGAGAAACAAAATCATTGACAAAAGAGGTTGTAGGTTTGGGTTTTTTTAACAGCAACTCCAGTTTCTGATCAATTCCTAATTTGATTTTGAAGCATACAGCTTATGGTAATTTTGTATGCTGATGCATATAACGATTCCTTGATTAAAGCATCTGGTTTATGAAGTTTTTCCTCTCTTTCAAAATATTGAGCAGCTGCACTATTCTAGACTCAGTGGCTGTGCCCCACTGGAAGGTAAATCAACCACACAAACCACACACAGGGCCATTCAGCTCCACACCTGCATTGCTCCAGATCTAGACAACTCTGCTGAAAACCAAAACAAGAGAATCCGCAGCAAACCAACCCAAGAATCCTCCCAGGTGATCCTTTCCTGGTTCCTCCTGTTAATTGAATTAGTGACAGCAACCAAGAATCCCTTCTTGGTACTTAGGTAATTAGCCTTGAAGTACTGCATGGAAAAATGAACAGCCCAGCAGTCCAAGCCCTGTTTGGAAACTTTGACAGAAGGGCTTAAAGAAATAAAACCCAGCATTCCCACCCATGAAAAAAACAAAAAAAAAACAAAAAACAAAACAAAACAAAACAAAACAACAAAGAACAAACAAACAAAAAAAGAAACAAAAAACAAAACAAAACAACAACCAAAAAAACCCAACCAAAACAAAAACACAAAAAAACCCCAAAAAACCAAAAAAAAAACACAACAAAAAAAAAAACCAAAAAACAAACAAACAAACA
>VXBN01013856.1:0-54807 GCA_013397395.1 Sinosuthora webbiana | reverse complement strand
CAAAAAACAAACAAACAAACAAAAACCCAAAAAAACCCCCACCCCAACCCAAACCAAACAAAAACAACAAACAAACAAAAAAACCCCAAAAACAAACCAAACAAACAACAACAAAAAAATCCAACCAAAAAAACCCAGAAGTTGAAAAAAAACATTTAAAAACAGAGACGAGGAATCAACATCAAAGTTTACTGCACCAGAAGTGGCAGCTGTAACAACACAGGTATCAATCCCGGTTTAGAAACACCTGCTCTGAAAGAAAGCCCAGACAAACAAACACCACAGGACTCATCAAAATTCCCCCAGAAGAAACAGAAATGAACAGTGAAAGAAAAAAGAAAATGATAAGGTGGAATCCACATAGATGGAATGGACCACAGAGCAAGAGGATCCATACAGGAAGAAGGACTGGGAATGGCACTGATAAAACAACACTACAAATAAATGTCACCTGACACACTGGAAACAAGACAAAAACAAGCAGAAAGCCAAAATTCGGGATATTTGGGTTGGGGAAAATGTCTGTGGAACTATGAAAAACTTAGGAAAGAGTTTTTAGGGGAAGTTCCAGAAAACATGAAACCTTCTTGCATATGAGATAATGGCTCTGTTAATGAAACTGAAAATGCTGGACATTTTAGGTTGCTGAAACATCCCTTCACATCTCCTTCCAAGATGCCTAAGGGTAGGTTGGGAACTGAAGCTTTTCAATCAGAGTGTCTTTCTCATGCAGGAACAGAGGAAATGCCTGCTAATCTTTCAAGGAATGCTGGATCTAAAATTCTTCCCATCTGCAAGGGAGATGGAGCTTCTACAAATACTGTATTTAGAATTTCTGGTTTGGCTTTGTCCTACACTGATATTCATTCTTCCAGAATTGGACAGCATTCTGCATTACCAAAAGGGAATGCAACACTAAATATCAAATGAACATTTCAGAATCTGAATCTAAAATGTCATCTCTTCCTGATATGAATCTGAAACAGATTTTGAAATTTTAAATGAAGATGGATCTTTGGAGCAAAAGCCAGGAGGGAAAACACCATCTCCTGAAATATCTGTGGGTGACACAGAATGTACAGTTAAAATACATTAAACCTAAACCAAAAATTTAGAATTTCTTGCTGTAAGAGAGAACTGTCAGAAAGTGACATCAGTTCTAAAATGGAATCTAAAACTTCCTAGAGAAAAAAAAAAAATCAAGTTTTGCTGATGAAGACATCACTCAAAAACCAAAAGAGATGCTTCAGCTGAACTGAGAAACACTGAAATAGTACTCATGATCATCTTTTTCTGGCTGGAAGAAAGATGAAATTGAAGTTTGCAAAAGTCTGGAATCTCCCTAAGAAAAAGGAAAGAGCCTGAGTTCTGCTCTCCAGAAATGGAGCAAGCCCAGCTAAAAATGTCATTGGAAATTGCTGACATTTCTGTGCAAGTTCCAACTTCAGAACTTTAAATTTGATACGTCAGATCCTGGAGGAGAGGGAGGTGTTGAGAACCCCGAGGAGAAGGAAATCAAGGTAGAAGGAGAACAGGAGATAAAAGGTGTTGAAGTTGAGACCAAGGAACTGCAGGGATGTATTTAAATGCCAAAATACACAATACCTGCATCAGGCTGGACATCCTTACAGGCAGAATAAAAACCCGGTGAAGCTGGTATTGAAAGAAGTCTGGAAAAGCTTCAGCTTGGTGATCCTTGTGCCAAAATACAAATTGGAATAAATATTCCTTAAAATACCTTCCCTATGCAGCGACCACAATTACAGTTGGAAAAGGAAGCGTGCCAAAATGAGGAGATTATATGAAGAGCTCTGGTGTTAGCTTGCCAGAGATGGGAGAAGTTTTTTCATTACCTGCAAAGAGAACAGGCATTAGAGTGAATATTCCAAACCCAGATATAGTCAGATGTACAGATAGAGCTCATCTTGCTGCTGAAGGACAAAACTGCATAATTCACAATTCACCATGTTCTCAGCAGAGCTGTAGAAACCAGAAATAAGTGCTTCAAAAAATGACCAGAAAAAAAAAAAAAAGAGCAGTTCTTCAAAAAAAAAACCCTACATGTTCTCTGACTCTTCAAGAGCACAAAGTGAAACCACTGGATATAGAGATCCCAAAAGTAGAAAGATCTACTGAGTTAGAAAATTCAGGAGTAGAATTTAAATGATCATTAGCTGAAATTAATGCAGGTGGAAACCAAAAAATATAGATGTTTGTCTTCCAAAGGAAGAGCTGGACATTTAAAGTTAAGAGGAAGCAATTAAAATGGGAAAATCTGTGGGTGAAATGATAATTACAAGAGAAAATAGTCAAGACAGTTGATAAAAAAAGCCTGGGTGTGAATGGTCTACAAGAAAGGGATCAGAAAATGCTGCTTATATTGCAGCAAAGCTGGGAGATGTAATGGTAGACGTTTCAGGAGTGAAAAGGGATGTAAAGAGTGCTAGAGAAGATCCAGAAATAGAATTTCAAGTGGCAAGTGTTGAAAAGGACACGTCTGCGGGAGTGGAAGAGCGTGTAGCAGAGAGAGCACAAGGAGCCCTGTCACCTATGGAGACAACTACAGGCACTGAAAAATTTTAAGTTGATGAGACCTCATCCAGTGTTCCAGTTTCTCAGACTCTTGTTTCATCTCCAGGAAGAACTGACCTGCTCTTGCTGGAGGAAGAAAGCACAGTCATTCAAATATTCCTGGAGATACTACTCCAAGTGAGGGTTGCCTTTTGTCAATATTCAGTGAAATATAACGATATCTGTGCTCTTAACTTTCCAGGAACTAAAAATGAAGCAAACCCCAAACCTGACACTTATGGATCTTTGATGTTAGTTACAGCATTTACCATTAAATTCACCATTATATGTATGTGCTGTACTGTGCACAAATAACTGCATTGATTTTTTTGTCTGCCCAAAAGGGAAAAACCCACCATGATTATCTGCTGAAATGTGCCTTTAATGACAGTGCAATCCCTAGATTGTGGTGGGAATTGCTCCTAACAGATCTGACTCTTTTCACCCGTTATGATCCTGAGTTTAAGGACTGTGCATGTGCAGAAATGTCTCTTTTTGCATCCCGTGTTGTCTTTCCCCATAGTCTTCTACTTAATACAGGAAGAGCAAAATAATCAGAAATTGGCTTGTTAAGGAAATGTATTTGGTTGTCAAACCATCTCTAACTCCATCAATTCCTTATTCCTACACCTTTGAGACAGGAATTTTTCAATGAGGAATGGTGGCTGCCTGTGTCCATCTGCTCTCTGAAGAAGCTCCTCCCTAAGAATTAGGCACGGGTCAGTCACTTGGATCATTTCTCTGGAGTTTTTCCCTCTTTCCATGCCATTGTCTGATTGATCCAAAGTTACCATGTCAGACAGCAATGACAGACACCAGGTCTGAGGAAGGGAGTCCCATCCAGCCCAGGAAAACAGAGGCCAGGGAAATGTGGGGTGTGTAGTGAGGGTCACCCCATTCCATCAGCAGTTCCTGCCTGCTTGCAAGGCACCCTCCCTGTGAATTTGCCCAGAAACTCTGCCACACCAGAAAACTTATTGAGAAGTTACAAATTTGAGAGGTTGTTTTGTTTTGTTTTGTTTTGTTTTGTTTTGTTATGTTTTGTTTTGTTTTGTTGTTTTTGTTTTCTGATTACAGTGCAAATGTAGCTGAGATTTCCCATGCAAGGAAAGTGCTTCTGTTGGTCAAACACTTCTTTAAAAGATTTTCAAACTGACCCACTCCTCACATGTACTTATTGCTGGGCACTAGGAAAAATCTATCCAGAGATGTTTTCTGTATATGAGCATTAATACAGCGCAGGATGAGTTGTTTTTGTTGGTACAGGATAATAAACCTGTGAAACGGAGCTAATAAAAAGCAGCTTGGGGGTGTTTCTGTTTTGCAAGACATTTTAATTAGTGAAAGAAAATCTCGAAATACTGAGCAGAATCTAGAGGGCGAAACAATGGAGAAGAACACTAAAAGCAATTCTATCTCAGTATGTTCCTTATAGATGAATACTCATGAAAATTCAGTGTTATCTGCAGTATGTGCCTTAAAACTCTTCATGAATGACAACATTTACTGGTTTGTAAAGGTGGATATATCAACCCTGCAGGGGCTCAGGGATGGAGGCTTTTGGGGCTGACTGTAGGGAGGGAAGGGACATCAGAGTGATTGAACATCTGAGCTGTGCCTTGGTCATAGAAAGGGCCTCACCTGGGGTGAGGTCTGAGTTGAGGTGTGACTGAGATCCCTGAATGGAAGAAATGAAAAATTAGTTTGGTTTTGAGGTCAGGTTTGTAGGTGAAGTGAGTCAGTTCAGCAGCTGACACGAAGTGACAATCCCCAAGGGATTTAAGGAACTTTTGCCAAACTTGGGGTGATGTTACTGTGCCTTTAAAGGGTGTGTGAATTTTGCCTGGGAGTTGTAATTTTGTTTTTAAACCTCTGGGTTGAACAAATTGGACTGATCAAAATTTTGTGGAACAATGTCTACAGGCTCCTAAAAATCTTACTGGTGATGAATAGCAGTCTTGGAAAAGAAAGAAAGAAAGAGAGATAGGAATACAAGGAAAAAAAAAAAAAAATTAAAGTTGGGCTTTTACTGTTGAGGAATCATGTCTTTTTTAAAAAAGGGAGATGACCTGATCAGGCAAGAGAAAAAAACATCCATCAGCTGGGGTAAAGATGAGTTGGTAGTGTGCCTGTGTTTTGATGCATCACTGAAAACACACTAAGTAAACCAAATATTCTGAAAATGAATATTGAAAAAAAAAAAAAAATCCACCTGAAATCGAGAAGTAATGGGTTGGCAGGAGCCCATGTCCCCTTTTAGAATGGCTTCCTCCATCAGGCTGCACCAGAACTGTCCTCCCTGCCACGAGCACTGAGGGGGAATCTGAGGTGCTGGGTGGAGGAAGGAGAACCAGGTATTGCTTTGGCTGGCAAAATTTGTGGCTTAAATGCCACTAGCAAGGGCCTATCAAGCTTTTGTTCCAACTTCCCCGTTGCCCACAGCATAAATGATAAAAGTTTTTCCCCATGAAAATAATGGGAAAATTTGGTCCTGTCCCGATGTGGGGAAGAAAAGCTGCAATTCCCACTAATGCTGGTGGAAATTGTTAGAGGCCACAGTAGTCACTATCACTGCATTAAATATGAACACTGATGCTGCTTTTGCAGCAATACATACTAATGTTTGCAATGCCACAGGTTGTGTGGTTAGTGAAATTTGATGTGCCCAGCACATCACATTCACCCAAAGGTGAATGAGCCCACAGAATCCACAGCAATCTAAAGCCTTCTCTTTCTGGGAATTTAGAAAACCAGCCTTGCTCAGCTGCTGTAGCTGTTGGCTTTCAAGGCTTTCATTACCTGCAGAGAAATCATGTTTGACACAATGCTGCAGTTATTGAGAACAATAGTTCTATTACACAGTGCACCTAATATATCAAACTCCACATTCCCCTGGATGCAGACAAGATAATTTTTTTAATCTTTTTCTGAGTCATGCAGGACAGCTACACCATTGGTAGAGACCAACAGAATTACAGCAGACAGGGCAAAAATAATGGAATAGAACTTGTTTACATATCAAACATTAATTTTTTTTGCAGTAAGTAGGCTATTCCATGACTTGAGCACTGTTGAAACAGCTGGTACCTGCTGATGGTAGCGACAGGATGCTGTAAAAAATAATCCTCTAGTTTTGATCCAATTTTCTCTCATTCCTAAAAGCACCCTCTGCTCTGGAATAAATGTGCTCTGTTTTTGCCATTATTCTCCTATATGAGCCTCGTATGGCAGTTTTTTGTATAGCTCTGATTTTTAGGGGAGAAGCCCAGTTCAAGTTAGATGAGACTGTACAAGCCAAACATGACAAGCATTATTGATGGTGATTCAATTCATGCTGCCATCTCCATAATTCTAATTTCTCTGACTGTCCCTTCTCCACCTCTAAGGTGAGGTGGGAAGACTGTGTAACGTAGCAAAGCATCCTCATCCACAGGGAAATTGCTTTCATCAAAGTGTTAGATTTTAGCAAATATCTAAATTCTAATTTCTGCTGCTGGAACAAAAGACATTCAGTTATCTGCGCCCCAGACTGGAATTCACATGTAGATTATTTGGGGTGAGGGTGGGCATTGGTGGGGTTGGCACACAATCAGAATCAGGCTCAAGGGAGAGTAGCACCGTCACTTTTTTCCCTCAGAAGACTTGGGTTTCTCATCAAGAAATGCACTATGTGTCTAATAAATTACAGATTTATTAAGAATTCCCCTGAGAATGCTCAGAACGAGACGAGAATTAATTAATTATGCATTAGCAAAACTGCTTAGACTGGGGAAGTGTTTGTGGTCTGGATTATTGTGTGAAACGATCGCAGGGTTAAACAAAGCTGCCAAATCTCTGCCATCAGGCCATCCTCACCTGTCTGCCTGCAGCTTCCAGCAGTTACCTGGAGGTAATTGTACCCCAGCTGCTCCGAGCTCTTTGCTGATATCTTGTGTTTTAAACGGCCTGCCAGGTCTTTTTCTGCAAAGAACAAAATCTCCTTTTCTGCTTTGCCGGCCGTGTGCTGTCGCAGCACGCAGACACCTGAAACTGGGTAAAAGTGGAGAGCTCAGGGCTTTGTTTTGCGTGCCCCTTACAGCAGCTCCTCCTTGCTGAGGCCTTTGTGCTGCATAAGGCATCTCCCACGGTGCTGGAAGCATCTGTTGTCTGGTTTTAATGGCATTTTTCACAACACCCCTGTATGCAGCCTTATGCCTGGAGCCCTTCTCTCTGGTCCCTGCTTTCACCACGGGCTGTCTCTTGCTGAAGTGGAATCATCTGCTTGTCAAAGCCACACAAAACACTCTGAGATAATTTCTGTGAGTTTGCAGCCCCTTGCAGGTGCCTAGATGGTTGCCTCTTGTGACCATATATATCTGTATCTATATGTATTTATATTTTCCATTATAGCTTCAGGGTCCTCTCTCTTTCCTTATCTGAGTAAAATATTTCTGAACTGTCATCATCTCTGTTATTTCTTTAATTTGCCACTGCTGGAGGTTTGCCACTTCTATAGCAATGTCTTATTTCCCCCAGATAGCAAAAAGTTGTTGGGTTTCTTTTTTTGTTTGTTTTTTTTTGGTTTTGTTTTGCTTTGTTTTGTTTTCCAAAAGAAAAGGAGAAAATGGTTTCAGTTTTCAGGAAAGTTTGAACACTGCCTCCTTGCCCTTTGTTGCTTGCCAGTGGAGAGAGACTGTTAGATCATTTTAGCCCAACACTCACTCTTTTGGATTTCCAGCCCCTCCATTTCTAGGAATTTCTCATTGCCTTTGTGCAATTGTTCCAGCCTTTTCTGGTCTCCTGACTTTCCCCAGGGCTTAATAAAACTTAATATTTTCTCAACTTCTCGGATGCCCTCAACAATCACTTCTACAGCACAGGGGTATAATAATAATTTTCAATTCTATTTCAATCTCTTTATATCTTTCCAGCAGTAAATGGATACAGACTTGTGAGAATGCTTGTATGGAGTTAAGTTTATTGAAACCTATTTTGATCCAAAAGCAGGATATTTTTTGGCTGGATATGATTTTCCCAGGCTGTGTGAACACCTGGTGTCTCTCAGACCTAAATTCTGTGACCACTTAATGTGTTTAATTCCACAAATTAATTTCACTGGGACTGTCCCTGTGTAACTTTTGATGAATCAAAGCCTTTCTGATGCTGTGTCCTTCCCTTCACGGAAATCCTCTCTGCTGTGGGGTCATCTAGAAATGTCTTTAAGGAGAGGCTCTGTTCAAGGTGTGCTGCAGGACAGACACCAGAGGAGAGGCTGGCCTGTGTTCCCTGAGGAGCAGGGGTGGATCTGTTGGCTCACCTGGGGATATGGGCTTCTGTGCTGCCCAGAGTTAATGACCAATAATTCACAAGGGTGGGAGGGAATGTGTGAGGAGTTCTGCTGCAGGAAACTCCTGCTCAGGGCAGGATGCTTGACAGATCATAGAATCACGGAATGGCAGAATGCTTTGGGTTGGAAAGGACCCTAAAGATCATCCAGTGTCAACCCCTGCTGAAAGGTTACAATTTCCCACTTTACACATGGAAGGGAGATCCCTGCTGTTTTGTGGTTTACCATGGGACTGACAAGCAAGTCCCTTGAGCACTTGGAGGAAGCTGGTTCAACCCTCCATCCCTGAGCATTGAGTGAAAAATCTGACCCATGAGTCTTTGTCATCTTCTGACCTTGGGATAGCTTTATGTAGATTATTTAGGTTGGCTTTCTTTTTTTTTTTTTTTTTTTTCTCTCTCTTTTTTTTTCCTCTCTTATGAGGAGAGTTCATGACAAGGCAGAAGAGAAAGAAAATGTAAATCCAAACACAGACCTCCACAATGGGTTTGGAACAAGCTGAGTGCTGTCTATGAATTAAAAACTCTCTTTGGATTTCTCCTTCTCATGCCTTTGCAAGCTGTGGCTGTGTACACATGCATGGCTACTGCAGCCTCAGAATCACAGTGGATCACTTTAAAGATTAAACTATTATTTTCTGAATTAAATCTGTCATGAAAATATGCCATCTTCTGGGGCTGCTTTCAGTCATCCCTCAGCATTAAAACCTTAAAGCTAGCAAGTTTCTTCAAGTGTGCAAGCAATTCTCTTTCTTCTTTGGATGCTGTTTAAAGTGGGTGCTTAACTTCTGCAGCATGGGAGAAGTCTTCTCTCATTAATTCTTAGCCCATTTCTACATCACACACACAGTAAAGAAAAAGGGCCACAGAAAAGTGATGAATAACTTATTTTCTCCAAATCCATCCCTCGAGTTTCTGGAGCTGTTCATTTCTGTGTCAATGGCAGATATTGAGCTCCTTCCTTCTCTGTAAAAGCAGGATTATGATTATCACAGGGAAATGACAGTTAGCTGATGAATAGGTAACTGTATCAAGATTGTTTTCATCATACTGCTATGATGAGGAATAATCTGTAATTAGAAAGCTGTGTTGAAGTTTTTTTTTAGTCTGGAATCATTCCACATCTTCTCTGACAGGCAGGTTTATTAATGTCTTAGTTTCAGTTTTGCATTTGCCCCTCACTACATCTATGCCTTGCTGTGCAGTGCTGAGTATGATCATTTGTTGTGTTCTCCTTGTCAGATGACCAAAGACAGGAGTGTGAATTCAGTAAATTTCAGAACTATGAAAATGTTAAAATCCTTTATCTCCAATTAGATAAATTTTGGAATCCCTTTTAAACTTAAGTAACAGGAGATGTAATTTTTTTTTATTTTAAAAGTGTCTGAATCTTGATGAATATTATGAAAAAAAGGTTAAAATTTATTTGCTATTGCATGTTCAATGTCTTCACCAGCAGTGAAAGATTTAAATGTATTTTAGCATCTAAACTGTCACCATCAGCTATCCCACCTGGAGACTTCAAATTTCCTTAGGCAATCATTTGAGATTATTTTTAAGATTGGGAAAGCGATGCTTTTTCTTGGCTCACATACAAATCTGTTCCTAAAATTTTGCTTTTTTTGAAACCATGGAATCTGGAAACTTGTTTTCATAACAGATACTGGACTAGAGCTGCCATGAAGGCAACAGCGGAGTGGGAACCCAAAGTTTCTCTCCAATTGCTCTCAACCTTTGGGCAGGGGCTCCTGACAATCCTGCTGGGTGGCAGATCCCTCTCCTGGCACCTTGCTTCCTTCTGGGGGCTGTGCTGCTCCCTTTCCACTCTCCAACAGTAGATGGGGATGCTCCATTGACAGAACAGAGCCTCTCTGCTGCCTCAGAATGTGATGGAGAATTAATTGTGCAGTTATTTAGACTTCAGACAGAAATGCAAGTCCCCATCCCAAAGACTCTGATGCTTATTAAGCAACATCCCAGAATATCTGTGTGTGTACTGTGAGGCAGAAACATGACAATTTAGAAATTGCAGACTGAAGAAACACTTGCCTTTTTTTTGTGTGTTTGTTTTTGACTTCCATTATTCTGCCTGAAGGAGTTGGGTGGTGGGTAGTGGCCTTGGCAGCTGACTACAGGAGCTGGGAAGCTGCACTTTTCCCAGGGAGTGTCACCATACATTTTTCAGTGCCACCTGTCTCATTTGTAGCTGTGATTGCTGCCTTCTTGCTGGATATCCTGGAGGAGGGAGTGACTGGCATCACAGCCCTTTTCCCACTTCAGGCATAATGAACTCCTACTCAGTGTGGCAGGCAGAGCTGAGATCGGGATCACAGGGAGGGGCAGAGTTTAAATGGTGAAAAGTAGCTGGGAATGAGGATGTGGATGTGACTGTGGAGGGCATTCAGCTCTATAACTGGTGTTCACAGACTAAGCTGAAAAATTTCTTGGGCATGATTCTGGTGAAGTTGGTGCTGCTGCTGACAGGAACCTCTGTGGATCTGAGGAACACCTTGGGCTTGCAGTAGCCAACCTCTCCACCAGGCAGCAATGGGGTCTGATAGACTTGAAATTGTCTTCTGTGTTGGGGTTTGCCCCAGGCCCTGAGCCCTGAGTTGCTCTCTTGCTTTTCACTTGCCCTGGATCCTGAGCCTCTGCACCAGAGCAGCAGCATTTGGTCTTTGCTGATACAGAAATCCATTTATCTTCTCGTGTCTTGCTGTGCAGAGCAATAAGGGCTTCAAGCAGGCAGGGCTTCTGGTTTCTGGAAAATAAGCTAACAAACCCCACTTTGCAAGATTACCATTTCCTCTTACTATTTTTGGAAGTGTTTATTTTAAAACCCTGAAATTAATCTCAGGAATGCCAAGCAGCACTTAAAAGGAGGAGGGGTAATGGGGCCAGGGGAGGAGGGAACTAGAGGAGAGCTTATGTCACTGAGTTTTCTTCATGTAATTGAGTTTGTTCTTTAATCACAAAAAACAGTCATTTGGTTCTGAAATAACTGTCATTGCAGTACACCCTTCTCTTTTCTGATTCCTGCCATTTTTTGGCAAACACTGCATACAATACAAAGGGCCTTTGCAGAGTTATTAATCATGTTTGGCAGACAAGCTGCACTAATCTACTGTCTGGAAGCAGGGAAAGTACTAACTTGTGTGTTTTGAGATGTAGTGATTAAAGCTCTTTCTTCCTTTGTTGCTGCAATGAGAACTGCAGGAAAAAGCTGGATGACCACTGGAAAAACAGAGCTACTCAGCCCTTCCCTCCATCTGGTAATCTGTACTGTGCTAGGACCAGAGGTATTTAATGTCCCTCTCAACCATCAGAGTGTCAAAATGGACTGTTTTGTGGGACACAGTTGGTGAAAAGCACTGGGGAAGTCATGGCTGTGGTGGTGTAACACACAGCAGGTGTAAATTTCACAGCAGGTGGATGGGAAGGATGACACTTTGTGCACCTTGCCTAAGGGACCTGGTGATTTAGGAACTGGGAGAGAGTAAGAACTTTCCTGGCCTGATTCCCATCAGGAATTCTGGAACAAGGTTCCCTGTTGAAGGCAAATAACTTGATGGTAAAGGGATCAAAGCCTCTTTCTTTCCCTCCAGTCCAGTGGCCACATCCTTCATGTCTACATTTGGAATGTGTCAGGCATGGAAAAGTGGTGCCAGAACCTGGAGCCAGCAGAAAATGACTGCATGTGTGTGCTGGACTCCATCAGCCAGGTCTCCACAGATGCCAGGGCAGCAATTCACGTGCAAATAAAGTCATTCTTTGGCTCTGAATACCTTCAAGTTTCAGCTGTACCTGAAGTTAAAGCACAGACATGCATTAACTATTCTGCATCTGACAAAAGGCTCCCTTCCTGTGCAGGAGAAGCTAACTGCCAGCTCTGAAAAGAACTGCAGTGTCTCTATTCTGGGTGCAGGTTTTTGGTCTAATTCTAAGACCCAGCACGCAGGGAATGGAAGTCAGAGCTGTGTTTACAAATGGATTCTTCATGGCAGAAAAGACCTGTGGTGATTTTTGACTTCACAGACGACCAGCACATGGATGTTGTGTAGGTGACACAGACCAGAATAGCAGGACAGGATGCTCTTGGACAGCAATGGTATGATCCATCCTTCAGGTTTTTATTTTCCTTCACTCCTTTTTTATTCATATACAGTGCAATGCTTCTGTTAGGCACCACCTGAGCAGGTGGATTTTGAATGAAGTTTTCCTATTGCCAAATAATTGAACTGAAAGCTAATGGGGTGTATCATTTCTCATTTAGTGGAAAAGGTGGTCTAGGTAAAGGAGCTTGTGACTGAGTATTTGGCTTCTTACCAATGGCAAAGAGTTTCTTAAGGAGTGTTAGCAGTTACTTTTTGAGACCTTTTAATACAGTAAGAAATGGCATAGGCAGGAGATTGGTTTTCATGGACTTTGTATACAATGACTTTAAACTGTATTAATTTACTGTCCTGAAATCATAATAGGACAGTAATGACTCAGTGACCTGCAGTGAAACTCAAAAGAGATTCAATTCTCTTTTCTGCTCTACATGATGACATTGCTAGTTGCATCACACAACACAAAACTGGATCTGAGGTAGCTCTTGAATTTGGTGTAGAACACAGTGAAATTAGTGTGTAAGACAGGTATAGAGAGGTCCAGTCTTAATCTTAGTAGCTGAAAACCCTCTGTAACAGCTAATTATTTTAATGACAAAGAGATTTCAAGTAAGAAATTATTTAATGAAAACAAAAGTTATTTATGAAATCATATTGATTTCATTTTCCTATTAAAGATTTCTAAGAGTTTTGGAATCTATTTTGTTTGTATTTCAGATTTTACTGGGATAGATTTATTATTGCCTTTAGTTTCCTCTAGTTTCTGTCTTATGCATTTGTTCTCCAAGTTCTTTGATTGTTTGTATGTTCCTGTTCCATTAAACCTGATGGGATGATTCAATTTTGAGCCAAAAAAATCATTATTTGCAGCTTCTGTATCTTCCCCCTCTTTCTTTAGAAGTGGTCTAGGTTTCATAGATCAGGGTGGAAAGACATTCCCTAATTCTGATTTTTTGTTGTTGTTGTTGTTGTTGTTGCTGTTGTTTTGCAATGTCGATTTTTTCATCTTTGCCTCCCTGCTTTCCAGAGTACCATGAGGTGTCACTGGGGATTTGCATGTCAGCCACTAGATTAAAATTTTCGGTTGCTGAGCATTGGCCTTGGATTTATTGGTATTATTGCCCAGGCTGGAATTTTTTCCCCTGAGGAAATAATCTCCTGCACCACTGAAAATGCTGAACACACCAGCAAAGCTCATCATCCTTTAGAGCACCAATGGGGGCTGAACAGGTGTTTGTGGAGGCCATGTCCCCCTCCATTCCCAAACATCCCTGGGACACTGGGATGCATCAATGTCTTAGGCTGCAATGCAAGATGTAACCAAAAGTATTCTATTACCAGCTGTTAAAACCAGGTGGGGCAGTGTTCTTTTTCTCTTCCATGACCCACCCTCCCTCCAGGGGATATCTGCTGTTAATGGGCCATTGAGGCTCATTGCATGACTGATACAATGACATCATCCCATTGGGAGATGCTCCACCCAGTGGGGGGAGCCAAGCATTCCTACCTGGATAAAACCTGGGAGTCACAACACCAGGACAGCCTGTTCCCACTGGATTCCCAGAGGAAGACTGGACCCATCTCACCACCACTGGACCTTCAGAGGAAAATTACACCCTTCTACAGGATCTCTGCTCCAACAGAACCCCATCTGTCACTGCAGGAGGACTTGATTGGACTGCTGCCAGCACCCTGACCAACAGGGTGTCAGGTTGTGTTCTGACTCTGTCAGTGTTTTCTATTTGTTTGGTTGGCTTTTAGTACTACGGCATTTTTATTTTAATTTTCTTAGTGAAGAACTGTTATTCCTATTCCCACATCTTTGTCTGAGAGCCTCTTAATTTCAAAATTACAATAATTCGTAGGGAGGGAATTTACATTCTCCATTCCAAGGGAGGATCCTGCCTTCCTTAGCAGACACCTGTCTTTCCAAACCAGGACAATCAGCAGGGCCACAGTGGTGCTGGGAGCCTGCAGGAGCAGACACTTCTGACTCCCAGGGTTTCATTTATTGGATGGGATAATGTCAGCGGTGCTTTTCCAACATTCCTGCAGCTCTGTCTGGGGTGAGCTGTCTCCAGACAGTCCTGACAGCTTGCTCTGAATTTTAAGATGAAATTGTGGGGGTCATCTCTAAACGCTGAAGTCTGTGTTTCTGGGCATTTTGGTGAAGAAAATATGAGTGTTCAGAAATTCAGTTTCCTCTTTCAGGGGGAAAGTGGGAGAGATTAAAATGGCATTCCTGTGCCTTACTCTGCACTTTTTCTGGTGATGATCTGCACACTTTTCCAGAAGGTTTAGGAATAAAACTGTTCTTTGGTTCCCCAAACTTTGGATGTTTCCCCAGTGGGGTAAATGCTTGTGTCTGAGGGTGAGGAAGAGAGGAAGCAAATTTGTCACAAAGTCCTCATTTAAGATTCAACCAGCTGAACCTGGAGAGTTCAAGAAAGTATAAATACCATCTAACCATCCAAAGTTAAATTTTGTCTGTTTCCTTAACCAAACAAACCAGAGGAATTACAGTATATGGACAGAAAGCATAACTAATGCAGGCATCTCTCCCTCTTAAGAGAGGGTAAGTTTCATACTAAATCCTTTTTTTTTACTGTCCTGAAGTTGTGCTACTATTTCAATATTTTTCACTGCTGCAGCACTTTTAAGACAGTATGTCTTAAACTGCAGTCCTGAGCTGTTAAATTCTTTTAGTCAATATATTTATATTTTCATTTTATAGAGTACTTCTATAACATGTTGAAGCAGCAGTAGCTTCACCTGCCTGGAACTTCTAAACTCAGAAAGATAAAGACCGTAGCTGGCATTCCCTGATGAGGAGAGATGCTTTGAAGAGAGGTGAAGTGAGACTGGAAGGATTCTTCTCATCCTGGATATATCCAAGCCAGGTAGAAGATACTCAGCAGTGAGCTCTTCAGCAGGGAGCTCCATATGGACAAAATTGTATGGCTAAAGTAACACCATGGAGCCTACTCCCCATCTGACTTCTTACTCTGGTAAAAGAACCCTACATTTAAGAGGGCAGTAACTGTTTCTGCCGATTTTTTTTTTCCCCTGAGCACCATCTGAGCCACAGACACGAGTTTGGGGAGGAGAAAACGGATTTACAAACTGCTGGCTGTACATGCTAAGGGTTTGTGGTGATTAGTTACATCCCCCATTGCTGGGAATTGCCTTGCTGCATCCATGACTCACAGTGTGGTGTGGCTGGGATCTGGATGCTTTTGATACCATGGTACTTTGATTAATCAGGAGTGTATCTATTGCACACAGAAAGCTGCCACTGTGGCTCTAGTCTTGCTCTCCAGACATGATGCAGAGATATTTAATGTCCCTCTCAACCAACTTAGTTGTTGAAATTATAGAAGAATTTACATTTGCTTTTGGTTATTTGAGGTCTACAACTGTCTCTGGTCCTGTGCCTTTATCAACAAATGTTGTCCTTCGCATGCAAATCAGATCATTGCCAGAGCAAATAATGACTGAAAGTCCAAATTCTATTTTTTGCACAAATACCACTTGATAAGTGAGAAATTTAGAATTGTACAATGTACAACTGAGCCTCGTCTCCTCAGGCACTTGAGTGGAAGAAATCAAGTTCTGAGAGGCACCAGCACGTAGAAAGAGATTTTTAATTTCTAGTGTGACTCACTCTGATACCCTCCATGATAATCTTTCCTGTCTGCTAAATTAGCACAAGGATGGTGTTCGTTAAGTCATGGTGTCTCAAAGACTCTGCAACTGGCTTCCAAGAAAAACTAATTTTAGCTCAGACATTTCTGAAGACTTGGAAGAGGTCTCCTGGTTCATCAGGTCTTTCTTACCATCTTCCAACCAAAATCTGTCTTGGATGAAATTAGAATTTCCCTTCACCTCTGTTCTTACTGGAAGATTTTCTAGAAGATCTCTGCTCTTTTTTTTTTTTTTTTTTTTTCCCTCACACATTGAATATATTGTAATATATCTTTATTGCAATGCAATCACAGAAAAGTACAGTTTCAAGGTGTTGTATCTAATTGTCAGTTTATTTTGCGTGTAAATTCCAGTATTTCAAAGAGTGCAATTAAATATTCTGAGTATCGTTTAAAATATTTACAATTCTCTTAGCCAGATAAGACACAATATTTTTAGTTGAAGATATTCCCCAGACATCTGCTTTTTTCTAGCCCATATGGTGGAATGTGTGCCACATCTCATCTGTACGTTATGCTGTACAATTGCTGCCAAAAACATTTCTAAGCTACTATCTAAAGCAAAGCTACTCAGTAATCTGGCAAAAACCCTTTCCAGTGCTCTGTCTTTCATAATCTCTGAGCAACCAGACACCAGTGTCATATTCTCCCCTTTTTTCCAAAGTGATGTTGGAACATGATGGAATCATTAGTGGTATGCTGGCTTAGTCCAAGACCCTCTTAAACAAGAGATTATTCACAGTCCTCCAGCTGATCTGTATCTGTTCCACCAAGGACCCTCCACCAATGGACTTTTTTCCCTCTGGTCTTGTTAGCATAATCCAAAGGCTGCACTGAAATTCTCTTGGTTACTACCTAGAGATTAAATAACAGCAGAAATGTGTACTGGGGCTGTTTTGTTGCTAGAGCTAGGGTCTTCATACTGGATTCAGACTTTCTTTGCTGTGTTGTGGGGAAGTGAAGTTTGGTTTAGGATATTCTCCGATTAAACTGTAATTTATAAACTATATTAGATGTGATTTATAAACCATGTTCTGTTATTTCAGCTAGATCTAAATGGCAGAGAAAAAGACAAAGAGACAGGGAGAGAGAGAGAGGGAATCATAGAATCTTAAAGGGTGGGAATGGACCTTATAAACCATCCAGTCCCAACACCCCTGCAATGGGAAGGAACACCTTCCACCAGACCAGGGTGCTCAAAGCCCCATCCAGCCCGGCCTGGGACACTGCCAGGGATGGGGCAGCCACAGCTTCTCTGGGAAACCTGTGCCAGGGCCTCACCACACTCACAATAAAAAAATTCTTCCTAATATCTAACCTAAATTTCTCCTCTTTCATTTTGTGCCCAGTACTCCTTATCCTGTCACTACAGTTCCTGGCAGAGTCCCTCTCTGGCTTCCCTGCAGCCCCCTGAGATACTGGAGGGTGATGTGAGGTCTCCACACAACCTTCTCTTTTCCAGGCCAAACAGCCCCAACTTTCTCAGGGAGGGATTTCATAGGGGAGTTGCTCCAATCATTTGATCAACTTTGTGGCCTCCTCTGGACTTGCTCCAACAGTTCCAACAGTGTCCTTCTCATGTTGTGGACACCAGAATGTCCCAGCCAGTTCTCCATCCACCAAGTAGTCCATCCATCAAATTCATGTCTCTCCAATTTGGAGACAAGAGTGTCATGCAGGACAGTATCATATGTATTTATGTATACTGACATATATATATTTGAAATCCTTGTATATGGATTTGAGACCACGAATAAACACAGTTAAGATTCTGAAATTTGATTAGAGCCTAGTGACATTCCAGGTTCACATCCCAAGTGTTGGTGGCCTTTTGCTCATGCCAGAGCTGGAAGTGTGTAAGAGCGGATGTACATTTCAGCGAGAGCCTGAATTGCTCAAGTCATTGTGCTATAAATCTTCTGTACTACAAAGTCTATTCTGCAACCAGAGGAGACTCTCATTTGAGCTGTGTCACCTCTCTGTGCTCTCTGAAACATTTTGAGCAGCTGTGTGATTTGTGCATCAAATGAGGGGGTTCTACTTTTACACCAGTGAATGTTGTTATTGTGTTGATTGCCCAATACAGGCATCTGGTTGAGTTTAAAATCACTGCTGAAAAAGTTACTGTACCCGGTGCTCAACAGAATGTTTTCTTACAAGCCTCTTCTTTCTCCTTGATTAATGATGCCAGCTTCTTCACCATCCCTATGGAGTTAGCTACAGTTCCTGGACAATTCATATAGAAAGACAGGTAGGATATTAGCTCAATAAACCCATTTTTGCTGTACTGCTTATCAGCTAGGGTCTACTTAGTTTCATGCATTTATTCTGGAGGCAGAAGATGTTTGCATGCGGTCTTCTCACTGCAAATGATATTTTCCTGATCTGCTGTCTAATCCAAACATGATATCTGCAGCAGAAATATTGCAGGGAAGAGGAATCAAGCTTTTTAACAGGGTGGACAAAGTAGCAGATTCTCTCTATTTTCATGTCCTAATCTTGAAAGGGGTGAAAGGAAAACACCATCAGCCTGCTGAAACACCATTTCAGTTTCCTGCTCACCTTGCCCCTTTCCATTTGAAGAGTTGCCCTTCCTTTCCCACCACTGAGGGAGAGGTGTGAAATGCCCTTTAATTTTGTCTCAGTCCTGCAAGTAAATCCTGTTGCTGGATCCTCTCAGTTCAGCTGTTCTCTGTTGCAGAGACTTTATAGAGTGTCTTTCAATTGTTGTCCCTATTACCCATCTGTGACATTTACTTTCTCTTGCTGTGATTCTTGTCCCTTCCCACTCTCAGCAGAGGTGGGTGGTGGGGAATAATTGCACCCCTTTTTATTTAGGTTTTGGTGCCTTTCACCAGAATTTTTATAGACCTCTTGATATTCTGAGGACCTGTCTTTGCCTTTCCCAAGTGTATAATTATTCTTGTTATCTCTAATTAATGTGTGCACGTAGGTATATCAAATTAATTCCTTCTCTTTCCTCGCCTTATTATAGCTCTGCAATAGGGGCAGTTTTGTTATTCTTTCTCTGATGAAGTTCCTGGGGGTAGTGGTGTATCTCTTACAGGCCAAGAACCACCAAAATAAACCTAATTCTGACCTCTCTTCTTGCTGCACCTAAAACTGAGGTGCTTCAGAAACAGCACATCATAAATCCATCCCACCCCTTGTTTTCCCATTGGGACATGATTGAGAGAGGCCCTGATGTGTTTGGGGTTTCTCCATTATTGCTTAAGAGAGAGCTTGTGCTGTGGGGAGGGTGTGCTGCTTTTTGGAAGGATCACCACCCCACCAGAGAGCCCTGGTCAGCAGGGTTGGATGGCAGGTTGCAGGGAGATGCTGTTCCACTAAAAGCTGGCTAAGAGAATCAAAGGGAAATAATAACCTTTCAACTCTGTTTCTCTTGAGATGTAAGCTATGTTCACTCAGTGTATTCAGAGCATGATTAAGACCCCTATGGTATGAGAGAACCAACCAGATAAATACATATCATAGAATGATGGAATGGTTTGGGTTGAAAGGGACCTTGAAGACCACTTAGTTCCAGCTGCTCTGTCTTGGGCAGGGACACCTTCCACTAGACCAGGTTGTGTATAAATGTATATTAGGTCTTCAGTTCAAGAAGGCATTTGAAGTGTTGTGCTTTAGGGGACAGCCTATGTTCATTCTGAGCAGGGTCGGACACAACAATAAATTGCAGAGTTCAGTGCCCATTAAAAAAACACAAAACAGTGCAGATTTTGGGAATGTGCGTGTCTGCATTTTTGTGTCTAATTGGCAGACAAAGGAGCTGGACTGCACAAATGTTTCTGTTGTATCTATTTTGTTCCCCTTTACAGTTCTCCACGGGGTGTCAGGGAAGCTGCTGGCGAGAGAGCTCAAAGTGCTGCTGCTGCTGGGAGGGGATTCTGCTTTCCTCTCCCAGTACAGAGATGCAGCAGCACTCACCTGTGGGCACAGGCACTGGCCACAGAGGAGCATCCACAGCCTGGCTAAAAAGCACCAGCTGAAAACCTCACCCAAGGTAACCCAGCATGGGCACAGAGGGCAGAAACCACAGGTGAGGACCAAAAGGACAAAAGATTTTAAGTGGCCTCTTACGCGAATAACGCAAAAACCTTTTCACTTGCCTATATTAATCTTGAAGAAATTAGCATTTAATTTCTATAATTAGCCTTTCATGCACTCCAAGGAAGCGAGCATACACTTAGACACTCATTCCTGTTCCTTTTAAATCTTGAAGGCTTTGCCACTCGGTTGCTAAGGGGAAGCAAAGATTGGAGTCGGAGAGGAACAAAAAGCAGAACTTGCTCCCAGGTGTTGGTGAATCATCAGGGAATGGAGGTTTTTAATAATGTCTAAGGGAAGGCATAGGGGAAGTGTGTGGGTGTAAATTGAGTTTTCCTGAAAGGTGCAGAGCTGACAGAGCAGGGGCTGCTGTCCAGTGAGTGCAGAGGACCAGAGGGGACCGGGCTGGTGCCGTGTCCTCTCTGCCTGAGTCACCACCTGGAAAGGATGGTCCTGAGCATCAGACCAGCACCCTCCGTGTTCTTTTGGGAAATAATGGCCTGCCCAGCACAGAGAAGTTTTTTTAAGAAAAGAAAAATGCCACAGAGGCATGAAGTCTTAAGAAAATTGATCAAGGTTTTCAATTTCCTTAATTTCAAAACCAGGAAGATAATATGTGGAGCAGCAAGCTAATGAATAAAAAGATGAGAACTGGAAGGAATTCTCCCACGTGTTGATGATAACTGAGTCTGTGGAATAAACCTAGGGACTTTCATGCCATGAATTTCCAAAGTCAGTATTGTTTCTTAAATGTATATTTCAATATTTGCACCATAAATCTGATCCTGAGAGTTGCATTTTTAGTCCTGTGGCTGAAATTCCCCTGTCAGCAACTGATGCAGATCAAATGTTGAATTTCAAATATGTGCAGCAATCCACAGATCAAAGATTGTGCATGGAAACCTTAGCAAACAGCTAAGAAAAAAATCCTGTACTCTGCTTGTAGGTAGCTGGCAAACAAGAAGAGCTGGGGGGTGGAGAATGACTGGAGCAGTTTACTATGAAATATCTACTGGGATGTAGTTTGTCATCTGTGGCTGAGCATTATAAAGTGCTGCTGCAGCTCTGCCAATAAAATACTGATAGCGGAATTGCTGCCCAGCTGGAGCTTTCTCAGAAAACAGATATAATTATTTAGATTCTGTAGTCTTTGGACATTGATCATGTCAACAAAGACATCCCACAGTTATTAGGTGCCAGGTGATCTATGTTACTGTTCTGTGAGGGGTTCACACTTTCCTGCTGTTCTCTCAGCAGCTCCTGCCATGAGCCCGGGACGTGTTGAATGATTTTATTCCAGATGAGAAGAGCTGAGCTGACTTGAGCCCTTGCCAGGGGTTGGGTGTGTCACCTTCCAAGCAGTGCTCAGCCACCACTGCAGCCTCTTGCTCCATGCACTGTGCCGTGCAGGCTCTTTTCCTCAGGCTGGGGTTTTCCTTCCACCTACTCAGTTGGTTTTTTTTGTGGATGCTGTGGCTTGATCCAGTTGCTGGTAGCACCCAACACACAAATCTTCCTGGGATACCTTCTCTGCACCAGCTTCCCCACAAAAAAGACTGAAGGAAGATGAGAATGGTTAATTAGGAGAATTGGACCTCTAGTGCTACTGCAAATCAAATAATCAAGTAAGATAAAGGACAACAGGCAAATGAGAAGTTTTCAGGGTGGTCCTCTCTTCCTCAACACACTAACAATAAAAAAAACATATAGTGGGTATTCTATATTCTATTGACTGTACTGAACCATCACTTGGAGATGGAAGTGGTGTCCTTTCATCTAGAAGGAACTATAAGAATTAAACAGTAGCCAAATGTCAGCTTGGTTAGTCAATAATATTGCTTCTGACTTTCTCCTGATGCTCAAATACTGTGAAACTTTGCTGAGGAGATTATTTTTTGCCCTGTTTGTTTGGGGATTTTGAAGCCTTGTTCATTCACTTGCACACAGTGGATGACCTTGTCTTTGTCCTTCTGTTCTGCAGCAGATAAACTTCACAGCTTTTAATACCTGTTAGGGTTTTAGTGTGGTGTGCAAGCTTTCCTCTTGTGGTATGACTGCTATAAAAAGTGTCTTCCATTTTGAAATATTCTCTTAGATTAAGGTTTTAAAAACAGAAATTTACTTTCTTCTCCTTTTAACATTTCTTGGTAGGATTTCCTCACCCCACTGCTCCTCTTCTCTTCACTGAGTCAAGACTCCACTGAATATGTTGCTGGTATTTCATCTTGGTTCTCTGAACATCATTACTGAGTGTGATGCAAGCTCCAGAAAGTTGTTGATTATTTTTATTAGTGTCTTGAAGCTCATCACTGAGCTGCCTGGCTCAGAGCTAGAAATGGAGCCATTCCTTATGAAAACTTTTTAGGAGGGAGAGGTATAAGAGCAGAGTCATTCCTCCACTTTCTAATATCAGAGATGAGAAGCTGTTTGTCTTGCTTGCTCCTGCTCCTAACAGTCCTGCATATTTTGGATAAGTAAGTAATTTAGGACTAGAAAGGTTATCTGTTAATTCCATCTGAAGTCAATAAGGTCGGCTGAAACTGTATAATCCAGAAACACTGAAAATACAAGAAAAGCACCAGGAAGTTACTGGTGCTTGAAATATTTTATTTTTTTTTGTTATCCCCTGCAAACAAACACAAAGCTTGATGATTCAGTGCATCTGCAGTTCCAGAGAAATATATTGGAGATTAGAAAGGGAAAACAACATTATACTGCTATGCAAAGCCTGCAGCAGGCAGGAATATATCCTCACACTTTCTGTATGACATAAAGAGGTAAAAACTAAGCAATACCTCATCACCTTGGATGAATTTGTTTTATTCAAGAACATGGGTCCATTCAACAATAGCAAGGGCTATTTGAAGTTCATTATGATAAAGTTCTCAAAAAACAAAGGAGTTAATTGCAAAACATTTTATTCACTTCTGTCTGTGACTCCTCCTAGAAAATCTAGGAATAGATTATCTAGAGAATGTGACTGGTGTTTTGCTTGCTTCTTTCTTCCTTTGCCTTTTAAAAGCAGAGCATGTGGGTGCGTAGGAAGAATACCTTCCAGTTTCTCAGGCATTATTTCCCTCAAGATTATTATGACAATACCCTGGCAGTATTTTTGTATATGTATATATATGCACCTTGAATTGAAAACACCAACAAAACCAAAACTAGGAACAGAATCTAAAGCTCCAGGCACTTGTTAAATCTAAGCTAAATTCCCTGCTGGGCCTGTGTTGGGAAGAGAAACAGTGGAGCACTGCTGGGAGGGCAGTGTGACAGTGAAGCCACTTGGAGCTGTCACCTCCACCTGGGCAGGGCTGGAGAAGGTGTCAGGAAGGGGGAGAGCAGAGTGCAAGGAGTGCCTGCCTCTGCTTCATGCTGGGGGAAGGAGCTGCTGCTAGGAATAGTTCCAATGTGCTTCTTGCAGAGCTCTGTGCTTTTAAAAGCTCTGAGAAAGCAGCACTAACGTGCAGCACAAGCAACTTGCTGTACACTTATGGGTTGTGTTCATGCTGTTCTGTCAAAAGGGCCCATCTGTGTCCTAAAAACCAAGATCTCTGGCTGTCTCTGTCATGAATCCTTTGGCATACCCTCCTAGGTGCTTCCCCTGGGAAGTTCAGGATGTTCAGAGCATCCAGGAAAGGTCATACTTACGTTCTATAGGATTCTATTTCCTTCAATCTTGGTCTGGTCACAGGAATTGTACCAAGCCATGTGTCTTGACCCTTGCTGCCACTGAGTACCACTCCAGCAGATCTTTTTTAAAAAAAGCTTCTGGTTTCTAAATCACATCTACAGGAATTATTATTATTAATAATAATAATGTGGTGCCACCACATGCTCAGTGCATGGTAACCCTCAGTACAGTGTGGGCACAGGACCTGCTCTTGACTCCTCCATGCCATTTTTTAGGGACTGTGAACTGGGGAAAAATTCCTGGCAGCCACAAGTCCAGGGGCTAAGGGACTGCAGGGACATGTTGCTGCTGCAGAGCTGCTCCAAGATTGAGGAGAGGGCCCAATTTGTGACCTCCCCACTCACCATTTTAGGGGATTGGGGTTGTTTGCTCTTTGGCTGTGCCCAACCACTGACTGTGAACACAGATGATCTTCTTTAAAGGTGTCCCCAGGCAGAAGAGCTCCATAAGGAGCTGTGAACTTTTGCTGTGGTCTGTAGCAGTTCTGTAGCAAGATTACATTAATATTTGTGAATTTACTGTCTTGGACTCCTGCACAGGGGAGCTGGGTGCCTTCCTTAGCTGTGAAAGTCAGAGCCCAGAACAAAGACTTCTGGCAGAGCTGCTCTGGGAAGGAAATATGTAACAGAGAGATGAAAATATTGAGTAGGAGGCTGTTGGGTTGATTGCTAGAAGCTGTTTTACAGGCTTGGGTGCTCGGGTAGAAAAGAGCCTTGACTATTTTCCTGTCCCAAGGGTAAAAGTGTGGGGTCAGTTTAGTTAGAGCTAAGCTTTTTCAGCCACATAAGCTATTGCATCTGGCATTAGTGCACTGGCCCATACAGAAAAAGAACTGATTCTCATCCTGCTTTAAAATTCAGATCAATAAAAATTAAGCCCCTGCAGTAGTCTTTTGTTTTCTTTTTTACTCTATTGGAAGGACTTAGAGGATTAATTTCTCATATGGCTTCTTTCTATTCAGGTGCAAATGAGCAGAACCAGTGACTGCCTATGCTGAGTTGTCTATCATTTGAAGCTGAAGCATCGGGACTGGAAGTTTTTTCTGGAAGCTGTGTGTTGGGACAGTCAGAAGCCTTGTGGTTATCATATGAATGATGGGGAAACTGCTAGGTCACCCATGTGGTTACAAGTTTAGGCCAGGCCAAATGGCCAAAATTTGCTTTATCTTGGGCTCTCTCCAAGCTGTAATGAGTAATCTTTTTCGTCCTATCTCCCTGCTTTGATTTCAGTGGTGGATTTGTAAATCTGCAAAGGATTAAATTTGTAAAGGACCAGAAGGAGAAGTACTGGCTGTTGGTTCTGACCTCCTCCTCAAGTTACTAATGTTAAAGTTAAGAATGTTAAAGTTAATAATAAAAGTTTAACCTCCTTAAAGTTAATAATGTTTCCCAATCAAAATATTTACATGAACTAAGGTAAACCAGTATTTTAAAAATGAAAACTAAATATTCCAGTCTTCAATTAAAAAAATACCTAAAATGGTGAATTCACCGGTTTAAAGCTCGGGAAATGAGTAGTCAGTCCAAAACTTTAATATCCTTGGGATTTAACCAGGTTTTTAAAGCTACTTTTTACAAGCCTGATTTTAAGGTTTGATAAAAAAAGCCTCACAACTCCCACCACGAAGTTCTGCTAGACTTACTATCTACTTTCAGTCTTCAAAGCATGCGTGGGTGGTGATTGATGTAGATGTATTGCAGAGTGAATATAATTGTCAAAAATGTTAAAGCTCTTGGAATTTTCTGTTTCTATAGAAAAATGAATCTACTCCTTTTCTTTGCCATGAAATGCTGAAGTTGGTATTCAGTTGCCTTGTTTATGGAGACTGAGAATCAACACATGTTGTTTGGTTAAGTTTGGGTCTGATTCCCACCCTAAATGTGTTGTGGTTTGTTCAGAGTTGAAATAATAGTGTTCCCTGCTGAAAACAAATATGGATTCATACCTTCTTCATACATGTAAGATGATTTATAGGTGCATTACTCACACATCTTTTAAATTTCTATTTTAAATGTAACATCTAGTGCACATTTAAAATATGTAAGTGCTAATTCTCTGGGAGAAATCATTAACCCATCTTTTTCTGTGAGACTGAAATTTATTGTCATTATTTTCCCTTACACTAAGTGGTGGAATTTTTTATTCTCTATAAAGCAGTGGTTATGTGACACTTCATTTGAGGTATTGCACCGTTTTTGTCACCTACTTTTATGGATACTGAGACTTACAGCCCTGTTTGTGGTAGGCACCCACAGACCCCTCCCAGGGACGTGGTCTATGCCCTGATTACAAACAGAGCAGACAGAACCAGTGCAGAGTGGAGCAGCTTGTCTGGGATCACAGAGGAGATCAAGAAGAGAGCTGGGAGCAGGAGACTGTCATCCTGCCATGCCAGGCCAGGCTGTGTGACTTCTTGTGATGTATAAATCTGAGACTTGCCAAAGAATTGAAGAGCACGCTATTAAGAGCAACACTTTGCTGGCAAAGCAGTAAATCAGGTGGTCTCTGAGAGTGGCAGCTAAGCAACAACGTTATGTTAGTTAATTATTATATATTATATAATAATTAATATTCTCAAAGTGGGAAAAAAAACAGTTTAAATTAATATTGTTTTAACTGTTTAAATGCTGACCTTGCAGCAGTGACCATGGCAGTTTCAGAGTTACCTGCAGAGTCGTCTGGCTGCCCGCTGATGATTATTTCTCCTGCAAACCATCTTGTGCACTTATATGAAAATACTGTTTGAGAAAAGTTGGAACAACACTTTACCAATTTCTCCGTGTGTCACAGGGAATATGTCAAGGCACAGAAATAGCTGCCACCAGAGCACTGCACTCATCCCTCCCTGTTTGGCTGGGGCTTGTGTGGGAAGTTAAGCTACAATAACAACAGGCTCCACCTGTGGCTATCACTGCAGCTCTTTTACCTGCAGGGACACTGATGAAATTGGAAGAGCAGCACCTTTTTGTGCTCTTTCTCTTGACCTGAAATGAGGCTGTGCAACTAATCAGCAAATCACCACAGCTTCAAAGAGAGAATTTTAGTTACCCTGAAATACACCCTTTTTGAGCAAGGTATTTAAATATGTATTTTTCTTGAAGCAGGGAATAAATTGAGAGAATCAGTAATTTGCTTTACCAAGTAATAACTGGATAGAAAACGGAGGGTTTTGGTAAACTGGGGATTCTGGAATCTGAATGGAAGTTACAAGATAAACAACTGGATGTGAGGCAGTCCTGGAGATTGCAGAAACTGGGGAAAAGAAGCAGCAAAGGCCACAGACTTTTGGGAACAGAAATCACATAACTGTTAGGTTTGACCTTGTGTAGTAAGCTGTGGAGGTGAAGGCAAGAGCTAGGCTTCTGAATTTAAATAGACCCAATTTCCCCAGAATGAGGGAATTGATGGGCATATATAATTGGATGATGCTGCTGCAGGGTCACAGTGGAGGCGGGGAGGTCAGCTTGAAGGTAACTCTGCAGCTGCTAATGGCTCAGCAGAACCTGTTCTTTCTGGAAATAAATATTTAGAGGGGCTGGAATGGCTCTGTCTAATAAAGAAATTATGCATGCAAGCTATGAAAGAAAGCAAGGCTTATAAAGGCTTTGGGAGGGTTACATGGACATTGGTCTGAGACACAGGAGTGACTTAAAAGAGGGAGGAAACGAGAAAATTTTACATTCAGTCCATAAAATCAGTTAAAAATATCATTTTGTACTCTGGAAAAAAACTGGTCAGAAGGAGTGGTATGTAGATTGGTTACTGCATATTTAAACATAGATTGAAATGTGTTTGTTACAACCGTTCTTGCTAAGGGGTCTTTGAAATAAAGGGACAAGGAAATCCTGATTTTTTTTTTTTTCCCCTGACTTATTTGGAGTAGACTGCAAGGATCCTGGGAAAATGATTGTACATTCACATCATGCCATCTCCTAAGTACGTGGAAAATGCTTTTATAGGATGCTGAAGATTTGTCACCAAACTACAATGGCTTTGCATCACGTCTCCAACAATCAGTTTCACTAACAAGGTACAGTTAA
The DNA here is from genome assembly GCA_013397395.1 of Sinosuthora webbiana. Taxonomy (NCBI): domain Eukaryota; kingdom Metazoa; phylum Chordata; class Aves; order Passeriformes; family Sylviidae; genus Sinosuthora; species Sinosuthora webbiana. The sequence goes on along the minus strand of VXBN01013856.1, from coordinate 27,293 downwards.
AGTTTGGGGTTTCTCTGAAGTATTTTGTCTCCTTCTTTCTTTTCCCTTGTGATTGTTTTTTTCTTGTGTTTCCTCCTTGATTTTGGTGCTTGCAGCAATGTGGTGTTATTGGGGGTGCTTCAGCTTTAGTTTTGATCAACAAGCTTGTGACAATGTCTCCTCCAAAGGAGACTGTGTCCTCCAAGGATATTGTAGTGTTTTGTTGTTTTACTGTGCAAAACATTATTTTTTGGGTTGTGGGGTGGATTTCAAAGAACTTTATATGAGATTTTAATGGTCACCAGAATTTGTAGGTCCTTCATTAAATATTTCATGAGGTGATTTTTGATTTATTCTTGAAAGGACCTCTGGAAGTCCAACTCCCTCCTCTAATTGAGGACAGGTTACTTCAGGTTGCTCAGGGCCTTGTCAAATACAGTTCCAAACATCTCCAAGTTTGGAGACTCCAATGTGGGCAGCTCATTTTAGAGTTTCACTAAACTAACAGGGAAAAGATATTTTTCTTTTCTTTGTAATTTATTTTCCTTGTTTGTTTGGGTGTGGTTTTTTTCTGGGGGGGGGGTTGGTTTGTTTGTTTTTTGAGGGGGGAGAAGGAGGTGTTTGTGGTTTGTGCACCCAGTCTCTAGCTGGAATTACCATCATTTCTATTTTTTTCTTGTCCTGTCTCTATGCACCTTCAAGAAATATCTGACAGTAAATCCTGCTAGTAACTGAACAAGATGTTTGTGTTTCTGAGCATTTTTACAGTGAGGAAATGGAGTCCTCCTTGAGGTCGCCTGCAATTTTAAGTGTGGAAACACCTAGAAATCTGGTCACAACCAGGCAGTTGTGGCAGTGACAACTTTTCCCTGGATTATTTCTGGTTCACAGTATTCGGTATCACAGTTAAATTGTGTTATACCTCAAGAACTTAGGTTAGAGAAGTGCCCAAGCAATGCCAAAACAAACAAGGGTAAAATGTATATGGAAACCTGGCCTTTCAAATGCATTTTTACCTCCTCCAGTGGTGGCAGCTGAGACATCAGGACTTTATTCTATTTCAAGTCCCTCTTAGGCTTGTCAAATAATCCAGTATTCTCCAGATTTAAAGCACTTCAATTTTACATCCATCAAAGTCCTTTTGAGTAACAGGGTGCCTATGTACAATATCCAGTAGACATTGGTACACAATTTCAGTGTGCTCTTAAGTTATTAATTTGGCTAACGTAATATTCATAACTGCATAATTTAGATCTGCTAAGCTCTAAACGCAGAGGATTTTTTTTCTCTTAAAATTGCATTCTAGCTTGTAATTAGTGTCTCGAAACAGCTGAAGGATTTTCTCTTTTTCTAACCCTAAAATCAATTTTTCCTTCCAGTCTACTTATAAATAAGTGAAGCTTGATAAAAATGTGGCATTTGCAGCCAAATTCTGGGGAAGACGTGGGACATGAGATACGCATTTGGAAAAATCTCAAGAAAGATTGCAGGTGAACAATTACACACAGGGAGATGTTGGAGGGATCTTAAGGCAGAGAAACAGCATCTGTGTGGGAAATTGTATAAATCTGGATGCATTCGCTGTGGAATTGACTGCAAAGATAAGAAATTAAAGCAATCACTCTGTGTTCCTGATGGCAGCCATCATCAGTACCCTTCCTTCTCAAGTTGCTGGAACAACAGTGCTATTAGCAAAGCTTTTTTATTCATTGATTTTCACCATCATTTATTTGATCTGTTCTGGTTTTATTCTTAAGAGGAAACAAAGGAGATGGAATTTCAAACAGTCTTCTGTGGTAAGTGAGGATGGGATGAGGCTGGGATTAAGAAAACAAACCAGGCAAGAGAGTGTCAGGTTTCTCCACTGAGGGTGTGTTTTCCTATCTGCTTTCCCTTTACTTTGCACAGCAGCACAAGGGAATTTGTTTTGTTGACTCTAGTTGGTAGTATTGATGTTCAGCTTCAAGTCTTCAGTGAGGTTCAGCTATTCTCTTAGTGCTCTATAAACAGAATCTGGAAACTGGATTTCTCGAGTTTGTCCAGTGTGTTGTAATTGGCTGAAATATCCAAACATAGTCCACTTCAAATGAATTTATCTTCTTGTTGGTTGAAAATGTACTGATCACAAGATGAGTGTACCCAGGCACGTTCAACACTTTTTGAACCAGTATGAAATCAGAAGGTTTGGAGTCAACACTTTGCTCTTTAGCCCTTTTGCAGCCATCCTGCTGCAACCATCTGGTTGACAACAAATTTTGTCCTCAAGGTTGCTGTGGGACACGATTCCTTCACTAGTGCCTGCAACAGGAATCTTCCAGCCTGTAAAACATTGTGTTTTGCCTTCAGGAGACGGGTACTTCCAGGTCTAAGACTGCAGACAACCTCAGGCTGTGGGTTTCTTATCTTCTTTTCTTCTGTTAGAGCCGGGATTAATGCTTGGGAAATGCAGTTTTGTGTTTGGACTCTGTTTATTAATTCTAATCTATAGTACAGTCTCATGAGTTGTGAGCTCTAGCCAACGAGGTAGAAAATGGCTCTAACTCTTTCTAAGGTCTTTAAGCACAATTTATCCAATAACGAGATAACACCTATATTATTTTTACTTTTAGCCCAATAACCAAATACCTGTGGTCAGCAATGTGGACCTTTTCACCCAATCACAAAAAAACACCCAAACCCATGAAGATGAAGTTGAAAGAAGGACTCAGCCTACGCCCTAAATCCTCCCTATTGCTTTATATGTATTACTATGTACTAAAATCTTAAACTCCAAGTATTGCACCCTTCTTTTGTATTTTGTATTGTGATATTACACACTTCTATTCAAACTACACACCCATAATCCCAGTGCTATCCCTCAATTTTGGAAGCCTTTTCCAAGGCCTCAGGTCAAGTGTAGTGCTTGCTTGAGGGTCAGTGCCTGTCAGCACAGAAAGCTCAAAGTTCTCAGCCTCCAGGGTTCCAGCATCAGGCCTCGAAATGCTCCATTTCACTCTCAAAGCTTTTCTTTGTGCTGTCCCATGTGAGGGAGGTTTTAGGTGGTTGCAAGCCCCTAATGGTGAGCAGCACAGCCAGCTGGGGTGGTCTCATCCCACAGAGCTGTTTTGTGAAGCAGCACTGACCTGCACCAGCTGAGGATGTAACCAAGCTCTTCCAAAGCCTAATCTCGCAGCCTCCTTGTTAACACAGCAGCAAATGCACTCACTGCCATTAAATCTCCTTCTTCTCAAGTAAACATATGCTGAGGTCTGTGCTTCATCACTTTGAAATAAGATTTTTCCCAACTTTGCTAATTAGCAGCGTTGCCCAAACAGAAAGAAACATATGGCTCGTGCCATGCTGACTTGAAGCCTTTGGAGTTTCACTGGAGAGTAATTAAAGTGATTTTGATTTACTGGCGTGATGAAGTACGAGCCACCCTCGTTTGGCCTTATGTCTAGAAGCTCTGAGACAGTAAGGCACCTTAGCAGGAGAGCTGTAACAACTAACACGAGCCAGATTGTTATTACTGAGATGGCTTTGTTGCCGTTAACAATCATTTGTAATTATCAAGAGGCTTTACATAATTCCTGCTAAAATCTCACGTTTACCTGTCGCTGGAACCTCGTGGTTGGTTCAGCTTATTTCAGACTGAAAGCTTGAGAGATTGCAATGTTTCCATTCTACTTGAAATCATGTAGCTGGTTATAATGAAAAATCTCTTCTGTCAAATGAAATCCTTTCCCTTTTTTTTTTACTGATAAAAGCAAGGAACATGCTGTCCAGTGCAGATTTTGGGAGGTATATATTTATCTCTGTGCTGTGTTTTTGAAAACAGATGTGCATGGAAAGTGCATATTTCTTCACTGATCAAGTGAAAAATTTTGAAACTAAAATATTCAAAACCAGGTCAACATCTTCTTGTCTGGAAATCAGACAAGAAAAGATGTGATATACATAAAAACTCAGCTTCCTCCTAGGGAAAAATTTAAGGCAGAAGTTTTACCAGTGTGGATAATTCACTCTGTGCTCCTGATGCTCACCATGAACTGGAAATAAGTGAGCCTGTTTGCACATCATTGTAAATTTTACTCCTCAGATGGCTGTTTAACAAAAGGTGTATCATCTCCTGCAGGTTACTTAATATAAACACAAATTCCTCTGAATAATTTGAAATTAAACTGTGTAATGTGGGTAGTGGATGTCATAAATACACACTGCTTAGAAGCATACACCTCTTAGAAAATGCAGAATAAATAACTGATGCCAAAACCTTCATTCAGAGGCAAAGGGTGTGAAAGCCGTGAAATAGGAAGAGCTTGAGCTTCTTGATTGAGAGTCTTGCCAATTAATTTTCAAAATCAGGTTCTCTGCACTCTTTATTGTAAGCTTCTAGAGATGCTGCAAGGTGTCTGCATCTGAATCTGCTCAAGTTGAAACTGAAGCCAAGCCATGATTTGGTTTGCATCCAGGATGAAATCTCAGGTGCTTGGCAGGCTCTGGTGGAGCTGAACAAGTGGAAGGATGCCTGGAACCAGGTATGCTCATGAACACCTGGTCAGATACAGTCTGATGAGGATGGGTCCTCTTGAAGGCTTCATCCTGCCCTGGAACTGAAATTGATTTTTTTAAAGATTTGAAGATAAAATTGTTTGACTTTTTCTCTCAGGAAGTGCGTTAGAGCTACAGAACATGCTTGATGCTATAAATGGGACTTTAGGAAGCTTTTGAAAGATCTGAACAACTGAGTCTTTAAACTTGATTTCTCTTAATTAATAGTAAAAGGTTTCTTGGCTTTAGATACTGATGCTTCTAAACTGGTGTAAAAATCTTACCTCATAAGTGGAAAACTGATTTTAGTTCTGTAAATTACTGAATATTTCATGTGTCCCTTTCAGAAAACAGATGGAAATATGCACTTTGGGAATGTTCCTCTCTAATGCAGATGAGTAACTTTAAGTAATGTAGAACTGTCCTTCTTTTTTTTTTTTTTTTTTTTTTCTTTGGAGGTAGAGGAAATATACTCATATCTAAGGTTTTCTTGTTTTATCTTACCAGAGTCAAATTCGGTGTTGGAAGGAGCTCCTTCTGTTTTTCTTGGCCTAACCTACTATGCACAGATGTCACCTTCCTGCTTTTGACCAGACCACAGAACTCAGGAAAGCAATTTCTTCCCCATCCTTGCTGGCATCATCAAGAGGCAGGTTCCTTAGGACTCTGATGTGAGACAGAAATGGAACAGGATTTTGCTGGAGTGGAATGGTTTATGTTTGAGGAAGTCCAAGTTAATCTGTGCCTGAAGAATCAAGAAAACTTGCATATTGTATGGGCAGATGCCCTGCAGCTCCCTGCTCTGGTGGAGGGCACTGTGGTGCCTAAATAATTTATGATTAGTTGAAAACTGTTGTGTTTCATTGCTTACACATGTTCTACTCAGGAAGAAACTGTAAAATTGATCTGAGGCCCATCCTAAGTGTGAATCTTTGTCTCTCTCTCAAAGAGCAAAGCTCTCTTTGAAAAATGTAACGCTGTGTGTGACGCAGGAGTTGCCATGGAAAAATACATTGAGCCAATCATTCATGATTTATTTATAGCAATTAGAATGCACATCCCAAGATCCAATGGTAACTTTGATTTAAAAAAAAAAAAATCATCTAGACAAAGGATTGAAGCTCATAAATTGTTGGGAACACTTGTGAGTCTGTATGGTTAATATATTATTTAAAAAATTGACTATGTATGTTCCTGGACAGGGCTTTGAAGTATAAGTGCTGCTGATATTTGCTTCTATATTTCTACTGCTGATAATGTTATTGCTGTTGTCCTATGCTTACCATCTGTTCAGTGCCTATTTAATGGGTATAGTAAATAGCAGTTCAAAGTGAGATTTTTCTTCTAATCATCTCTTTTGGAAAACATTTGCGTAAAAGTGAATGCTTTGGAGAAAACTGTACACCTGTATCTTGCTGGAAACATAGTCCACAAGATCCTTAGAGCTGGATACACTTGTCTGTGGTGCTTTAACTACTACAGGCATAGAATGCCTCCCTCCTGATTGCTCCAAATTGCATTCAGTGAGAAATCTTTTATTTGTCTATTTTGATGAACATGAACTGTATTTCATTGTTGATCTTTTTTTAGGCAACTGTTGAAGTATGGAAAATTCTCATCTCCCACACATGGGGGCATCTCAACACCCAAAACTGTGGATGCCCCACCCCTGGAAGTGTTCAAGGCATCTTGGATGGGGACCTGAGCAACTTTGTGTAGTGGAAGGTGTCCCTGAGCCAGGGGTGATCTTTACTGTCCCTTTCAACCAAACCGTCCTATGATATCTGCTTTATTTTGGGACAATTATAAAGACGAAACAACCAAAATCCCAAGTTTTCAGGTTAAAGTATTTCTGTTTCTCTAATGAGCATGGACTCTTCAGGGTTTCCTTTTCCTCTTTTTTCTCCTCCAGGGACATGTCTTATATCCATAAGATATTTGGCTCTGTTAGCAGCTAAGGAACTTATCTGGAGTTTATTGTCCTTGTCCTTCTACGATTATGTGGCTTGCTGAGTTTCATTTCAGTTTGGCAGTTCATAGGACTGTCAGCTCTCTTTGATGTATCTCTCCCTCAGAGGTTAAATCAATAGTGTTTTAAGCATATCTCCTGCTCTCCATGAGGGCAACGCTGGAGGAGTTGATTTTTAAGCTTTCATATCTTGCATTGAAAATGTAATGTTGAGAAACAAAATCTGCCTTAACGAAAATCTGAAAGCAACTATTGCATAGCTGCTTTTAATTGGCCTGGAGTTGATATGAGGAGTAAAAAGCTTGTGTTTTCACTGCCGTGGAGCTGGGCAGGCAAGAGACTTTTCTGATTGTACTTGTGCTTGTGGCTGTCTCATTGTGGACCAGTTCCATGAATCAGTGGACTCCTGATGGGAAAGGCTGCCAAATAGCTGCTGGAGGTCTTGGGCTTGTGCTGCTAGGCTTGTAATCAGTCAGGATTCCTGAGAGAGGCTCCTTACCAGGGAATGTGCCTCCATCTGCTCCCAGCTGCATCCTTCACGTGGTCCAGATCCTCCTTCCAGAGGGCCCCACTGCCAGGGTGTAAAGGGTGAGGTGCATTTAGGGACTGAGGGAAGGGTCAGAAGGCAGAGGCTTGGGTAGGGTGCCTGGGATAGTCAGGTGTAGGAGAAGGGAATACACGTGACCTCATCCCTGATAAGTAACAGCTGTGTTAATTACCCAATACAGCCTCACCCCTGATGAGTCACAGCTATATCCAATAAAGATAAGTGTGATAAAAAGGGGTGGGATAGCTGGTGAGGAGAGGATCATGAAGAAGGAGAGTTGCTGCTTTGGGAGAGGTCAGTCTGTATCTGCAGTTAGAGCCTGTTGTGGAAACCTGCAGTCACANAGTTAGAGCTGTTGTTGGAACCTGCAGGCACAGTCTAGCTGGGTAAAAGCCTGCAGTCACAGTCTGCAAACTGATACCTGCAGTCAGAGTTTAGCAGGAAATAGCCAGCAGTCTGAGGCTGCAAGGGAATCCTACAGCAGGAGCTTGCTGCAGCCAGAGCCAGTGAGTAGCTGGAGTTAGGATGGCTGAGCTGTAAAGAGGAACAAACCAGGACCTTTTTCATGCTGTGATAAACAAGGAGTCTGTGTCTCAGCTCATTTCTACCCTCTAACAAGAGGGCTGCTGCAACAGTCAGGAAGCCCTTCCACAAAAGAGAGAGGCTGTCAGAACTATGCTGGCCACACAAGCAGTATGAGACAGTGGTCTTTAAGATCTGATCTGAGCTGCTGGTTGGGGCCACATGATGCACTCAGCTGGGTGAGGATCTCATCCCTCAGCTGCCTCCACATCCTTCCTTGATTTGGCAACAGGCTAATAAAAGCTGCTCCTGAAGGGTTTTGCTGTGTCACTTTGTATGCCACAGGCTGCATGGGGGTTTCTCTGGTGTAAGCAATAATTTTACAGCCACAGAGAGATTTAAAATAATTGTGGGGTTCTTCTGGAAGTAGCAATAGAGAGCTGTGTCTGTTGAGAGAAAGAAACATCAATAGCGCTGAAGCTGAGTGGAAGTTATACCCAAAATCCTGTCTGCAAAACCACAACTCTGGAGCTTCTCAGAGAAACAAGCTCACAACCAAGAGATTGCTTTTCCTGCTCTGCTACTGGGAATCACGACTACAGCTGACTGGAAGCTTCCTTTGTCTGTCAGCTGAACGTGTGGCAAACACTCTCCCATCTTTATTAGTACAGCTTTCAGCTCCAGTCATGTAAAGAAATGCCTGGGGTTGGGATGAAATTTTAAGTTGGGATTCTTCAGCTTCATCTGGGAGACATCTGCACTTCAAACTGACCTGTTGTTGAGGTTCCCTTCAAAGCTGATGGAGAGAAATTAATATATTTAAGAAGTGATTTATTTCATACCACAAAAGCTATCCAAAATCATTCAGATCTATTGAACCTTAGAAGTTTCTCTTCCTTCATTGGTGAGAAAGGAGTCTGGACAAATAACATTTTCTTTTTCTGTTTACATTTTTCTCAGTTAAATCCAAACCTTGCAAGTTGTATTATTTATATAAGCAATATTTCAGTCAAAAGAGGCTAACATATAGCAGTGGATAAGCTGTTCTCTGCTTGTTCCTTTTCTGACAAAATTTGCTGGCCACAGATTCTTGCCCTGAGTGAGTTGCCTTCAACCTTTTTAGTGATACAGACACGTGGACTTGTGAACATTTGCAAGGATAAGTTGGATTGCTGATCAACTCTATTTTCCTGGACAAAAGGAGACAGGTTTTTGCTTCATTTTTCTGCCCTAGAGTGAACGCTTTCCAAGGTGTAGCTGTCAGCTACCTGCTAAAGCTGAAGAAACAAGAAATGTGTTGGCCCAGCCACAGCACAGGTCTCACCTGCATGCTGTTTCCAAATCAGCTCTGAGACACTGCAATTCCAATCCCTCCCACTTTTTTAAGCTTTTGCTTTTTAGGTTTTTATCATGTGTCCTTCTAGTCATAAATTTTCTGTTTAGGTTTAAAACTTCTACCGCCAAACATAAATAGCTGGGCTGTGTGTGCCCTCCTGTGAGAGGATGTTGTGCTGTGGACAGCTGAGGCACGTGGACATTGCAGTGTCACCTTCTTGTCCTGGGGAGGGCACAGCACAGTGCTGCAGCCACCATCTCAGGTGTGGCTGTGCTTCTCTGCTGGTCACGGGCAGAAGAAGAAAACGCCAAACTTAAATTACGTTCTTACACCGGTGAAATCAAGAGAGCTCAGAGGTTTGCTCTGGTGTAAATGGCAGATTAAACTGACCTGCAGCCACATGGAGCTGAGAGACGTGTGGTGGAGAGGGACTGTTCATTTCCTGGCTGGATTAGAAAATGCCGGTCAACTCTAGGGATGTACCTATCCGAAGGGATGCCCTAGTGAGTGATGGCTGAGGAGACCTTCTCTCCCCACAGGACAGCAGTCAGACTTGTGCCCTCTGAATCTCCCTTTAAAACTCATTTGTTCCTTCCCTGCAACACTGTCCTTGAGGAGGTGAGGCTGAAGTATATCTGTCTGTCCCAAATCAGTTTTTACTGATGGGACCTGGAACATGAAAGGAGTTTCTGAAGCCAAATGTGCCCCTCAACGTTTTTTTTCCCCACCCTTAATGTGTTCTTTGTAAATGACTGGGATATGAATGGTGCAGGCACTTTTACTTTGCGTGGGAGGACTGTGCATGTGAAAAGCAAATATTAATATTTCATGAAGGGTTCATCTCCTAATGGCAGGAGGGTTTCCAAACCTGAGGCTATCACAGGGGTGCCAGTGTTGATGAGAACTAGCAGATTGATGATCTTCCTCCCCTCACTGGCAAACAGGGAATCATCAGAAACAAACGCAAAAGTCTTGCAAAACCTGATGTGGGAGGCAGAAATAAAGCTGTTGAGGAGCTGAGCTCATCCACCTTTGTGTCTGCTGGGAGGTCTCTCTGGTGAGCTGTGGCTCCACAGGGATGGACAGATGCCAACCTCACATCCCCCATGGGCTGTGCATGGAACACACTCTTGCCAGCACTGACACCAACAGTTTATATTCAAACAAACAACGTGATTCTATCTGTAATTCTGATCTTCCCATGGCAGTTAGGAGATAGTCAGGATAGGCCTAATTTGAGATGTTCTTGGAAGTATTACAGACCCCAGCACTCACCTCTCCTGGCAGCCATGCAGTGTCTGGCCACTACCACATTCCTGGGCAGCTGCCAGGAGCTTTGGCAGGGTTTAGCTGCCCTTTCTGGACTGAGTGATTCATGCCCTCGTGTTGTGAAGTGCTGCTGACTGTGTGCCTGCTGTCTGTCCTGGCTGTGCCAGTCTGCAGAGGCAGGCACATTTGCTTAGGTCATAATTCTTTGATACTGGATTTTTTTTTGCCAGTGCTGGAGTGACTTGTGACTTTTATTTATGGCACTGTGATCCTTGCCCAGTTACCAGTGTGCAGATTTGGAAACATGCCCTGTTGGACAACTCTCTTCTCATTTGCTTCTTGCTGCCTAAAGCCATCCCAAATCCTCCCCTGTGTCTGTTCTTAAACATTTCTCCATCAGCAAGTGCCTGCTTCCTCCTCTTCTCTTTCTTCAGCTGGAGGCATCTGACTTCATCTCATTCCTCCATCTTTCCAGACTGTAACAGGGCTTGGGCTGAAAGAAAATTTGGGGGAATTTTAGCTGAGCCTGGCCTAAGGGTTGAAATAATTTTGGAACATGGAGTGCTGTGGAACCTAGAACAGCAGCAATAAATGCCACTTGCCACATGACCAGGAGAAGAAACTAAAAGGCTCCAGCAAAAGAGCTGTTGCCACAATGTGTGTATTCCTCAAAACCACTCAGGGCAGACCAGTGCCCTGCTCAGTTTGATGTTTTCTCAAATTGGCAACTTCTTGCTATTTTTAAATAGTACAAGCATTTCAGGAGGGTGTGAGCCAATGAGATTGTCTGTATAAATTAGGATATCAAACAGCTCAAATACCTCTTCTAAGCTCACCTAGGTTTGAGTCAAAAGACAAAAAGCTGGAAATAAACCCAGAGGCTTATTTTGTTTATTCAACAGTAGCCCTTGGATCTTGGTTTATGACTCAGATCTCTGTTCCATTCCATGCAAATCCCCAAGGTTGGCAGGAGCGTTGATCTGCTGGAGGGTAGGAAGGCTCTACAAAGGGATCTGGTGACACTGGATCAGATTGTATGAGACTCAACAAGACCAAGTCCCTGCATTTGAACCACAACAACCCCAGGTACCACTACGGGGTGTGGGAAGAGTGCTCAGTTTCTGCCAGGAGAGGTTTAGATTGGATATTAGGAAGAATTTCTTCACTGAAGGGATGTCAAGCACTGGCACAGTCTGCCCAGGGCAGTGGGGGAATCACCACCCCTGGAAATATTTTAAATAGTGTAGATGTGGCACCTGGGGACCTGGTTAAGTGACAGGCTTAGCAGTGCTGATTCAACTGTTGATGATCTTAAAGGTCTTTTCCTACCCAAATGATTCTAAGATTCTGTGAGAAGATAATCTCTCCTAAAGGAAGAGTCTCTCTTTTTAAAACTGTCTACTGTGTAGGCTATGTATGAAACTTCCTTCTGAGGCAGGAGAATAAATCTTCCCATATGCTATTAAAAAACCCCTCAGCATTTGCTAGGTCACCCCAAAATCTATCCCAATTCTGGATGTAAAACTGTCCGAGTTTCACTCTTAAAACCTAAAGTTTCAAGTAATCTCTAGGCTTTTAAGGTATACAAAAGAGTAAGTGAAGTTAGTGCAGTCTCTATGAGCCACTTCATTTTTGGTTGGTGAGACAATATCTCTGCTGGGAACTAATATTGACTTTTGGGAATGTGAACGTACACCTGGAGAATCCCTGAGGGCCAAAAATGCAGCAAGGTCACATCACAAACAGTGCAAATTGCAAGCTTGAGCACAGCTCCCTGCTGGGGCATTAACTCTTCCCCCCAGATGCTTTCTGTGGATCTGCCAGGCAGAGTCACCAGCTGATGTGTGGAGCAGAAAGGGACAGTGCACATCTTACCTCTCCTGCTAAACATGCTGCAAACCGGAGAAGGAAATCTGCCTGCAAGAATAAATTCCTTTGAGTTGCTTTACTGCACGGGGAGTGAGGCAAGGCCTCGTTGCCAGCCATGGGAAGGAGCTAAACCCGATGAAGTGGGTCACTCACTGCTGTGACACGACACAAAAAGAGCTTTTCTGCCTCAGATCCCCTGTGGACTAAGCTGGGGCGCTGGCTTTGTAAATTTCTGTAAATTCCTGTGGCTGCTTCCTGTAACCCTCACCAGGTGAGGCAGCACAGGGAAAGGGTTGGGCCCCCAAATGGTTGTTGGGCCCAAAGTTGGCCCAAAGCCCTTAGGGAGCTTCTCTCTGTGGGAGGGAGTGTGGTGGAGGATGGAAGAGGTGCTGGGGTTTGAAATCATAACCCGACTTCTGGGTAGTTCAGGGCTTTTGATTAATATGAGACAGAAAAAGGAGAGCAATAATGTGAGTGGCATTGAAACTGAGGACAGATGATTTAGATTCAGTGAGACTGAGAAGATCACATGAACCTAAACTTTTTGTATCATGTTATTCCTCTAAAAACAGGCATAATAAGACTTTTTTTTTTTTTTTTTTTTGCTGTTGCCCACCTTTCACTTACCTTTATTTTAAAAGTTTTATGTCAAAAATACCTCACATATGAATTTCCATTTAGCATAATGGAACATGCGTAGCAGTTGCATTTCATATTTGTGCTGCAAGTACCAGGAGTTTATTGCTCACAAAACCATTTTATTTTACATCTCTATAACAGTATAGAAAAATCAATGAACTTCTAATTAAGACTTAAAAAAGAAATGCAGGCTAGTACTTTAATCCTAGATCAATTTGCTTTTATTTCATAACAGCATAAAAATTTATCTGCTGAGACCATTATTAACTACTTCAGGTTTTAGATACCTAGATACTGCACTTTGGAAGAAGTGCAATTAAATTATTTATTTCACATCCATCCTGAAAATTCATAAATAATAGTAACATTAAGGGAGAGGGCTTAAAACACCAGTTTTATACTGAAGGAAGGAAAAAAGGCCCTGGATACAAAAGACATTTCTTGCATGAAGTTGTCTTTCCTGTGGAAATGTAAGTGCCACACACTATTGGTGTGAGGTTTTGCTCAGGAATGTTGTGTATATTTGTGCAAGAACAAACAAACAGCAAAAGAGCACTTTTTCAGTCATTTAATTTTCAGAAGAAAAAACCAAAGATGTATCTAATGAAAACAGACTGGTGACAGACAAAGCTCAGTGCTGGTGGTATTCAGTCTGGGATGTTCTATTGCAGAAACCAAACTGCTGCCTCTCCTCCACTGTACCAAGTTCAGCTCTCAAAAACAAAATTGGAAACAGTTGCAAAGTGTAGAAATAACTCCAGTTGTAGAGCTGCAAATAACCTTACAGCACCTAAAACTCAAACCAAAATCTTTACGTCCCATTCCTGCCAGGTGTTTCCATGTCTGATCATTGGATGGAACACACCTTGCATAAGGACCTGGAAGTCCCATCCTCTGGTTTCCACCCCTGGCAGATGGTCATTTCTTCCCCAGCCACAAGACAGGATGTGGGAGGTTATCTAGAGGGAAAACACCACTCAATAAATTTCTGTACTCAAAGGCATGGTTTTGGAACCTTTCCTCTCTGTTAGTGAAACGTGTAATTATTTAAACTGTGGGACTCAACATGTTCTGAGATGTTGTGCTCTTGTGACAAATCAACTGAGGGGCTCAAAACTTTTGGAGGAGTTATGTATATACACACACTGCCAAGTGGCATCTATTGGGCAATTATAATTCTGCTTGAAAATGAAGGCAAGAATGTCAATGGTGACAGAAAGATGTTTTTCTTCCAAAAGAGATTGAAGGAGGTTTGAACTTGAAATAGGAAAATTAAATCACTGCTGGACTAAAGAAGACATTTGCTGTCAAAAGCATAAGCTTTGGGACCACGTCTAGAGAAAAATTGGCAGTTTTTGTGAATCCCTGGTTTGTGTTAACAAAGACAGTTTATTGTAGTTGGGTTGAACTCCTTTACAAGATGTGCTTTGTGGATGATAAAAAAACTCCTTGAGATCAGAGAAGGAACAGCACAGGATCCTGGTCCACTCACAAGCAGACAATGTGAGCTCTCCTGTATTCTTAAACTGATTTTCTTGCAAGCAAAAAGTAAAATGATTTATTTTCTTTTATCAGAAACCTATTGAAATACAAAAGCAGATGTGTGCTGCATTTAGAGATGTAATGAGTTTAAATTCTGTAGGTGAGAAATTTCCTCCCCTCTTGTTATCTGACAAGTCTGGTGATAACCTCTAGTTCTGTGCAGTCTGTGTCAGGATGATGAAATCAGATATCGAGCTGCCTGGATCTGCTGTTATTAGAACTGATACAATACAGAGCCTGTAAGTAACACAAAGCTTCCATTTGACCTCCATAGGCAGAGGATCAGATTTAGGAAGGAATACAGTGCTCTGCAAACAGGTCCCTTGTGGGGCTGGGGAGGGGGTGAAATGGATTCACCTATTATGTTTCCATGTTTGAGCATGGGAGGATCTGGGCCTAAATTCAGCTCTCAAAATCAAAGATTAGAGTTTTACCAGAAATCTGCTCAGGATCTGATGTGAGCTCACAATAGGATCTTTGGTTCACTCATTGCCTTAATGCAGGAACTGTATAATATTTAAGCCACTTTGTATCATTCACATAGTAGCAACCACCATGTCAATAACAAAGTCTCTCTGGAATCTCCCAAACAAAAAATGCTATATATTTTTTAGAAACACTCTGTGGTATAAATGATGATTTATACATCTGAAAAATAGTTTGGGAGGACTGCTGTCTCCAGCTCTGCTTTAGAGTGCTGGATCCAAAGCTTTTTAAAAAATTTATAGTCCACTTTGACTTGACTACACTTCTGGAATGGCCTTTCTGGCATGCCTCAGCATGGGATTGACAGAAATAAAAACATCCTTTTTTCCCCCCCACCCCCACAGATTTCAAATGCCTCAGACCTGCTGATTGCAGCACAGCCTGGACAGCAGACATATTTTCTGCGTGTTGCCCCTGTGCAAGGTTTCTGCCAGGCAGAGTCACCAGCTGATGTAGCTTACACAGGTGCAAAGAGCAGAAGTTTGCCCCCGTTTCTCTGCTGTGGTGGGCAGTTACATTTGTGGTTTTATTTAACTCCCCATAGCAGTCCTGACAGAGCCAGAAGTGTAAAAAACATGGTTCAGCAAGTGCAGCCAGCTTTGCTTTGCTGTCTGCATTGTGCTCCTGCCCAGAGGGTCTCCTGAGAGTCAGCAGAGGTGGCACTGAGGACATGCCAGGTGCTGCTGGGAGGAGCTGCAGCTCCTGGAGTAAGCCAGAGTTAAGCAAGGACAGACAATGCATAGGTGGCTTCAGGACAAGGGGAAGAACCATGAAGCTGGGCTCTACTTGGAGCACCCAGAGATGTGTCAGGCCACAAAGTCTGGGATACTCTGCATTCCCATGTTAGCTTTGTGTCTGGAATTGCAGCTTGTCACCTGTGGTTATCATCACTTGGGCTGCTCGGCACGGTTTGGAGAGCAGGAGTGGTGCTGCCAGCAGAGGTGCACCACAGACCTTTGGGTTAACTCAAAGATTCTTCTCCTGCAAGGTGGCTCAGGCTGTCAACCACTCCACTGGAGTCCTGTCTTGTCTCTGTGCACGTTTTCTGCCCCAACAGGCAGAGAGGACTGCAGCTTGTTTAGGAGTGTCCACGAGCCAGCTGAAAGCCCTCGAGTGAGCCTTGGGGATGTATGTGCTGCTATCCACAGAATTCACAGAATGTGTAGGTTGGAAGAGACCTTCCAGATCATCAAGTCCAACCTATGCCCCAACACCTCAACTAAACCATGGCACCAAGTGCCACATCCAGTCTTTGTTTAAACACATCAGGGATGGTGACTCTACCACGTCCCTGAGCAGGCCATTCCAGTACTTTATCACTCTTTCCATGAAAAACTTTCTCCTAATATCCAACCTGTATTTCCCTTGGCACACAGTGTCCTCTCCTTCCGTCACTTGCTGCCTGGAGAAAGAGACCAACCCCACCTGACCACAGCCACTTTTCAGGGAGTTGTAGAGAGTGACAAGGTCACCTCTGAGTCTCCTTTTCTCCAGGCTAAACAACCCCAGCTCCCTCAGTCGTTCCTCACAGGGTTTGTGTTCCAAGCCCCTCACCAGCCTCGTTGCCTTCTCTGGATGCACTCAGGCATCTCAACGTCCTTCCTAAACTGAGGGGCCAGAGCTGGGCACAGCACTCAATGTCCTTCCTAAACTGAAGGGCCAGGCTGCCCCATTTCTGTAAGCCCCACATAAAAAGCAGGTTGCTGAAGGATGTTTCCTCCTCTCACCACTCTCTGCGTGGCTGATCCAGAAAAGGGTGCTTTTGTTGAGACTTGAGTATTTCTGAAGGAAGGGGTGCGTGTGTGTGTGTGTGTGCGGAATAAAAAAAGAAACGGCGTGTTCTGACGGAGTCGCGTCCCCACTTAACTTAATGACAGACACCCACCCATTTCACAGGGGTCAAGATTTCAGTATCCTGTGTGTGGGGGATCTGTCAGTAATGCTGTCCTTGTTACAGCAGTAGCTGAACTCCTGTTAGCATAGCAGGCTACGGGGAGCTGCCAGTTAGCAGCTCTGTCACTTAGGCTCCCTTCATGCGAGTGTTTGTGTTTGATTGCTATCTTGGTTAGCCAAGAAGGCTTCGTGTTCCTGGAATGTCCCTGGAGTTATCTTGGTGCTAAAAGAGAATGAGGGAAGAGTCTCTCAAACTGGACAGTTAAAGTCTCACGTTCTTGTCTTGGGTCTCATACTTTACCCTTTACCTCCATCACCTCTCCTCTTCCCTCTTCTCTTAAACCCTGTAGGCGCACAGCCACCCCTGACTCTCATACTGAAATTCAACCCTTCCCAGGCTTTTCTCTGTAGAGTAGGAGGTAAAAGTCTTCTGGGCTCTAGTACAGTAGAGGAAAATGAGCGTGGGCTCAGAAATTGCTATTGTGACCCTTGGGAAAGAAAGGACAAGATGGCAACAACCATTTAACACTGACTTCATACCCATCGAATTGAAACTCTAGAGCTGTCAAGACTCTCTGGGCACTTAACTTTGCTGGAATAATTTTCTGAAGATGTCTGCTCAAACAAACCTCTACAGAGGATGATTTCACCTGTGCACAGGTGCTCTTTTATCACTCTACCCTTCAGGGCTTAGTTGGGTTTATTCCTTCTGGGACCTTCTTTTGCTTGGTGCTTTACAGAAAAAATTCCCCCTCAGAATTATCAGTATGAACTGGATCTAGTTCAAGAACCGTTCACCCTCCAAACAGCTAGAAAATAAAACATTTTTGAAGTATTGCATCCACTGTGGAAACATTAACTCCTTCAGCAGTGTGTCTCCCACTAATGTCTGCATCCCTGTGCTGAGGTTCAGAATTCTCACTAAAAACAACAAAATCTCTCGTGTTTCTCAAATACCTGATCAATGTACTTTCTTCACAGCCTGTTTTAAATACAATGCTGGTTTCCTGAGACAATTTGCATCTATTTTCTGGCCAAGGTCTTGATAAACTTCCAGGTAAAGTGATCCATGTTGGGACTCAAAGCTGTTTCTTTCCTGTTTACAGGAGTCTCTTGACTAAACTCTTGTGGCACTGCAGGCTTGACATGGACTGTATCTTTTTATTCTTCACACCTGTGCAGCTTCTGACATGGGTAAAAAGTTCCCTATTTTACAGCTTCAGAGTGTTGCCAATAAAAAGGTTGTGATTCAAGCTAGAAATAGCACTTTGAAAACTTGCATTTCTTCAGTTGTAAAGTAATGCTGTTTTTGTTGCAAATGCTCTTCTGCTCTATAAATCTGTTTTAAAACCTGGAAAGACTGGAAAAGCTTTTCAGACAGTGCTTTTTTAGGTCCTACACAGGTTACATTTTGTCTTCCATGTTCTTACTTCTTCATTTCCTGTATTTTTTAAAGGACTTTGTGTACATAGCAATGGCCCATTGTCACTAAATTTACCAAATATGATGTGCAAGTGCTGCAGAGGTTCCACACCTCCTGTTGAAGCTTTAGATCTGTGCTCTAAAGTCACCCTTTCTAGACTCATACAGGCCATTTCCAGTTAAAATCCCTTCCATGTTATCTCCCTTGGGCCTCTCTGGCTGCACCTTGGATCAGGAGAACACTTCAGATTTCCCACATCCTGGAGATGTCTCCATTGGCACTGTTGCCTGTGTGCATTTGTTGAGGGTTCCCCCTGATCCTCTTTTGTGTTATGCAGATGATACACAAGTGATAGGTACTGATAGCAATGTTTTAACCACAACAGTGTTGAAACCTTGGAGCAAGAAGCTTTTCTTCTTGTGAAAAAGACACCAAAAGCTGATATTCCAGTTGTAGCTTTGGCTTAATGTGGGGAAGTGTGTGAAGGAGAGATTGTTTCTTGAAATTTCATAGCGTTAATCTTACTCACTGGAGGTTAGGATTTGTAACTTAAAACTGGCAAAATATGAGATGAACAAACTATAGCTGCTTCTCTCAGGAAAGAGATGGATTTACAGGGAGAAACAAGTTCATAGCTCATTATTTTACCCCAAAATCTCTAAGAGGTAAAGAAAAGCAGGGGCTTAACATTGGCATGACATGAAATACATGGATAAAGGAAGTCCCCTTTGATGTGGCTAACGTCTGATAAATTAATTAATGTTAGATTGAGTAATTAAAGGACAAAATAAGAGAGAATATGAAGTGACAAGTCTGGAATTCAGGCATTCTTTTCCAAAGGACTAGCTTGTTTATTGTGGGATTTTTTTAGACTAAATGAAGGATCTTGGTAATATACAAGATATTGTGCAATATTTTTTCATTATAGAATATTGCTGCAATTAAGTAAACATATTTTAATATTACTGTGACACTAACTAATGCACTTATCCTAAACAATTGACTACTCCATATCTGTCAGATTATATGCAAAATACATAGTTAATAAGTAAACATGAAGATGAAAAGGGGATTTTGGAGCTGTTTCTGAAGATGATGTGGCATCTTGCCTGCTGCTAATCATGTTTCTAACATAATGGGGTTTAGGCTGGAGTTAGTTTAAACAAATTCTTGTGAGGCTGATTAACTCACTTTGTTTGGTTTATGTGAACACACTTCTCTAACAGCTTTGGTCCTATTTAACAGGCAAGGGGTTATCAGTCTGAGAAATGAGCTAATAAACTGAAGAAATAATTAGATCATTCTAAGCAGACAGATGGTAGGGTCATGTCCTTTGATACCAAGAATGCCAACAAGCTTCTCTGTTTTTACAATTGGATTGTTTCATCAGATAATTAAAAAAAAACAAACCCAAAACCAAAAAACCAAAAACAGACCTAAAAATAATAGCTGAAAAAACCCAAACAGAACAGATAATTGTATAAATCTTGGGATTTTTCCTCTATAGGCAATTTTTACTGTAGCAACATTTTTAACATGATCTAAAGCCCAATAAAGCTATTAGTGGCATCCTAAGTACCAAGCCAGAGAGAATACTGGCATGCTGTTAAAAAAAATAAAAATAAAAAAGGAAAAAAAAAAAGAGAAAAGACTCCAGGGTTATGAAAGCTTCCTTCAAAAGCTAAGCTGTTTAAGCTCGCTGCTTTTAGGAACTAGGTCTGGAGTTGGAAGGGAAGCAGGAGAATATGGACTGGTTGAGAAAACGTGCAAGCCACTAGAATAGCAGCAGAAAAACATTTGCATTTGTGCTGGATCTGGGTGTGCCGAGTTCATAAGAGGACATTGGCTGGGAGGGGGCCACAGGAAAGTCCAGGGCAGCACTGCCTGTAGAGGAGGGACAGGAAGGGTCCTGGCCAAATCGGTGTAATCAGAGTTGAGTACAAAGTGGGTTGGAGAGGTCTAAGCAGTACCAAAGAAGTGTTACCAATTTGCTTACGGCTAAGTGGGTAGTATCTCAGCCTTTTAAATGGGATATAGACCATTTTCTTGCAAGTCATGGAGCCATATAACAGTTTGTGTTGAAAGGGACACCTTAAAGACCTTCTTGTTCCCACCCCCTGCCATGGGGAGACCTTTCAATACACCAGGTTGCTCTAAGCCCCATTCAGCCTGGCCTGGGACACAGAGGTG
This sequence comes from Sinosuthora webbiana, assembly GCA_013397395.1. Taxonomy (NCBI): domain Eukaryota; kingdom Metazoa; phylum Chordata; class Aves; order Passeriformes; family Sylviidae; genus Sinosuthora; species Sinosuthora webbiana. The sequence continues at coordinate 7,099 of VXBN01013856.1, read as the reverse complement.
GGGTATTCACAGCTTCTGTGGGCAACCTCTTCCAGTATCTCACAACCCTCAGAGTAAAGAATTTCTTCCCAATCTCTAATCTAACCCTGCCTTCTTTTGAAGCCAATCCCCCTCAAGAAGTCACTGCATGCCCTTGCCAAAAGTCCCTCTCCAGCTCTCACATCCCCTTTAGTTACTGACACGTGCCCCAAGGTCTTCCCAGAGCCTTCTTTTATCCAGAAAAATTAACAAACAAACAAACACAAAACAAAACAAAACAAAACAAAGAAAAGTTCAAAGGTGCTACATCCCAAAGAGGAGATTGAAACAGTGGTACTTAATTCACAGAGACCTCTTGATCATTGGTTGATGTTCAGAGGGGAGTAAAAGGCTGCCACTGAGAAGGAAACATGGGAATGTGTAATTCTTCGTAGCTGCCATTTATAGCCATAAGAAACAATATTTAGGAGACTGAAAGCTCTTATAGACATGCAATAATGTGATTTTAGATCTTTATGTACCGAACTGCACCTATTTATAGTCTTTGCCATGCTTTGTTCCCTACATAGTAGTAAATTCCTGTTTGTGGAACAGTTTATCAAAACTTTCAATCATTAAAATAATTCTCTACTCACTTCACAAACGTTCTATAATGACTATAAGGAAGGAAAAAAAATCTTTACGTTCTAAAAATAACTTGGAGTGTAGGAGAAGGCTTTAAGTTCAGTATTGCAGTCCCTGCTCTCTGCCTCACTTGCACGACTCTGCTATTGACTGGGTGTAATGGATTCACTTGATACTTTATCCAAATACATTCAAACAGCAGACTGGCTCAGACTCAGTCTTTTGTTTTACCAGGAATTACACAATTGGATCTCTCAGTCTACTTACGAAATATGGGAAGTTATCTTTTTAATTGCTTTGGTCACTACTGTTTCATGAAAAATGAATATATCAATGGATTTCATCTAGTTTATCACAATGCCGCTTTACATGCCAGGTTTTGAAATAATTGTGGAGATCCTAAAATATAAGTACCTTTGGAGGGTTGTGGGTGACCACAAAGCCTATTCCATTTCTGGAAAGGAAGCCTTTTTAAGCTTAATTCAGAGTTGATGGTAAGGGATGTGATGCTCTGAGGCTGCATCAGGACATCTGAACTAGGTCTGTCTCTCTCTCTGCAGGAATCTGTTTCTCTTCACTGACTATGGATGAAGCTTGGGAACCTTTTCTCCTTGTGCTGACACAAGCCTTTGAATAACTGCTGAAGACTTCATAACTTTTTTCCTCCTAATGAGGTCCATTAGTGCAATTTAAATCTCATTAAGCTAATTGTAGTCTGTTAGACTACACATCTCTGAAAATATGTTTAAAAAACATGAGGGATGTTTAACTCATCAGCGTGTTATATGAAGTACTCAATTAATATTCAAGTAAATTTCCCTTGCAGTTATGTTTGTATCTGGAGCAGTCGGGCTGAGGGGATATTCACCATAAAACATCAGTAAAGTATTGTGAGGTAATTGCCCTTTTCTATCAATTATAGGAGTGTTCTTCCTAGAAAATTAACCCCTTAAAGTGATGGAAAGATGAGATAAAATTCTTGGAATATATTCATTCAGAGGATGGGTCTACATGTCCAAGTCTTCCCTCTGTGAAAATACAAATCAAAGTTCCCTGGCTTCTGGGATCCCTCCCAGATGCATTGGCATGAATGCTGCTGCCTACTTGTGAAGGAGTGCTTTTCATTTCCATTAGATTCAATTTCTTTAAGAGGTCTCCTGAAGCAGAGGTATCCCAAATCCCTGCTCAGCCTAGGAAAAATCTTGGCTACCATCTAAGGCTATAAGACAGAAATAGAAGCGTTGGCTGTCCTGTGTTAGAAAGCTCTTTGACACGTTTGTGTTACTGCAAAACCTTCTCAGATCTTTGTTTCCACAAAGACATGTCAGGCTCGAGCCTTGAATGAACTCCTGCTGGGAAAGGCTGGATTTGCTCCCTGCAGGCAGCCAGACATGGTGCAGGACCTATTTCTCACACCAGGGCCCTTCCAGAGATTTTTGCCAGCAATATGCTGGGTTTGGCAAGGCAACTGCAGCCAGCCCTGTTGTTCTTGGGGAATGAAGCAAGCTCTCAGGCACTCAGATCTTATTTCATGCAAGTTTTTGTAGGTCAGAGCTCACGTGGTTCTGACTGGACGTGTTCTGGGGCTGTGTGTTCACAGCCCTCACCTGGTGAGGAACTGGGTTCTTCCTTCACTGCCTTTTTCTACTGGTGTGTGTCTGATCTCTGGCCCACTGGGATCAGTACAAAAAACCAATATCCTCTGTGCATGGCAGCGGGTAGAGATCGGTTTAACAAGAGGCACAAATAAGAATTGGTGGGATTTTTATTCTCATATAAAACCAGAAAATCTTCAGTTTTTCTGTTGAAGTTATCGCTTCCCCATCCCAGCTCACCTGCATTGACACTGAAACCTCTGCAAACACTCATGGGGAACACAGACATTAGAAACTTAACTTTTCTTTCTTTCTTTCTTTCTTTCTTTCTTTTCTTCCTTTCTTTCTTTCTTCCTTTCTTTTTTCCTGTCTTTCTTTCTTTTTTCCTTTCTTCCTTTCTTCCTTTCCTTCCTTTCCTTCTTTCCTTTCCTTCCTTCCTTTCCTTCCTTTCCTTCCTTTCCTTCCTTTCCTTCCTTTCCTTCCTTCTTTCCTTCTTTCCTTCTTTCCTTCTTTCCTTCTTTCCTTCTTTCCTTCTTTCCTTCTTTCCTTCTTTCTTTCCTCCATGTTTTGTAGTCACTTGACTTCCCAGATCTTAATCTTGGTCAATGGTACAAATCTTCCTTGGGCTAGTGAATTCTGTCATGAATGGAAGTGGTGAGTTATGGGGAAGGATTTTGACATCTGAGAAAGAACTGTGAGAGAAGGCTGTACTAATTAGTAAAACTTGTAATTAAAGGAAGTATGGGGTAGGGAGTGAGAGGAGAGAGGTTGCTGCAGCAACAAAAGCTGTGCAGGTGCTAAATGTGCTGATTATAAGCTTGAACTTGAGGAATATGGATCCTGACGGCTTATTGCTGACAAAAAGTGGTTTAGATGGAAAATGGAAGTGTAACATGTTTGGGTGTGTGGAAGTGTTCCTTGTGGCTTTCGAAGTGGGAGAGTCACTCTCCATTCTGCTTAGCAATGGGGAAAATTAATGTTAAATTGGGGGGTTGTAATAGGAGTAGAAATTGGAGAGCAACGAGACTTCCGAAATCAGGATGGTAGATTGGTGCAGTGCTCGCTATCAGTTCTTGTAATGGTTGGTAAATTCCAATGGAAAAGTAGCTATATAGTAGAGCTGTGTGTTTCCTGTAACACAAGAAATGTGAAGCTGCTCTCTGGGTTGTGGGAACACTGAGAAATAGGTGTGGGAGGTGACCCCCACCACCACTGATATGGCTGGAGACCAAAGAGCAGTAACAGGAAGGTTACTGTCAGCCAAAGCTGTTCTCATTTTTAACACTCCCTCTGTTTCAAGAGCAAGGATTTTGTTATGGTGGTTGTTTATTTAAATCATAAGATGCTCCTTGCATCCTATCTTTCCAGAGAGGAAGAGTGAGAATAAACTATTGACAAAGTTGGTCAGGTTGCTTGGTATGGTACCAGAAAGCATCACAAATGAGCTCCAAAACACAGAAAAAGCAATGAGGGGAAATATGGAGGGCATGGAGGAGAAGCACCCTGAAAAGAGGGAGGAGAAACATCAAAGCAGTTCTAATCTGGGAAGACTGCAAGGTAACATGACTTTAAGAGCTAGTAAGGAAATCAGGCAAATGTTAGGGAGCTTTTTTTACTCTTTGAGTTTGTTTTCTTTTTTTCTTTTCTTCCAGTGAGAAGAGGTTTCATCCAGAGAAAAATGGTATGTTGACAACAACAAGGCTGGACTTAAGCTCAGGAGGTCAGGTCCTCATCAGATTTCCATCTTTCAGTCACAATTCAGAGGAGAACTGAATAGAAAAGAAATCTTTCTGAAATGTGTTTGAGAACACACTGAGAAAAACTGTGTCTCTTACGGTCCAGTCAGGTGTATCTTTGAAGCAATAATGTTTCCCCATGGAGGTAGGAATTTGTATGCAGATCTGCCTGTTGTCTCTTGACTTCCTGGCACCGAACAGATGAGTCTCTGTCCTCACTGCTCTTCCTCTGACCTTACAACTCCTTGGGCCATTGGCTAGAAAAGGGTTTTTAATTCCTGCGCTCTTGTACAGAAGGCAGAAATCAGAATAGACACGTCAGATACTAAGTGCAGAAGGCTTCAGCCTGGATTTTGATTTCCCTGATGCTGTTTTCTGCAGTCCCAGGATACAGACCCACGTCCAAGAGTGTGGCAGTTTGATATGTGTCCTCTTGACTCCAGCAATGGTTGCTTTAAGCATCGCTTATTCAGCGCATCCAAGTGCGAACCTTTGTGCAATGTGTAACTAAGCAGTGTGAATTTTATATTTTGAACAGTGTTTTTATGCATTTGCAGATCTTGCCATCATGCTGCTGCCCTTTTAGCTTCTGGCCTCAAAATTCTAGGGCTCTGTCTGATGCAACGTTTGAGTTCAGCTGGGGCATTTCTGAGGCTTTCAGAAACGTGATTTGGGCTCTCTCTCAAATATCTTTTGTCTTTTACTGGTGGAGCTCTGAAGAAAAACATCTTGTGTAAAAGATACCCCACTTTGATTGAAAGAACTCAAATGTAAGAGTGAGTTCTGGCATATTTTACCTTGGACTGTGGCTAAACTTGCCATATGTTTTGTTAATTTCTTCTCGAACTTCAGTTTCCAGTCTATGCATCTTATTTTACTCCACTATCAGGCACTCATCTGTATCTGAAATCTTGCCCCCCATAATCATTACAATAGGTGCAAAGTGCCAGTCTCTAAAGCAGACACTACGTAATGTGGTAAAATACAATGAACAACCATTTATTAAAAAAAAAAATAGTGTATGTACATGTGCATCTCACTGCCTGATTTGAAGCTTCCAGGTGATAAAAGCACCTGGCACAATGAGGATGTCGTTTTGTTCCTCCATTCCTGTTCTTTAATAATATGAGAATTTGAAAGGCATAAATATGCAATGAATTTTTTCCCCAGTTATTTTTGTACCACAAGGCACGATAAGAAAAGATACTTTAGGTGAGGTATTTTGATAATGGCCCTTTTTCTGTTGTTGATGATTGAAAAAAAGCAGCAGTAAGGTACAAAACCTGTCCATGAGGCAGCTTCTAAATAATTACTAGGGACAAGCTTGTCAATGCTACATTAAAACATTATTAAAGTTAGGGGAATAAAATCAGCAAGAGTTGTTTATCAGCTTGCTTATGTATCTGGAACAAGTTGAAACAGACTGTTAAGGGGTTTTCACAGCATGTGGGAAAAGGCTACAGTTCTTTCTTTGGGTGGATTGTCCTTAGCAGAATTGCTTCAGCAGTGCTGTGCAGATCTTTCCCTTCTCCTCTTCTTATGTGTCCTTATCCCAAAAATCACAAGCAGAATGGAGCAGGCTTTCACAAAAGGGAGAAGGCTTTCTGGTCAGACCAGCTTTAAAGCACCATTTTCCTCCAAAAGTTACTTCTCTTCTAAGTGAGCAAATAAATAAATTAGTCTAGTCATTTGACTGAAGTAATCCAGACCATAATGGATGTGAAAAACGGAAAGCTCAGCTGGCGAGTGAGGAAATATTGGGAGACAAGGTTCCATGGTGGTTTGATGCATTTCTTATCCCATGAAGAATAGTCTATTTATTTAGGTTTAGAAAGCTGTAACACATTTAGTATAACTGAGTATGTAAGTCAAGCGATCCAAAGTTGAAGCATGGGAGACAGAATTAGACATGATGTGTGATAGAATTCATGTATTTCAGTATGTCTTCAATATTTTGTTCCCATAATTGTGCTAAATAATCCTTAGAGTGGCAATAATTACACTTTTCAGTTCCCATACAGGTTTTGATAAGTAAAGTCCTGTTTCCCTCCTTCTTCCTCCCTTTTCCTTTGGAAATCTGGACAGTCAAAAGAATCTGGGAAGGCTGCTATAATTAAATATGGGGTATATAGTGCAGTGTCCTTATCTCCTGGGTCTCTCCCACAAGGAAAGCTTTGGGGTGGGATGTGTTTTTATAGAAAAGACAATGCTTGTCATCCTCATGACAGAGGATGAGGCACAGTTAGCTGCTCAGAGATGGCTGTAGACAGCTGATGCTCCCTCGAGAGAGATGGACTGATGTCTCTTATCTCAGGTTATTTGCAAAACCAACAGTGTAATTTGTTCATAATGATGTTTTTCTGATTGCTTATCTGAGAACTAAGCCTTTCCTAGTGGGAGGACATAGAATTGATTTGAACAACTGGTCCTTCTGAAATCCTGAGGAAGAAAAGAGGGTCAGTGCAGCACAGGCCAAGATGGGCCATCCTGATGTGTAGGAGTGTTTAGACCTTGCATTATTGGCACAAATGGGAAGGAAATTCCATTTAAACATATGAAAATACTTTTTCTGCAAATGTGGTCAAAGGGTGAAACAGATTGCCCACAGGGGTTGTGAAATCTCCATCCTTGGAGCTATTCAAAACCTGACTGGGCACAGTCTGCCCAACCTGCTCTCCTTGGCCGTGTTTTGAGCAGGGGATTTCAACTGGAGCTTCCTTCCAGCCCCTGCCATGCTGTGATCAGAAACTCTCCCAGACCAGGAATGGCCTGCACTGTGTGCTGTTCCCAGTCTAATTCCCAGTATGCCTTGGGGAGGCTGACCTGGAACAAAAACTAGACAGAGCTAAGAGAGTAAAGCAGGTATTTATTAAAAGGCCTTTAGGATACACCTTGGGCAGGACAAAAGCCTGGCCAGGACTGCACCCAAGATGGACCCAAAATGGTCACAAAATGGACAACAGATCAGGAGGTCTCACACTTTTATAAGTTTTGGTCCATTTGCATGTNGTCCATTTGCATATTGGGATTTAATTGTCCAATTACAGCTTCAGGTTGTGAGGTCCCATCCTTGTTCCTCCCTTCAGTCACCCTTGTTTGTGCTTTTGGGCCTGAAAACTTGTAACAGTTGTTCTCGGTCTTTAGCAAGAAAAGGATTTGTTTTGT
>VXBN01013853.1:193879-206742 GCA_013397395.1 Sinosuthora webbiana | reverse complement strand
TATATATACACATTTTTCCATCTGTGATCTCTCCTCTCCCCGCCAAGAATAACTAAGGATCACACTGTGGGTAACACAGAGCTTTCTAACATACTAATTATTAATCTAATCTTTAAAAAATTTTCTTCAAGGACATGCACAGATTTGATACTCATTCACTCAACTGTGTCATGGTGTACATTTGCACTTAAAACCAGTCAGATCTCTTACACACCGCAGACATCTGGACATGTCTTGTTTGAAGAAATAAAACAGAACCTAGAAGAGCTATTTTGGAATTATAGTGAGGAATGGCACGGGGTCTTATTGAGAAATTAGAACCCAAAATAAAAAGGAGAAAGGATGAAAAAGAACATGCTGACATTTATACAGGATATAAGTGTACTGAACTGCCCTGACCAGTTTTCTTTAATTTCTGCTGACATTTTTCCAATCGGATTTCACTGACAATGCACTTAGACAGTTTCATCTTTGTTTCAGTCAAAGCTCCTGATTATTTACTAGTACACTGAGTCCCAAAACAGAAAAATCTGTACTCTGAATTCTTGCGTTGGCCACTCTTGAGGTGTCTGAAGACAAGGCTGTTTCCTTCCAGTTGCAAAGTGTTACCACTGAGATACAGGTGGGGGAGCAGCAGTGAAAATTACTACCACCAAACTCAGCAGTGACGATGTTGACACATCTCTCTAGATAGCAGCACTTCTGAATTTGCCAAGGCAAGACATCCTCTATCCGTTCCAGGAATTGTAAGTGCTGGAGCAACCTCAGAAAGAAGCCAGAGGGACATTAACCCCTTGCCTGACACAACATCTGAGTCTTGAGCTGAATTTCACGTTGTTTTGCACTGACAGTATTTCACCTTTACCTGCAGGCATCTCAGCACTCACTGTGCTACATAGAAGGCAGGAGAAAACAGAATCCTCCAGATCTAAATGGCAGTTCCTGTCATATGTTGACACTTGCACTTCCACCTGCCCAATTGCAAGTAAAAGGTGCATGTTGGCACCAAAAAGGAGGATGGAAGTGCTGATTGAGTATTACCACTGAAAAATGTCCCTGCTATGTTCAGCTTCCAAACCCTTCTGATGCTGTTAGTGCAGTCTAAGGTTTCAATAGCATTTGTATGAGACTACACTGAAGGGTCAGAGCAAGCTGGCATCTCCAGCCACAGTCTCATGATGTGTACAAAGCCAAAGAATGCTGTGAACCAACCCTTAGCAAAGCAGATGCCTAACTGGGGACTTTGCTGGGGTGCCAAATGGAAGGACACATTTCACTTACTGTCCTGGGAGGCTCAACATGCCCCTGTCCTGGCTAGACACAAGGTTGGACACAATTTCTGACCCACACTTTCCTGCAGCAGCAGCAGAACAAGAAATTCTGCCACGCACAACAGGTGAACATGCTTAAGTCTTGTAGGACAGACATACATGCTATTCGTTGTGTCATCTACACTATGAACAAGATGATCTTCCTAAAATTGCCTTTTAAAATTTCATTAGAGCAGAAGTGCAAGTACTGAAATATTGGCTTCTGATGAGGCATGAATGCTGGCCCTTCTGTGGCTGTTCCTCTTTGCAGCCATGTAACTGCCCATGTCCATGGAAAAAATGGCACAGAAACAAAGCACTCAAAGGCTTTACAAAACACAGGACATTTGAGAAGTCTGAGCAACCCAAATATCATTTCCAAAGGGCAAGCTCCACAGTTTCATAAGGCCCAGCAGCAGCATGAGACTAAACTGAACAGCTCTGTTCCTCCTTTAAATGTCCTTTATGAAACTGCTTTTAGACCAGTTAAAAACATGAAGTAGGTCCTTCAGTTTTGTGAGAAATGAAGTCTGAACAACTCTGAAATGTTAAAGTAGTTACAAAGTTATAAAGTCAAGGTCAAAGTTAGTTAAAAAAAATTGCAACAATAGTCTTAAAAACTGTTTGTATTCATTTTTGTACTCTCTGCCTTAAAAATCCTACTAACTTTTCCCGTCGCTTCCCCATTAGGTCAGACTGCTGCTGTTTCCCCCCGACATTGCCGTCCCCCCCATTTTAGTTTCCTCAGCAGGACTTCGTCTCCTCTCTGCCTGGTTGCTCCAGACTCATCTGTCAGAACCCTACTCTCTGCCTACCCTCTGGCCACTCTCTGCCCACGCTGACCCCCCCTGCTCACCAGTGCCAGCCCGAGTATGTAAATTACAAAGCCCAGGTGCATGATGGGACTGAATCAATATCAGAAGCCCCTCGTGGAAACGAGCCAACTCAGAATCTAGATCTGCGAAAGATAGCACTGAACTAGCAACACCCAGAAGGATGTATGAACAATTTCCTGTATATCGCTGTAACTTCAAAAGTACGTAGAGAGCAGGACATCTCCTGGGCTCGGTGTAAGCCGAGATAGTTCTCTGGGACTCCCGCGAGAAGGAGAACTCCCACTGTGGGGCGAGAGTTGTAAAATGGATTGCACCTCCTCCTCAGAGGTGTAGATCCGAGCAGGAGAGGCTAAAGCCACCCTTGAAACCCCGCCCCCGCTCCCCTTCCTGAGCGCTGAAATCATTAAGGCAATTAAGGAGGAAACATTGTCTCCTGCCCATTTATAACAGTTTGGCCCTCAGAGATGGAAGTGTGTGTACCTTTGTTAAAACCAGGTTTCATTTCAAGCTGCACCACAGCACACTACAGAGAAGTCTTATTCTTGTGGTTGCTAAAGCAAGTGAAATTGCTGAGGGACATGAAGAGAAATTCAGCCCACTTGCTGTCTGCCAGACTGGAACAAATGGACTTAGGAGTACTTCTAAACGAGATGCAAACAAAAGTAAAGCCTCTCACAGCATTTTAGAAGGGCTGTGTTTAGAACAGCTGTGCAATACAAGGATAAATCTGCCAAAGACAAAAAGGGAAGAAATTAAAATCTCTTGGCTGCACAGTTTTGGAAGATGATAGATAGGGAAAAAGCAGTCAGATTTCTCTCTCTGCAGCACAGCTGTGCAAGTTAAACATTACATACCTAAGAGCACTGCATTTGGTAACTAGTCCTTTTTTTTTTTTTTTTTTTTTTTTTTTTTTTTTTTTTTTTTGAGTAAAGCTTCTGGTTGTTCTCGTCCAGAGTCCAGTCCTAAAGACTAGGTAAGATGGACAGTGAAGGGCAAGGGGGAAGGAGAGCAGCCTCTGGGACAAATACACCATTTGGTAGGTAGGATTGGTTCTGTGCCTGTAACTAGAAGTGATACTTGAGCCAACCATGTGAAGATACAAGGATACTTGAGCCAACCATGTGAAGATACAAGACAAGCAGAAGAAACTCACTCTGGCATTGCTCTCCAGTGCATGGAGATCACTCAGGCCTGTGGCAACAGGCGAGAGCATTGGAAACTACCTCACCTGATGGCTGAAAATGCTTATCACTCAAACATGGTGCAAATCTGGACCACAGACACCACTGGGCAGCATCCAATGATGGAGCTGTACTTATTAGCTTAATGCTTTACCAACAACCTGTTCACTTCCTTTACCTATGGAGTACTTGTGAAGCCAGTAATGTGCAAAGTCTATGGCACCAGCAGTTAACACTAGGAAAACACTGATTTAAGAAATGAATGTGAGAAAAAGGCTACCAAAATCCATAAAACACAGATATATATTTAAATGAATGTCCATAAAGGAGACAAGTGGTAATGTCTAAACCACTGCACTTAGCTTCTCAGTGAAACAGAGCAGCCACTGTCACCTGCCTCTGCTTCCACAAAAAGTTGAAGACTAACTTTAAAATTTTCTATTAAGAAATACACTCTTAACCCAGATGTTTAAATCAAATAAATACTCACTGCCACTTTCAGCAAAGGTCACATGTGCCTGTTACTTTCTTAATTCTTTCTCATAGCATCTAACTGCTATGATTTGTAGTCAACTTTTGTAGTAGTTTTACAATTTGGCATATAACTACGCAAAATATGTGAGCCATCTAGATCCATACAGAGGGACTGATAGAAAGTAATATGAAGGTTTCCAGCATGGTTCAATTTCATCAGCTTCCTTCAGCCCCTGCACCTTCTGCATGCATGCACATGCTGCTGCCATGCATGTCACTGCCAAGTGGCATTCCCAGTTGACAGTCATATGCCAGATCCTGAGTGATGCACAGTGAGGGCATTCACTGGATCTTCCTTGTACCTTCCCATTAATGGCACACTAAAAAGCAGAGGGGATTTTGGTCAGGTGCAAGAGCTGGAGCAGCATGTGTTCTCCTTGCCACACAGCATAGAGGGAGAGTTGGGACTTATCTTGGTGAGCTTGGCATGCATAGATGCCTGCAAAATTAAATTCACAATCCTTTTAAACCTTCTGAAACCACCCTTATGACAGAAAAATCAAGATTTCCCTTTATGGCAGTTTCTAGAAAACATTCTCTGTTAACTGTGAAACATAAGCTGGCAACCAGACAGGCCAAGGGTTTTATTTACAGCGGCAGTTCCTGAAAAACTGCTCTCTCCAGCAGTCTCAGACTTCCCACTCACAGCCCACTCAATCCCCACCAAGCACATCAGCAAACTTTATGAACACAAAACAAAACAGAATAAAACAGGATTTTGTCAGAACAAATACTGTCGTACCCCAACTGTTCACCCAGTTATTCTGTACTCCTCTAGCATAACAAGCAAATGCATCCCATGAGAAAGAGGAAAATAATTTTCTGCCAGCAAAATGCAGACATACTGCTTTGCATGGAAAAACCTGGTGGCTTGCATGCTGCAAGTGCAGTCGAGCACATAAGATTCACATGCACCACACACCAAGCTGCATTTCCTGACAAGCATCAGGCAGCACTAGGTAGCCCTTGTATTGCCCATTTTTAATTTTTGCTGTTTAGCTGTAGCCTCTTTCTCCTCAAGGTATCACTAAGACACCAGCCTCAAAAAGACATAGCTGAATATTGGTCTCACCTCTTACCAAGAAAATACTATTGCTTTAACCCTGTCTGTGGGGAAGGATTTTTTATGTCTCATTTCCACCACAGGGGCAGCTGGATGGACAGTGTATGGAATCAAAACAGACTATTCCACACTGCACCATTCCAGAGGGAACTGTAGTCTCCTGTCCAGAGAATCTGATTCAAAATTTGGTTTTCTCTTGAGAGATGTATACCAAAATACAGTAAGCTCCTTCAGGAAGCACCAGTCCTGAGCCACATGGCCTTTGAGGAAAACGCGGTTTTAAATTTCCACCTCATCCTCCCATCCTTCCACCTCATCCTCCCATCTAAATACCACTGTGGCAGATAATCACCTGATTGTCTGGTGCACTGGATAGTTACTCCCATCAGATTATCTCCAACTTGAGGGGCTGGAAACTTCTTTGTATTTTTTGAGTTATTTTCATCCTTCTCTCGTTCTTTTTAAGGATATTACTCACACCTATTCTTCAGAGTTCTCAAGAAAAGTAGATTTTCAAAACTTGACGGTTTTTTTCCCCTTCAAAGTATATTCTGATAATGAACCCCAAAACTTGAGTCAGTAGTGCCCTGGCAACCAGCAGGGCCACCTTTGTTCTGGGGCCCATCAGGCACAGCATTGCCAGCTGGGCGAGTGAGGGGATTGTCCCACTGTGCTCTGCACTGGGGTGGCCTCAACCTAGAGTGCTGGGGGCAGTTTTGGGTGCTGCAGTACAACTAAAACACAAAGGTAATACAGAGCATCTAAAGAAGGGCCATGAGGATGGTGAAGGTTTTGGAGGGAAAGCCACATGAGGAATGGCTGAGGTAAGTTGGTCTTGTTCAGCCTGAAGAAGAGGAGACTGAGGGGAGACCTCACTGCGGTTACAACTTCCTCATGAGAGGAAGCAGAGGGGCAAGTACTGATTTCTTCTCTGTGGTGACCAGTGACAGGACTCGAAGTAAAAACATGAAGCTGAGTCAGGGGAGGTTTAGGTTGGATATTCGAAAAAGTTCTTCACCTTGAGGGGTGGTTGGGCACTGGAAGAGGCTCCCCAGGGAAGTGGTCACAGCACCAGACCTGACAGAGTTCAAGAAGTGTTTGGACAATGCTCAGGCACATGGTGTGACTCTTGGGGTGTCTGGCGCAGGGCTAGGAGTTGGACTCATTTAACCTTGAGGGTCCTTTCCAGCCTACATATTCTACAGTTCTGTCAGTCTATGAAAACTGTCTTCCCGTAGTTTCCTGCCCTCAGACCACAGAAATACTGGTTTCTTACAGCAGCTGATCATAACTGCTGCTTTTCACTGTCTTGATATAAAATACTGGGACCATTGCACACTGCAGTCAACTTCTAAATGCACATTTTGGTTTTTAATGCCAGAACTATAGCCTTAGCAGAGAAAGCAAATTATCCAAGAAAACACGAGCAAAGGAGTAGCTTACAAAAGAAAAGCTTTTCTCAAGCAACTCCTATACAGAAAGTCCAGACAGGACCTTCCTACTCTTCTGAACACCAGGCAGATGGTGTGAGTATCAGGTGTCTGCTCTGCACTTCTATCAGCTACAATAAATAATACACAACTAATGCAGAATATCAGTCTCATTCTGTTCCTACTTAAGACTGCACTGCATGCATTACCTTATCTCTAGCTGAATGCAAAACATCTGCCCAAACCCATCACTGGAGACTGAATTAAATTTCCTAGGCAGTAATAATATTATATATGCAGCATATATACCTAGTGCTGTCTTTCTTATTTTCTATCTTAAGCATCTTGGAAATGTAAAAGCAATTTGTCGCCTACTCAAATACTTTCTACCAAATAATCTAATGGGTAAAACGATGTGAAATATGGTAATGTCTCTTTCCTTTGTCAGTCCTCTGACAGTAACCAGGAAAAAAAATACATCCCACACAACAAAACCAAGACATTGTTTCTCAAATAGTGTGTCACATTAGCAGAAATTTTACTTTGACATCCTCCTGAATTCTCAATTCCTTATAGTATAGTTATACATTCAGCAAAAGTGATACACTTCTATTATTTTTGAGAAAGCATCTTGCACAAGCAAAATATAATTAAAAGTAGTACAGCATTTAACAGAAGTGACACCAGAAAAGATCACACTTGAACAACAGTAACAATGGAAAACTGCCAGACCGCTGATGGCTGTGAGAGTCTGTTGAAGTGGTCATAAGTAGAGACAAAAGGTGAATCAAGCAGATGAAAATGACCTATATAACTTAATTTACTGGACTTTCAATAAAACTTCAACAATATACCTTGTGCCTTGGAGAGCAGGCATTAATTCTCACAAAAACATTATGCAATGGGAACAGCGGCCCTTCCTGATACATGAGCAGGACCTTCCTGACAGAGGGCTCTGGCCTAAGTCATGGGGACTGTGCTGGTTTTGGACTAGGTAATTTGCCTCACAGTGGCTGGGAACGGGCTGTCTTCTGGATCTGTGCTGAACAGGGTTGATAATATAGAGATAGTTCTGTTATTGTGAAGTACTGAGTCCTGAACAACAGGCCCTGAGTGAAAGCTGACCTCGGGATGGACCTTGCAACCAAATGTTTTATGATATTTGTATCCACTCATTAGCGAAATATGCATGATCATTAGCATTATTATATTTCTATCCCCTCATCAGCAGAATATGTAGTGTGATAAGAATGAATTTATTTTTGTTTAGAGGCTGGCCACAGCCATGAAATCAGACATCTGGACTTGTTTGGAGGTATATGTCAAAGCCAGCTCCCCTGGCTCCTCTTTGAGCACTGGCCAGGCTTTGAGAAGGAGAACCCAAGAGAAGGATGAAACCAGATGTTTCTGCACTAGAAGATACGTAAGTTTGTTTATTCCACAATATAAATGCCGGCCCCTCTCACAGCAAAGATGGAAACCTCGCTTATGAGTGGACACACCATGTAGGATTTCTCAGTCACCAGGAGTGGCTCTCCAGTCCTTCAGTGTGACCAGGGCTCCCCAGCTGATGTGTAGATCTGGATGTAAAGTACTAGGGTAACCAGTGATGTATCTTTTAATCGCTATAGGCAATCTTTTGTAGCATTGATAAGTGCACGGCTTAGGTTATCCTTTTGTAATTCTCTGCTGTGTTGAAATATAGTAAATCACACTTCTTCCTTAAAAACTGGTGTATGTGTCTGTTGTACTAACCCTGCCCACTGTCAAAACACTGTATTGCTGAGCAGAGCTTACACAGAGCCAAGGCCTTTTCTGCTTTTCGTACTTCTATGCTGGTGAGGAAGTTGGAGGTGCCTGAGAGGTTGGGAGGAGACACAGCTGGGACAGGTGACTCCAACTGACCAAAGGGATATTCCAGACCATGTGACATCCTGCTCTGTACATAAAGCTGGGGGGAAAAGGGAGAAAGGGATGAACATTTGGAGTGATGGAATTTGTCTTCCCAAGTAGGCGTTACGCATGATGGGGCCCTTCTCTCCTGGAGATGGCTGAATGCCTGCCTGCCTGTGGGAAGCAGTGAAATAATTCCTTGTTTTGTTTTCTTTGTGTGTGTAGCTTTCATTTTTCCTATTAAACCGCCTTTATCTCAACCTGTGAATTTTCCAGTTTCTATACTTCTGATTCTCTCCCTAGTCCGGCTGGTGGGGGAGTGTACTGGTTTAGCATGGATAGCAAGAACCAGTTAGGGACTGGCTGGAAACTGACAGCTAACATAGCCATTGGAGAAGTAATTCGTCTCTGTGAACATGCAGGGTTAAAAACTGGAGAAATCGTTGGGAACTTCCCTTTTTTCCTCCCTGCCTTGGAAAAGATAAGCTGGCCCCGGCCTGGAGAATGGACTAAAATTTCCCTATAACATATAGAATGCTTTTTTTAAGGTGATGCAGAGATGTAGTTATAGCTGTGGACTGATGTAACTGAGAATTTTGAACAGAGGAAGATAAAGTGATATGAAGCCCTTTTCTCCCAGGGAAAAAGAGACCTCTGTTCCTTGAGACGAAGATGATTTTAGAGATAGAGGAAGAGAACTTTTGTTTTATACTAGAAGAGCCATCCTTAAACAGTACCCTAGATAAGCTGATATGGCCCATGAGTGCAGCTAACAGGAAAGTTGCAAAATGGGAGAGCTTCACAGTTTGCAGATGTGAAGTTTCCAGGTGGCTCCAGATTCGTGACATGGGAGCCACCAGAGAACTGTTTTCATGGCACTGTCTCCATGGAAGTTCTAAGACAGACTCCTCTCCCAAAGAACTGATGAAAGACTTTTTTAAGTTATGAAACTGACTGAAAATCACAGGTTTTGTCTCTTTATGTTGTTAGTGGGAAAGTGAACAGTTTGTGGGGAGGAAAAGTGTTTTGAAAGTTTCATTTTGATTTTCATTATCTTCTTTTAGTGTTTGTTAATAAATCTATCTTTATATCTTTAAGTTTGGGCATGCTTTGCTTTTCTCCTGATCTTATCTCACAGAAGGAAAAAGAGTAAACACACAGACCACTACATTAAATTTGGCAAACAGAAACAGGCTAATGAGAAACCACTACAGGTAGTGAACAAGTGGCTGTGTGAGGGTTGGCTGCTGGCTGGGGTGAAATCATGACAAGAGGCTAGGTCCAACCCTCCCAGTTGCTGGTTGGCTGTGAGGAAGCTTTTTACACTAGCCAGAACTGCAGATCCCTGCTCAACCCAGTACCAGAAACACTTTTCCTGGAATACCAGCCCTGAACAAAATGTGCAAAACCACAAGAAACTCATTGCACCTACTAACTGCAGTGTATAAACCTGATAACCCACAAAAGCCCCAGAGGAATGTTCGGCTACTCCACACAAAAGCCCTGGTCCTTCTGCACAGCCAGGATGTTCCCACATATCACACCCTCCATGCCCCCCACCCCGCATTAAGGCTACCAAAGGCTGCCATAATTACATGAAAAGATTTGTGTGGTACCATCAAGGCAACCCTGTGTGTCCTGAAAGCCTTCCTACTGACTTGCCAAGCCAGTCCCCAAACCTTGATAATGACATCTGTAGGGGCCAGGGCAGAGTTTCATTTCTTCAAGCAAAGACCCTAGTTCCTTCTTCCTCACAGGAGTCTCAAGAGCCACATGCAGATGCTTCTCCATCTTACTGAGAAGTCCCATCTGAAGAATGATGGGTCCTCCTGATTTTTCCTGAAGAGCTACAGTCTCCAAAAAATAAACAAACAAAAAAACCCAACACACAAACAAACCCCAGCTCAAGCAAGAAAAAAAAAGACTGTCAACTCCTTTGGAACACATTAATGAAGAACACTACCCAGTGCCCACTAGTTGTGGAATAAAGGACATCTGATCAAAGGGACAGACATAACCTATTATTACAAGTTTACCCAGCTATGCTGGAGGGAACAAGCAAACTTATCTTCCAACATAGCACAATGTAGGCAAGGAGGGAAATTCACAGGTGGAGGTAGACAAGGAAAGAGACCAAACAGCTAATGTCTAAATGTGCTCACTCAGACTTTCTGCTTTTTCATTGCACTGGGACAGTGCATCAACAGTAATGAAGTAAAACACAGAGCATTCTGCTTTACTCTCACCTTGTTGAAAAGTATATTCCTTGTGCCCCATGTGGATCTCCCAGCTACAGACAGGGCACTGACATCAGGGTAGAGCTACAAGGGGAACTGCTGCAATAAGGGAAACCAATGCCTTTCACTGAAGGAGCAACTTCTCCTCCACAGGGAAAAAAAAATCAGTGATCCCACAGGGCCAGTCCTGAGACTTTAAAATACACACATACACAATGGATTCATAGCTGTTTGTTTCATAAAGCCTGCTGCAGTGGTTCCAGGTTTTTACCTCCTCCACCTTTACAGTATTATCCCACATAAATACTCCTGCACCAGTTAAATGGTGTGTAAACTAAGCTAATCAAATACAGCCAAACTGCTTAATCAGTATCTAGGAGGTCAGCACACGTGACACAGTTTTAGAGATGCCTGACTGGAAAGAGGTGACTTAGCTTTAGAGAGTTAACTATCCAACAGGAAAGCATGTTAACACACACAAACACAAAACACAATGGTTAATCATGCATATCTTTGATATATGGATCTGAGCTGCTATTTTTCTTTGACTCCTGGCTAGACCAAAATAAATTTTGGCCATGTTTATGAGACTGTTCAAATGCATACAGCAAACACAGCATGTTAAAGCAGATGCAGCATATTGAGGAGAGCTCAATTTAAGTGCAGAATGTTACTTGCTAATAAGAGGCTGCATGAATAACCAACCTCCACATAAGTTGCCTGCTGCTGTATTTCAGTAATGCTCCACTATATTGTGGAGCTGTTCCAAAACATGATTTACTTGCAATGCTCAGTATAATGTATTATCTTGTGGTCAAAAACAAATGGTAAATCCAAATTTACAGGTTTTTTTTCCTCTTCCAGGCCACCTTTTTTCTTCCATACATGTAAATGCCTTGCTAAGAAAGGCTCCTGTACATTGCTATACTGAAGTCAGTCTCATTATTTCAGAATAGATTATTGAACCAGAGGAAAAAAGCTAACTGAAAGGTAGACTATTTGGGGGGAAAAAAAAAACCAAACAGGAAAAAAATGCTTAGAACTTAATTATCTAGTAAGACTTGCAAGCATTAATTGACTAGTGCTTCTGTTTCTGAGAGGTTAACTCACCTATATTTTGCTGTATAGTATCATAATGCCTAATATGTTACAGGAATGAGCCCCTAAACTTTCTATGGTGAGACAAAGGGAAAAAAAAATCTACCTTCTATGTGTTTATACATATTGCATAATTTTATGGCCTTTTTTACTCACCCCCACAATAAGTAACTTCTGTTCCTCAAATCAAGACAACTTCATGAAAACAGAGTATCTGACCCAGCTCTGCCTAGCCAAAAAATCTCTGTCACCAGTATTTCAATCAAATCACACTGCCTGTTCAGCAAACACTTGGCACTGTGCCTGATTTTTAGGCTGATGCCAAACACCAGGTCCAGTTTTCCAGACAAAATGGGTGGAAAACTACACTGCTTATTTAATTCATAATATTGAGTTCAGAGGAAATTTGTCATTTTGGGGGTTCTTAGCTGTACACTGCTATGGAGCGAAGCTGTGTGCAGAAAATGGGATTTCGTTGAAAGAGGTTGTTATTTTCATGAGGTTTTTTTGCATGTCTTGGCTTGGAGGCACTAATTTTAATCTTGTAAAGAGAATCTACATTGAAATTTGACTTGAAATCCAGAAGATTTTGAAAATATCCACCTGACAGTGGATAGTTAATAATAAATCGTTATAAACACAAAACACAACACTTCTTTTTAACTTGCTTATTTCCACAGTAGTTATAGTAATAGTACTTTTGGAAATCCGAGATGCAAATGTTAAGCTTGAGTGGTTTGAAATTAAGTCATCAGCACTCATCAAGTCTGGTAAAATTACTAGGATACGCATATCTGGCAGAGACTATGCCAACCACTTTACGGAACAGTTTCAATTGCAATTTACTGGTTACACAATGAATGTTTGCCTCCTGGGTTTAAAAAAATTAACACTGGCACTGTAAGTGCTCAGTTTTTAAAAGCACACCCTTGTTTTCATAGTTACAGATCAGAAAGTTAAAAAAAAAGAAACCAGACATCATTCTTTGTCCTAAAAGAGCTAAAAAAAGAAAGTATGAAATCTAAATTTTGAACAGGAAATACTCACTTTCTTCATTAAACATGAAAAAAGAAAGACTATAAAAAGGTTTCAGTTACAGCAAAATCTGAGCAAATATTTAACTTTAGAGTGTAGAGTGGCATGACCTGGTATGACTGCAGACTGCCATAGGGGACAATCCACATGATGGGAACCAGAAAACATTCCACTGCAAGAGTAGTTGGCCATCTTCTGTAGAAAGCTGGCTCAACAGCAAGGATCAAACCCTCACAGATTAAAAAA
>VXBN01013853.1:141914-193858 GCA_013397395.1 Sinosuthora webbiana | reverse complement strand
AAAAAAAAAAAAAAAAAAAAAAAAAAAAAAAAAAAAAAAAAAAAGTGCCACCTTCTACATTTTGAGACCAGCTCATTAATTTTTTTTTTCCATCCTGCAATATTTTGCAAATTCCATGCTATGACATTTGGAGTGTTACCAGCTAAAATATGCTGGCTCCTTATGGTGTGTTGCAGCAGATTTTGCAAACTATCACAGGGCGATGAGGGTTTTCTCTACAGCTTTGGGAGAACACTTGTAACATAAATACACCACCTCCCCTCTGTACTTAGACTGCAAAGATACCAGGAGTATAGAAATGACAGTCTATGACTTCGGGTTTAAGGAGAGGAGACAAATGGAAAAGTTACACTGCAACACCAAGTGTATACCAAAAGCTAATCTTTTCCTAATTTTAGGAAAAGATTAGTTCTCTCATTCTAGAAACTTGCTATGCACAACTGCATGGAAGTACGTGCTGTAGCCCAGATAAAGTGTAAATACCCTACCAGTGTGTGGTTCAACAAAACAGAGGAGGTTTCTCACTGTTCCAGCACTTTTCTGCACCAGCATATCAGAGATCAGCACTGCGACAAAGGACAAAGCTGAAGATACGCCAGCTGAGAAGTGTTTTCATTTCACCACAGTGTTTTCCTCTTCATGCCACTGACATCCCTCTGCACACCATATTCCCATATCACACTGGCTAATGAGTTTCTTTTGATGCCTAGCCCTGACCTTCCCTCCTACCGAAAATTGTTCCCTGTCCCATGCTACCCAGCTTGTAATGTCAGCATTTTTGCCTCCTAGCACAGTCATACCCTGCATTTCACACCTCACATCCTGTCATCTCCAGCCCAGATCTCCAACTTGTTGAGATGATTTTGAAATTTGATTCTGTGCTCCCATATCTTTGTGTCTCTTTCTGGCCTCATGCTCTGCACAAGTCCAATACAGAGAAAATGTGTTATTTCTTACACTGTATCATTCAGGAAAATACTGGATAGGACAGATTCCAGCAGAACCACAGCTCCCTCACCCTATAAGTCAGACACCTTCTGGGCAAGATCTCACTTTTCCGTCTCATCTGACTATGGTACAGAACATGTTTAATAGTAATAACAACAACAATAATAAGAAGAATAACAACAATAACAATAATAATAATGATAATGATGATGATGATGCATAATGATAAACTGTATATACCATGTTAATAGACTATATTATATTTAATAATACAGAATATAGAACAGAATTTCAAAATAAAATTATATTACTTATGTGTATTATTGATCTTATATATGTATACGTATTTATAAATAGGCATAATTTTATATTTGTATACTATTAATATTTATATATGACACACCTTTACATATGTATAAAATATAACAGCAGCTATTTTGGGTCACTACTGAAGAACCTGTTAAGTGTAGTTTACAGCTTGTAAACCACAGTCCTTGACCACGTGGAAATTTACACCTGCAAAATAAATGTCTGAGTTCAGCAGAGGCATACTAGAAACTCTGATTTTTAACTGGAGACAGGGAAGGGGAAGATAACAACTTCAAACAGAGTAGCAGCCAAGCTCTGGCCTTTCCTGGCAGCTGTTGTCTTGGCACTGCTCAAACCTATCTTGGCTTACAGCTAAGAGGTCATTTCCCTGATCTCCCTGCCCACTCACTGGGTATCCCTTAGGACTTCCCAACACAAGAGGGGTAGGAAAGTACCCCTCAGATCGGAAATATTTTTCAGATCTTTTTCAGATTCTACAATACTTTTGGCTAGAGATGCACTAAAACAAGTGGTCCTTTAATAAGTAACAATTTTATTTGAACAAAAACTGACAAATGGTTACTCGCATGAAGGCACACCGTTAGGAAATGACTGTATCCGTAAACTTCGCAATATGATACGAGAAAGAGGAAGAAAGAGGATGGGGGGAGAGGGGAAGAGAAAGAAAAAGAAAAGAGACAGAGTGTGAGAGAGATCACAGGTGCTGGATCCAGCCAATGGGGGTCTTCGACGTCCTGAAGTCCCAGACAGTGCAGCTCGCTGTCCTTTTTTACCTTGTTTGCTTCAGGCAACCCCCACTCCATGCCTAAACAGGGCGGGGGGTGGCAGCCAATTTCTATGTAGATGAGGAGTATCAGGAGTAACAAAGAGATTACAAAGACTTTGGGTCTTGCATGAGCGCGGAACAGGACCGGAGTCACCTTAGCATCGCTCTATCCGTAATCTGGCTGATGGCAGCAATAAGGCTCTTCCAACTCCTCAGGCGGAGCATCCACACATCTCATGGCGCGTCTCATCGTGTGGCTCCAGTTGCTTCACTTAATTTCACTTTATTTTATTTGAAATCTCTAATCTACTACATCATCTGCGGTTTTGCTTTTCTCCAGCCTTAACCCCATGAGGATAGACAGTGAAATTCGAATTTACTAAAACCAGTTGCTGTCAACTTTAAATGTATTTTGAAAAAAAAATGCTGTAGAAAATAATTATGTCTTGGAGACCTTTCTTGCCTATTTCCTTCATGGAGATGCAGCTGTTTTTATGTTAAGGGACTGAAAAATCAAGCTTTCAAACTATAGCACTGGTGAAGCAAGAAAGCTTCCGCTGGACTAGATGAGAAGTAAAGTCTCCTGTACATTTGGATGTTTGATCACTGCTATATGGTTACGTTCCTGTTTTCAAAAAATGTTAAGAGATTTTTTTTTTTACACCTGATTGTCCACACTGATCAAAGACACTGTGATCTTTACTGAAGATCACAGAGGAAAACAATAGGGCAGACCATAAAAAAAAGGAAGAAATAAATTGATGAAATAAACCTGGAGAGAAAATGGGACAGGAATCTCTTTCCTCCTGTGAAAAACAAGGTTCACTTTCTAGGTGAATTTTAAGAAATAGGTTTAATAAAAAATAAGACAATTAGGAGATTAAAAAAAGCAAAGTACGGTCGGCAGGGTGACTTGGCATTCAGCCAAGTCCACAACCTGCTATTTCAGAGGCCTTCTTTAAACACCCTTTCTACTGCATCAATTTTGTTGCATTCAGACTTTTCCACAAACTAGTTTCCATATTCCAGGAACTGTTTTGCATGGCCCCTCCTTGGGTCCACCTTTCTAGAGCATG
Organism: Sinosuthora webbiana; assembly: GCA_013397395.1. Classification (NCBI taxonomy): domain Eukaryota; kingdom Metazoa; phylum Chordata; class Aves; order Passeriformes; family Sylviidae; genus Sinosuthora; species Sinosuthora webbiana. Next base: position 190,738 of record VXBN01013853.1, on the reverse strand, counting down.
TGTGTTTCTTGGCTGTGTCTTCATTATCACCTCCAGCTCGGGCCTTGGTCCCCAGCTTCCACAGACGGTTGGTGTTGATAGTTGGCATGTCAGCAGCAGGGTCCCCATCACATATTCACTGGATGTTATCCCAACCAAACAGGCTGTCCAGTTACAAGCATGACTACATATCAGCTATCCCATTACCATGTATAACTTTTGCTAATAGCAGAAATAAAAACGATATCTTTATACCTACAGCATTCACCTTAATATTTGCAAGAAGCCAACATTATAATATACATTTATAACACACTATATTAACACAACATAGCTTTCTAATATAAAACATATAGTATTCATTTCAATATTTGCGAAAAGCCAATCATATAATATAGATTTATAACAGTCCCCTTATCTATTCCAGTTATCTTGAGTACTATTTGTAAAATATTTAAGGTATGATGACCGCTTTTAGAAAATAATTGCCTTGAACAATAGAAATAAAAACTCACAGAAGGTCACAGTACTCACTCAGTGAATACCATCAATCTAACCCTGTGATTCTGCACTTAGAGGAAAACTTTTTTTCCTGAAGCTTTTCATAGGACTAAAATCCTAAGATGCCCAGGTCCAACTCATGTGATGTCTCTAAGCTAACATCATTCAAGTGAACAAAAGTTTCAGATCTCGCCTGTTGCTAAACAGAAAATAAGAAAAGGGAATGAAGTGTGAAAGAAGTCTTTGGCAATACAAGGACGAAAACTTACTGAGCAGAAAATGTGGAAAATACCTGTAATTGAGAATAGCCCCTAGATCATGCAGAGTAATTTCTTAGCACGCAGTCAGGCAAAGCAGAGGCTCTATGAAGATCAGACTAAACCCAGGACCCGAGATAGGTACTTTTCACCATAAAATTCTCAGAAGAAAACACAATACTGAAAGTTATCTGCTTACATCCTAACTGTGTATGTATGACTGCGGCTAAATTCTCACATTCAACACATTCTCACTATGCAGAAGACACTTATTATTTTATTTATTTCCATTTTGAATGCTTAAGTTCGGACAGTCATATGACCAAGACCTTTTATTTACTTCAAGAAAAACCTAGACGGTCAGTGGCCAGCCAGGAATGTCATTCGGGAATCTCTGAGGTGTACTCATTACCACAGAAACAAGAGAGGACTGACACCCTGTAATTTCTGTCTCGCAAGAGAATTCACCAACCTGACTAGTAAATAAAGTTCATAAATCAACAAATCAGAACCAAGGTCAAGAAAATGAAGATGAAGGAGCTGGGCTTCATTGGTCCTCTTCATTATCCATAGTACTAAGGTATATATCTTTTGAGTTCCTTTAATTTATTATGCAAATCCATCATGGAAACATTTGATACAAACTAAAACTCATTTTAAAATATTTTTCACTGGGAAAGCCAGTAAAAATTTGCTCTACTTTTAAGTCACTAACCTTCATCTCACCCTGTTTTACTTTGCAAAAAAGGTGTGCGGCAATAACCTTTGGAAGCAGAGTAATATGTTCAGCCAGTTACACTTGAATTACCAGATGTATAACAATCCTCCAGGAGGACCAATTGCTACACACATTTCTGTGAAAGTGCCTTACAAACAGCAGTTAATTTTCACACCACCTCTGTGAGCTTTGCATGGATGGGTTATCACTCCCAGAGTGAAGATGTGGAAAAACAGCAGCACCATGGAAATTGGGATTTGTGTAATCCCACCTAGGTTGGGATTACACTTAAAACCTTCAGACTCTTCCGTCTGCATTCTATGACTAACAGGAAGGCAAAGAGGTATAACGTTGGGAGACTGAAAATACCAAAGGATGTCATTGCTGAAACTCCAAGGAGCTGCAGTGGGTGGACATATGACAGCCCACTCAAACCAGGGTGAGGTTCACTGGCCTCTTAAGGCAGGTCCAGCTGGTGACTGCCAGGTGTGAACAGCTAAGGCAGCAAACTGCTGCTGCTCTATGAACTCGTGACTATAAATCCATTATCACTGTGTGAATGAAACAGAATTATACTGTGCTTTTGAAACTTTCCCTAAGTTCAATTATACAAACCTTCCTGGTGTAATACCAACCACCAGTGCATAGATGCATCAGTACAGGAGCAATATCAATACATATTTGGCTACAAAAAAACCCAGCTTGCTAACAGTGGCTAGAGAAGCACTTGAGCCATTATGGTTTGTCCACAAGTTTTAAGTTACTTTCTGAAAACCTAGCTATTTTAGTGGAATACAAAGAAAACTTCTGCTACACTCTTGAAATGAATTAGTGGCAACAGCAAAAATAGTAACCCCATGGTGTACCTCTCTCACAACAAGTTTTGCACTGCATGTAAGACCACCTATCATCCCCTCAACACTTTTTATTAATACTTAAACCACACAGTATCTTTTTGCCAATTCTTTCATCTATTACTTCTCTGGGTGCAAGGTTTTTAAATTGTCAGGTTTGTTTGTTAGCTTACCTAGGAAGGATTTCAAAGAGCTGATAAACTTCAGCGAAAGGTTGAAAAATAGCTTTTTGCTCAAAGCCACAGAGAGAAGGGTAAGATGGACACCGGGCATGACTTAGCCAGGTTGCGCATCAGGCTCAGCACAGGACAGTACGTGAGTGAATGAACCATGTGATTTCCAACTTTTGTGTGGCTTTTAGAATGGGCAAAAACAGGTTTAGCCAAGCCTGAAATGACTTTTGAATAATCAGCCTGAGGCAACTGGCAGATATCACCCCCAGGGCAATTTTTCCAGGCTTCTAGTAAAGCTAGTCAGTCAGAAATGGTCTGAAACCATGCACATGGTGCTGTGGGGCAGGCCTGCATCCCCAGTGTGGCTGAGGTTATTAGGTTAATTGCACAACCACGTGAGTACAGCCCTGTTGGTCTGAGCTCTGAATTACATGGAGGAGAACTGAAGAAGCCATGAGAGAAACAGGAACTGGTCATTCCTGACCTGAAAAGACCTTTTAGGGTTACGCTGTTTAAAGAAAAAAGTTAAGCAAAACAAGCCTAGTTCCTTAGCTGAAAAGCTGCCATCCAGAACACCACAAAGAGATGTCCTCACTTGTTTCATGCAAATTCTCACTGCTGCTATCAAGAACGCTAAGTGCTTAGTCTCATTTCTCTTCACATCAACAGAAAAATTAAAAACATTACAGACTGTGCCAGTTCACAACCAAGCTTCAGCATCTATCACAGCTTTAGCATTGCAACACCACGGGCAGAGGTTGTATTTCTGAGAACAGCAAGTGGGGGAATGGCAAAGAAGGCAGTCAAAAGCAAACTTCACAGATTAACAATTAAAATGTTGAAAGCCAGCCACATACAGGCATATCATTTTTACTGAGTGTATTGTTTTGTTCCTATGACAGATCTTCACTCACTTGAATGGAAACAGCCATACCCTACATCTAGTACTACTGAACTGCTAGCTGTGTTCAGGAGATATTTATAACCATTAACACTGTAGATGGAAGGTGAGGTTTAATGTGTCATAGTTACAGCTCTCTGTCTGACAGCTGGAATTGAATTGCAGAAAGCTCAATATATCTCTCCATCATTTTCACTCTTTTCCTTTGCACGTAACCATCCCTTCCAAGCTTGCTTCTATTTTCTGGCTTGCCTTATTACTCCTGCCTCGTCCCGGTGGCAAGCCAAGTTACTGTGGAGCTGCCTTTCCCAGCGCTCACCCCACTGCCTCCTCGGGCTGGGGACCAGAGGGACCCCTCGGAGCTGCCCTGCGGGAGGTGCCAGAGGGCTCGAACCTCACGTGGGGTCAAACCACACCGCCAGGCACTTGGCCCCCCGCCCCGTTCTCGGCGCAGCCGGCAGACCCCTGGGGCCCCAAACCACAGCCCCCTCCCTGCGCCTGTCCACCTCGGTTTCAGCGGGGAGCTAGGGGTGGGAAGGGGACGGAGGCTGTAAGGGTCACTTTTCTTTTTGCAAGAGGATGCAATGCGGGGCGAGGGGCTCCACTCCACTCCGTATGTTGTGACAAACCACAACCCCTCAAGCACCGCTGCCTCCCCCTGTCCTTCATCCGCACTCCCTGTGCAGCCCGGGGGGGCTCACCGAGCCCTGCCACTGCACGGCGCTTCGCGACAAGGCCGGGGGACTCGTGCCTGTGCCCGATGAAGCTTCCAAGAGAGCCCTTGGCCACGCACAAAGAGAGAGCGAGCCAGATACGGGAGTATCGCCCGCCCCCGCGGCGGGCAGCGCTGGATGCACACACACGCACCCCCCGCACACGCATCCACACACACGGTGCGGCCGGGCGGGTCACGTACCTGCAGGTGCCTGTCCGTAAGAGCGCGGGGCGGGGAGCTGTGCTATATCGCCCGTATTGCATGGGTGGATGAGGGCGATACCGCTCGGGGGCTGGGGCGGGGGGGCTGTTCTGCTCCCTCCGCCCTCTTCCTCCTCCTCCCCGCGGTGCGTGCGGGGGTGTGTGGTACTCCGCGCCGGAGGAGGCAGCGGCGGGCTCCGGCTCCTGTCAGCCACCGGAAACCGGCGCCCGGTCCCCCGCACCGCAGGAAGTGTGCAATTGCACACCCGCACACCGGTCCGGACGGGCAGCGCACCGCAGGCTGTGTGCCCCGCCACACCGCACACGCACAGCACCGCAGGGCCACGGCACACCGCACAGCACCGCAGGCTGTGTGCCATGGCACACCGCACATGCACCAGGTCGGGCGGCGCGGCCCGCGGCTGGGCAGAGCACGGGACAGTGCGGGATACCCAAGGGACACCCGCCACCCACCCACCCGGGGCTGAGGCGGGGCGGAGAGGGGTCGCCGTACCCCTCTGCGGGGAAACAGGCAACGGGAGCTGCGTTCCCTGTATTGCCGCGGGCAGGAGTGAAAGCAAGGAGAGATGCATGCGTGTGAAACACGGATGTCACGCTAAGGAACACGTTCTCAGGTGACATAAAACCATGTAATTCTCATTATTCTGGTGGAGTTCTGTTGACTTGCAGCACGTCAGCTTCTCAAAGTGGGTGTGTCCAAACAGCTGGTACCCCGTTGTTTTGTGCAGATACAGAAACACGTGATTTACTGTTACTTTTTTTTTTTTTTTAATAGGTATCTGGCACTAGTTGTTAATTTTATGTGGACTATATACATACGTATGCCCATATCTGCACACACGCTGTGCCTGTATGTAAGATGATAAAAACTGCAATTTGTGTGTTGTTAAAACTTCATTAATTTGCTTGCAACTAGAGACCCTATCAGCAACATTACTCAGATTGGGATTTTTTTCGCAATTAATCACAGGAGAGCTTACTGTGTGCTTGCAGCATTTGCTCTGGGTGTTGGTTCTCCCACAGTAAGCAAGCCACATGCCAAAGCAAACTCTGCTCATCCTCTCAGTTTAGCATTTTTTTCCTGCATCGCTCCAGAAGGAGACAGGCCTGGCTATCAGCCTTCTAAGCCAGCTGCTTCATGGCCCAGAGGTTTTCTTTCCTCTTCTTCCTTATGCCAACATTTACAAAACTTGAATGGGCTAACACATGCTACTAGCTACGATGGTAACAATGCTTACACAAGAGTATAATGGAGGCAATCTGGAAGTGTATTCATGCCAAAAGTGATGCTCTTTCCGGATTTGACTGTGAGGCAGCAGGGGAATTGGTAGCAGCATTAGCCTTGCCTAGGGAAGGCTGCCATCCCTTCTGCTATTGTTATTTTCAGTAAGGTGTTATGGTCATGGTGCTGCAACCAGCAGAGGTCTATAATCAATAGAATAATCTATAATCAATTAAATAATCAAGATTTCAGTAACAGACTCCTAAAGATGAAGAACCCTAAAAGAAGGAGTAATTATGCCAGGGAGTGAAGGGAGATTCTGCCTGCATCCGTCATGATAAATACATGCCACCCAGCTTTTACATGACATATCTTGCTTTTACGGCAGGGACCTGTAGTCAAAGCACTGGCAACATTAAGAGAAAGACCACAACCTTCCTGGACTCTGCTGTGCCTACAAAATCCTTCCAGGGAGAGGAATGGTCTGATTTTCAGGAATATGCCCCCACATATGTGGTACCGCACAGGCGATCAAACACATCTCCTGGGTCAGAGGCTGCATGGGTTGTTGAAACCAGTGACCCTGTTTGCATCTGAGATGGGGCTGCTGAGCTTTTTTCAAGACCAAATAGTTACACTTTCACAAACTACAATAAGGGATTCCTGAAGAGGAGGACTGCCTTCCAAACAAACACTCCTCATCTCTGGGAGCCCTATAATCAAGCACATCATCTGCAGTCAAGAAACACAAGGGGCTTGCTCTTCACTGTTGGTGTTCAGTCTTGTTCACTCCTTTGCATTCTTTTTCTTTGTTCTTTTCTACTACTGTCATGCTCTTCAGTGGTCACAGGACAAAGTAGCCTAAGCCTCCCTCTTCCCACCTTCTCCCCCACCTCTTTCTTCTCCTTCTTCACTTCTTCATTGTTAGGAGCAGGCACAGGTCAATGCAGTATCACAGAATCACTAAGTTGGAAGAGACCTTTCAGATCATTGAGTCCAACCCACGTCCTAACACCTCAATTAAACCATGGCACCGAGTGCCACATCCCGTCTTTCTTTAAACACATCCAGGGATGGTGCCTCCACCACCTCCCCAGGCAAACAATTCCAGTACTTTATCACACTTTCTGTAAAAAACTTTTTCCTTATATCAAACCTATATTTCCCTTGGCACAGCTTAAGACTGTGTCCTCTTGTTCTGGCAGTTGCTGTCTGGAGAAAGAGACCAAACCCCCACCTGACCACAGCCACCTTTCAGGAGGTTGTAGAGAGTGATAAGATCACCTCTGAGTCTCATTTTCTCCAGGCTAAACAACCCCAGCTCCCTCAGCCGTTCCTTACACCTTGTGTTGCAAGCCCCTCACCAGTCTTGTTGCCTCCTCTGGACGTGCTCAAGCTTCTCAACGTCCTTCCTAAACTGAGGGCCCAGAACTGGACACAGCACTCGAGGTGTGGCCTCACCAGTGCCACAGGGGAAGAACGGCCTCCCTGCTCCTGCTGGACACACTATTCCTGATCCAGGCCAGGATGCCACTGGCCTTCTTGGCCACCTGGGCACACTGCTGGCTCATGTTCAGCTGCTGTCACCAGAACCCCCAGGTCCTTTTCCTCCTGGGCACTGTCCAGCAACAGCATCCCCAGCCTGTACTGCTGCAAGGGGTTATTGTGGCCAAAATGCAGGACTCGGCACTTGGACTTATTAAACTTCATCTTATTGGACTCTGCCCATCCATCCAACCATTCCAGGTCTCTGCAGAGCCCTCCTACCTTCCAACAGATTGACACACGCTCCCAGCTTAGTGTTGTCTGCAAATGCACTAATGAAAGTCTCAATACCCTCATCCATGTCATCAATAAAAGTATTGAACAGAACTGGCCCCAGCACAGCACAGACCCCTGAGGGACACCACTGGTGACTGGCTGCCGGCTGGCTGCAGCACCACTCACCACCACTCTCTGGGCCCAGCCATGCTGCCAGTTCCTAACCCAGCAGAGTGCTCCTGTCCAAGCCCCAGGCTGCCAGCTTTTCCAGGAGTGTGCTGTGGGAGACGGTGTCAAAGGCCCTGCTGAAGTCCAAACAGACAACATCCATAGCCCTTCCTGCATCCACCAAGTGGGTGACCTGGTCATAGAAGGAGACTAGGTTGGTCAAACATAACCTACCCCTCCTAAATCCATGCTGGCTGGATCTGGTACCCTGTCCACCCTGTAAGTGCTGCATGATGACACTCAATCACTCACTCTGAACTCATTAATTAAAAAGAGGGTTTGAAAATACTCCACAAATCTGTGACATGGTTTCTTGGTTTTTGTGCCCTATTTTCATCACATGGTGCTACACAGGGCTGTAATTGCATCACAGAAGTTTCTGTTTCACATTATACACTCTGTCAAAGAGCTCAGCTAAGCCAAGTACAGCATCCCCAGCACTTCAACACAGAATTACAGTTCTTGATGAGCCCATTTTAGATCACTGCCTGTGTTAGTAACTGCACTGGGAAGGGCACCGACTGTGTGCACTGATGTTCCCAAGAGAGAAAACAAGGTTTTCTCCAGGAAGGAAAGCTGCTGGTAATTGACTCAACAGGACTGTGCTGGCTGTTGCAGGGTGGACAGACAGAGAGATTGTGCTGCCTTTGCAAAGCTGAGACACTGCTGTGGTGAGGAGTTATTGCAGGCCATTTCTCCTCCTATTCCTCACTTGGAATAAAACACATCCAGGCAGACATTTGACTTGGTTAGTATGGACACCTGCTGGAGGTGCTGAGCATCTCTCCACAGATGGTCCACATCTGGGCAAGGCAGCAGGGTCCTGTCGTTAATGCAGTGAGCTGAGAAAGAAGGTGTATCACATCCTCATCCCAGAACTAGCATGGATTTTTTTCTGTGACCTCTGCCAACTCACTAACCCATGTGCTATGACCCTTCATCAGCCATAGCAGGCTGTCTGGCAAGGGTGAATTGTGTCACTCCAGATGCCACTGCCAGGAAAGCTAGGGCTCATGGTCCTCAGTGAAAGCTCATACTCTCCCCTCCAGTACTCCTCAGCAGCCTGCCATCCCATAACACCCATGCCACCAGAAGACCAAAAACAATGTGCAAAAGCAAAAGCATCCCAGATCCCACAAGAAGTGAGCCTTCTGCAGAGAAACACTGGCTGTGAAATATAGCATACAAGCTGCCAAACAGGAGGGAAAGGAATCACTGTCCTCCTGTTTGGGAACACCTCACTGTCTGCTTAAAGAGAAGCCCACAGGTTCTGGCAAGTGACAGCAACATCAGAGCAGAGATTATACCACCTCACAGAAAACATGCAGATACCAAGTGACCACATGGCTTTGTTGTGAACTGCTCAGCTTCCACAGCATCCCTCCTGCACCACATCGGTCAAGCAGGAACAGAGCAAAGCTTGGCTTTTCCCAGGGATGTCCTCCATGAGATAAGATGTGCACCAACTCAGTCTGGGCCTGTTCCGCTTTTGTTCAGGACTGAGAGGTGAGCTGGATTCTGCTGAGTGGTTTGTTTCTGCTGCCCAACTCTGCCCTGCCTTTGACCCAGGCAGCAAGGAAACTGAGTCACACGCCTACAGTTTGTGCCCTGGCCACGCTTGCTCTCTCCTGCCCAGCTGAGCAGGGTGTGCCAGCACCCACACAGACTCTCCCTCAGCCCCCCCCACCAGTCATGAGCCTGATCTGGTGCCAAAAGCTTTGCCAGCTGAAACACAAAGGTGAAATACCACGCCATGTGAAATCCCCCAGTCCTCACAGCAGGAGGAAAGCTGGCCTGGGAGGTGATGAGCAGGCTGGGAAGAAGACAGACACAACCAGAAAATACTTCAGTTTTTAGCAGAAAGCTGGCCATACACTAAGGACCTACCACTAGGGTAGCTGGGGTGAGAATGAAAAATGAGAAAGGCCAAGAATGGTCTATTTGACCAGGTACAGGTTTGAAATCAGAACTAATTGTGTTACAGGAAGAAAGGCAGGATTAGGCCACTGCCACAACAGGGTTTTTTTTTTCAGCAGTTCCCTTCCATTAGCATATCTGCTTCAAGGGCTGCTCATCATGGCTGGAATCAGCCAAATGCAGATCATGAACTAGTTTTTAAAGGTATGTTCCTCAGAGGAACATGTGCCCAGCCAAACTAGCTCCTGCTGTGCAAAAAGTTAAGCTGGCACCACTTTTGAGTCAGGAAAAATTCTTGGCACAACAAATATCCTCCTGAAAAAGGCAGCTCCTTGAAAAAGCAGTATGAGTTAAAAGATTATTTTCCTTTTAGACTTCATGACACAAGCAGGACTTTACCCCATTAGTTAGCTGGAGTATGGTGAGAGTAGTATCTGGAAAGTCCCAGAAAGTCCTAGAAGAGCTCAGTGCCTGGCCAAACCTTTTGGTGTCCCACACTGCCTCTTCCTCCTCTGTAGCAGTGAGGGAAGCCGGTTTCAGGCAGCCTTCCAACATGCAGGTATACAGCTGGTTCTTCACTGAGGCTTCCTCCACCTCAACATCTGTTGCAAAGGAATGATCACCAAAAATCTAGGGAGCCAGCTTCCCACAAAAAAAGCCTGTGTGTCAGTCTGGAATACTGCAGTCCCCTCTCAGAGAATAAAGTATGAGCTAGACCCACCTGGCTGACGCAGCTCTCTGGGTGAAAGGCCTCAGTGAGAAACAGATGTCGTCAAGTCACTATAAATGGGCTGGTTCCCTATGGGACATCAGTTATCTGGAAGGGCAGAGCAACAGGTTGGTCTGTGGGGCAGTGCAGCTTACAAACACCCAGCTATGAGGACTCAAAGTCAATGACAGGAGGTGGGTGGCAGTTTTCTCCATGACTGCAGGAAGACGAATGGTCTGACTCGCAGAGAACTGGTGTGACGAGTGGAGCTGGGGTATTACAACACACACCTGGGATACTGGTGGTTAGTAAATAAGGATCCTTCTCTTAGGACTGTGCAGAGGGCTTTGCTTCCCTGTGTTTTCCGTAGCAATGTAGCAGAGCTGCACCAGGGTAGGCAGGGTCAGAATGAAAGCAATTAAGCACCTCTTTGGACACCAGCTTTCTGGCACTAAACTGGTATGCTGCTATTGGGATGTTCCTTGGAAAATTGCAAATAAATACAGAAGTGAGTAAGTTGTCTGTTGGGTTGGTTTGGGTTTGTTTTGGTTTTTGTTTGGTTGGTTGGTTGGTTTGGTTGTTTTGTTTTGTTTTGTTTTAGGTTTCCTGTACAAAATACTAGACCTCTACTGTTTGAAATGCAAATTCATTTACTAAGGCAAGACAAAACAGTATCAGAACGTGATCCACTTATTTAAGAGTAGTCCTTTAAGAGGAAGGTCAAGCAGGCAACATCTCCCTCATACCCCACAGCTTCTCTGTGGAAAAGTTTTTAAAGCAGAATCTGTGAAGCATCATATCTGCATTCCTGGAACATCTGTAATTAAATACACACAATATTTCAAAGCAAAGCACTTCTGGTTAATTTGCCTTTCACTTACCTGCCAGTCCAAAAATTACTTGTGCGGGGCACTACATGATGCTGTAAGATTTCATCACGTTTGGAGAAGATTTCAGAACAAACTCACTTTTAGTAGGCCTTCAGCTCTATTGGTCACTCACCACAGCATGTATTTGCACCCTGCTCGGCAGTATTTCAACACTTGTAATCCTGCTTTTAACACGGACCTGACATCTCTGCTCCATAAGTCAGAAACAAGAGCACTACAAGGATCCACAAGAGAGGAAGGCATTCATTCTGGGACACTAATGGGACACAAGCCCACAAGGAGCCTGATTCAAACAGGAAAGCTTGAGGAGAGTGGTCTTTTGCTCCAGCCGCCTGGACTGCTGGGAATCCCCCTACTGGATTGCTAGGATAGGTGTTGCAAATACTGCTCTGCCTGACCAGGGCAGGGCAGACTTACACAAGTGCATGAGCAGGCATTTTTCTGGTCATGTAGGTAACACCAGGCTGAATTAAAAGGGGTGACCAGGAAAGGACTGTCCTGAGCTTGTTTCTGAAGTAGAAGATTGTGTGGGACAACCTGAGAAGGAGGGATTCAGCCATCACAGTGCACTGTAAAGGTTTTGTCTTTTTCCAGTAATCACTGATTACCAGAAAACTCCAACCCTTCTTAAACTCCCTTTAGAGGTTCAACACCCAGCCTGTAGCACATATGAGGGCATGCTCATTTTCCTTTGGACATCATGAAGGAACGTGGGGGAGTAAGTACCAGTACTAAAGACCACCCAACTCACAGTCACTGGATTTGTTATGACTGCAGTTATTCATCAACTCTAAAAAAAAAGAAAACCAGTAAAACAAAATACCTAACTTCAGGTCAGAGCTAGGATCAAGGTGAGTTAGAGTGTGATTGATGAAATGCAAAGCAGGTAACAGCTTAGAGACATGGTAATGCCCAGGAAAAACACACAGCTTTTAAATCACTTCTAAATTTTTCATACCCTATCTGGGGCAGCTAACAGCCTGACAGAAAAAAATCTGTTATTTTTCCCCACTGAGAACCTCAGATTGTCATGTTAGGCAGCTGCCTTTCCTTTACATGCGCATGGTGCTGAAGAAAGCAGTGCAGATATCACAATGATACTTCACATTTACACCCAAGCATATCAGAGCAGAACTAACTTTCTGCTGGTCCTCCCTTTGTTAGTTTTGTTACTAGGCTGCAACTAACAATTAGTGTTAACACAGAAAAAGTATATGAAGATCAGTCCACAAGGTGCCTTTGGAAATTCTATACTGCTTCACGAGAGACTTGAAACACCCTTGAGAATTCAGTCTGTGTGTTTTCAGAGTTGTGACCACACAACTCTGTTTTGTATTAAATTCCTGTGGGTTTTGGTAGAACAGGATATATCTGTGGCAACAGCAGGTGAGTGTCAGCTCTTGCATGAAATATACAAGTAAAGAAGAGCAATTTAAACAAAAGCCCGAATAAGGAGTATGGGAAAAGTGTATAATAACACCTCAACAAGAAACCCACTTGAAAGCAAGCAGGAGACTTGGCACTACAAGGGTGTGCTAATTATATGAGGGAGATTTATCTGAATGCACAATGTGTAATTTCTCTCGGTAGGATAAGGACACTGGGCTGTTTCTGTCTAAGAAACCATGATGCTTTGGTCTCCAGCCTGTGGCCTCAAGCTATTACCTAATGTCCTTTAAAACACAGAGAGTGGCTTGAAAACGTAACTGGCTCATGCTTTTCACTCACACTGCTAGTTGTGAGTTTCTGGGCTCACAAAACGGGGTGGCATTCTGCAAATGACATATGAAGGCCATAGCAGACCCACAGGGCATCCATTTCTGTTCCCCTCAACACTGGGATGTGAGGGCAGAACTCATATTTTACAGGGTGCCTTAAAGAGCTCACAGTGCAACCACAAAAAGATGGAAGGTGGGGAAAATCTTTGCAATGACAGGACTGGAATCATGCCAGTGCTGACTCATGGTTCTGCCCCAGAAATCCTGAGACTATTACCAGCCTGTCATGCAGTTGCCCATCTGTAACAGACTGACAACAGTCTCATATGTTGTGTCTTTGGGGGGATCTCCTTTTCTTCAAAGAGAAGTAAATAACAGCAGAGAAGGTTATAAATATGAAGATGGGGCATTATTTATTTAGGATATCTCACTGTCTCTGTCACGGAGCATTTAGTCCTCTGGAAAAGAAAATAACCAACTGACCCAGTGTTTCCTCTCAACCTGGGTTGAGGCAACCATGGTATTATTTTCTTCACTCCCTTTTTGGCCTGGTAAATTTCAAAGTTTGAGAGACCTGTTTCAGTGAATAGATGTGACCTAGACACTGCTTTTACAGTAAAGTCTGGATCTCAAAATTCCCCTCTATCATATTCAGTTGTTTAGTAGAAATACTAAGCTATATATAAAGAAATAGCTGATGACACCCTTCTAGAGAAAATGTTGTTAATATTTTCTTGGTGAAAAAAATCCATCACACTGATTTTGTGTTATTTGTTCACCTAATACTACATCTCACACAAACTCACAATCAAAGTTGTGACAAAGGTCATGATTGAAGATAATGGTATTGTACATATCCCCTACCCTGCTAAAACTTTAACCATTGAAAAAAAGGTCTGCTTTCAGAGATGTTGTTCATGCCATGTGGGTCCTATCAGTGGGAGAAAGTGAGAACAGGGACACAAGCTCAAAATTACTGCTCACATTTAAGAAATTTGATAGAACCCACTTTTCCTTCCTTGCTTCACTTGCTAGTGAGGTAACCATAAAGCTTGAGCTCAACCGTGCTATGCCAAAAGAGCGTGCACACTTTTCTGCCTCCTTGGTTGTTAGGTTCTAATGTGTAGGCTTCCCAGTCCAACCTTGTGATCACAATTTCATTGCATAAACCCTCTTTTAGCGCTGAGTAGCAAATGGGAGACATATCAACTGCTGCACACAGACATGCACAAGTGACTTCACCTTTGCAATGCCAAGTGCCTTTTATGCACCCTTCAGGGCTCAGCTATCATATGCAGCCCTGCAGCCTTCCACCCGAGCTGCTGTGTCAGTCTTTCTCCCTTCTCCTTCCTATGCTGTTGCCCCAGCCTTTCATTTGTAAATCCCAGTAGATTCTCATAGAAAGAAATTGTTCGTGGTCCAAGAATCTCATCTTTCTTCCCCTTGTATTTCCTATCTGCATTGTAACTTTAGTTTGTATTAAGGGGAAGAGCAAGAGTTAGCAAATAGAAAAGTAGATAATAATCATGTAACAAACCCATAAGCATTACCAGCCATAAATATGCACACACTGGAGTGACTGACACACACCACCTGTGACTGCTTAAATGTGATCCTGTCAGCACTGACAGCATCATATACAGGAACAACCAAGAGGTAGCTTGGCTGGGTCCTAACACCAGGGGCAGAGTTGACAGAGGAGAAAGCCTGGCAACAATAATTATAGTCACTTTCCTCATCTTCATCACTTGCTGACTTTGGAAAGGACACTCTTCTGGGGACCACATTGCTTCATTTCTTGGCTGGTCACTTGTCAGGCACTTCCTCCTCTTTCTATTCTTATTCCCCTAAAGTAACTTCAAGTTGATGTGTGGCCCCCACTGATAAAATTCTGTGCAGGTAAACCTGTCTCGAGAGATGTGATGATACTGTCCCCAGACAGTTGGCTAAGTCTCAGCCCCTGGTAGAAATGGTGGGAAGCACATCCCACCCCAGTAAAAGATACTGACTCTATGTATTACTGCTTAAGGTAGTTATATTTAATTAATTAGTGCTATAACTTTGCTATACAAAGTACCATCTTATTCTTGGACAGAATGCTGCATAGAACTAAGAATGAGCAAGACTCCATTATATAGACTATATGGATTACATGGACATTACATGGCCATCCTATGAAGATTCACTGGGTTTGACTTTAGTCTAATTTTAAACATTCAAGCTAATGCTCTTCCAAAACAAGTCTCTCCCTAGAACATTACTCTATTATTTCAGTGGTTCAAATAAATGTGACAAGTCCTGGTGCTCTGTCATCTGGAAGTATGCACCCTTCCTCATTCCTGCTCTGGAGCAGGGACTTTATACCAGGAATGAGAGAAGGGAGGTAAGGGGCTGCAAGACACGGACACAGACCTTTAAGTTGGTGCAAACCTGCTTATCTCACCCTGTGCCACATTTGACCCGTGCTTTAAGCAGAAAAAGCTCTTGGTGCAGTTTGGCGAGTACCTAAGTAAGTCTGCCGCAGGCCGGGCAGCAGAGCCGGCTTAGCGGCGCCCGGGCGCCGCGGGGGGTCCAAGCCAGCCCCGCTCCGGTGTGCTGCCTGCTCCCTCTGTTGGCACCGCCTGCTCTAGACTCCGGCGGAGGACCTGGAACTGCTGAACACGTGGAAGACGTCAAAACAGCCCTTGAGCTCATGAGGGTCACATTTCCTTCGCAGTACGATGAGCCATCAGTCCTGTTCACTAGTGTCAGCAGCCTGCAGTGTCCCTCTTATGCGCGTCTTGGAGCTGTTCTCTTCATTTATTCTCCCCCCAAAAATCTGTACCTTTCTCTCCAGTTACTCACAGTAGCAAAACAGTCACAGTTTTTTCAGTCACTTCGTTTTTATGGGCCTCAAAATCTGTGAAGTGAGCAATAGAGTAAAAAGAAACACACTTTTTGACCTCATGTAAAAATCCTCTGCAAAAGGCAAATATCTGCCGTAATTCCTCTACTACAGCATCCAATTTAGGTCTTGTCCTAACAGAGCACAGACTTTTTCAGTTGTTCAAGATCATCAGCCTTGTAAAATAACATCTGATAGGGGTGGCCAATTCATACAAGCTTTGTGAAACCAGTACAGGAGAGAAAAATACTGTTTGTCTCCCAGTCAGAGGAAAAGTTAGAGCTCTTACAGTACACTGGAAACATGCTGTGCATTCCCTAATCATGGGATAAGAACTTGTATCTCCTTAGACATCAGGTAATTAGGTTCACATCTCACAGTGACACAAGAGAGTTTACAATCAGGAAAAAAAAAAAAAAAAAAAAAGTGAAAATTAAAAAAGCCTTCCTTGAAACGCTATAATTTTGGGACATAATTGTTCTTTTAAGCCTTACAGCAAGTTATTTTAAAAAGCCATGTTTGCTGTTGGGTACTATAATAAACCTGAGTTGTGACTTCTGTAGCAATTACAGAACCTATTGATCTTATACTGCATCAGCAAAAAATGAGGACTGGCATTTTAAAACAGAATTATAGTTATGTGAGAAAGACCAGTATTCTGCCAGTCTTCAAAATTTATCTATAGCAGCATCTTTTCCAGACTCAATGTTAGCATCATATCACCTTTAACACTAGAATTTCCTGGCATGAAAGCCATGAATGACTTTAGCTTATCTAAAATGAAGAAACATCAGAAAATTAAAAGGATCAATATATAGGCTGTGCAGAGGAAACAGTAATATTGCTAGAGCAAGATTTTTGAGTGCTTTAGAAATTCTGTTTTGGAATATACTTCACAGTTTTATCCATGTGGTAAAAATGCTAAATCAGAATCTGTGATTAAATCTCATACACTTCCAATATCTATGACAAAGTATTTCCGTACTTCTGTATCCATCTATATTTCACAATATAGAAGCACTTTACTGTAAAGGACGAGGCTGATTAATTGAAGCAGAATTTACTTTTCCAGTCCATCTGCAAAAACATTTCTGAGGACTCGATTATAATGATTAACTTAATGGATAACTTCCTTTTTTTCGTGATTAATCTGTTCCCTTCTTCCATTTTTAAGCAGGTTAAAGAGGCTTTGGAGCTTTTTTGAATAGCGATACCTGTGGAAATCACACTTAGAAAGAAATGTAGCAATCTAACATTATTAAAGTTCTGACGTTGTCCAACATTACTCAACCAGTAAATACGTTTTATGGAATGAGAAAACACTCTGTAAAAGGAGAAAATTACATCAGATGTTGTATTGATTACTTAATGAAATTATTAGATTATGACTGATTTAACTAAGAAAGCATCATATGACTCTGATTTCTCAGGTGAGATAGAACAAATCAGGTTATTTTTCTACCAAGTCCTCCTGGTAAAAGCAATGCACATCTAGGAAACACTGCTCAGACACGCGCAGAGCACAAGCCCAACAATTGATTGGATTCTTTCGGAAGACACACTGGCTGCTCAAGTGTCAGCACCTGGTTAATAAAAGCAGTGTAACCTTTTGCACTCTTCCTGTTCACAGGACGCAGGAGTGCAGAAAAATCCAAGCAGTTCTTGCCTGCACTCTCCCTTGAGCCACGAAAAGCTGAAAGCTGCTCCAGTCCCGGATCACCAAGCGAGAAGCCACTTTACTCCCCCGTCAGCAGAGGCTTCTCTGGGCCCCGGTACCCGTGTCCCTTGACAAAGGCCTTTGTCCCTCACCTGTGAACATTTTCACAAAGTCGGCACTCGACATGCTCATAACCACATCAGCTGCCACAGGAGGCTTCCCGAAGCCAGCGCTCCCACCCTTGGTCTTCAGGTCAATGTACCAAGTGCCTCCACCATCACCTGGACAGAGAGTGAAGCCAGGTGAGAAGGCAGCAAAGGC
The DNA here is from genome assembly GCA_013397395.1 of Sinosuthora webbiana. Lineage (NCBI taxonomy): Eukaryota > Metazoa > Chordata > Aves > Passeriformes > Sylviidae > Sinosuthora > Sinosuthora webbiana. Next base: position 173,112 of record VXBN01013853.1, on the reverse strand, counting down.
TGCTGTGCCCTCCCTCTCTGCTGCCTCCACCAGACGGCCACAGCCGTGTGCATTTGCAGCGGTTCCGTGGCAGATGCTCTGCAAAGAGTGACCTCTTGTCCCCGGTGACGCCCCAAGCACCAGCACGTGCTGGGGCCGTGGGCAGGAGAGCCCAGAGGCTGCGCTTTGCCCACACAGCTGGTGGCAGCTGCCGCTTCTCCCGTGGCCCCGAGAGCACCCAGTCTGTGGCCACACCAGCCCCATGCGGGGCGGCAGCGCCGGGACAGAGGCTCCCGCGGCACGAGGGCCAGCAGCTCCCAGCGCCCGCTCACTGGGCCTGGAGCAGGAGCGTCACACTGAACACAGGAGCGGCTGGTCTGCTTCGGGACCAGCTTCCAAAGTGCTCCTCTTTGAAAACACCCAGTGCCTTTTGCTAGGCAAGGCTGCACAAGCCATGGTCTTACCAGACAGGTCAAACTGAAAGACACCCTGAGTACTTCTCACATACTCTTCATTCACTACACCCTGAATAACTCGGAATGTCTCTGCAACAGGACCCGATGGCTCGGCTGCAGTAGATTCTGTCTTAACCTTGGCTCCATCTGCTCCTTCCTGCTGGGATCCACTTAATTTCTTCTCCTCTTTGAATGCTTGGGCAGCACCTCCAATAAACTAATTCTTCTGTAAAGGCTCCTAAACTGTAAATCAATTTACTGCATTTGTTGCCAACTTTCAGAACTCTCTGAACAAGGACAAAGGGTTTAGAAAGGAGACATTGTTTATTCTGCCCAAGATGCAAGGCAGAGATTTTCCACAATTCAAATCTACCAAGGATTAAAACGTGAGTGAATTCACACATTGAAATCTACATAAACCTGCCTATCTAATACACAGTTACCCCCTGCCTACTACATAATTGCTTAATTTGTGCAACCTTATGCAGTACATGTCACTGCCCCTGCGTAGGCCTCTTCGGGGGTCTCTAGTGGTCCCCAGTGGTCGTTTGGGAGATGCCCCCTACTTAGTTTCAAGCAAAGTTCAGTTCAGGACGTGCAGAACCTCAGATTGAGTGTCAAAGATGTCATCTTCTCAGACAATTGCCAGGCAGATCATAAAAAACAAAAGCTTTCCATTAACACTGAGCAACATCTGCTTAACCCATCTGATAGCATCTTTTTACATTTAAAAGAAGGGTTAAAGGGGAGAATGATACCATCAGCTTCCATCTTGATCAAAGGAAGGGACAGGGACAGCAAATTCTGCTTCAAGACTAAGAGCTTAAAGATCCAGAGAATTCTGTTTAAACACATGAACTTGATCAATGTTTTACTTTACCACAATGAACATGCACATTTAACAATAAAGGAAAGCTTTTGCAATTTACAAAGCCAATCAAGTTGAACAGGCCCTGAAAATGCTGCTGAAATCTCTCAGGTGTCTTCAGTATCAAAAAATACTTAGGTCTGTTCTGTGAGTCCTGACAAAATAACCTGCACTGGGCGCCCAAGGAACTAACACCATCTGCCCCTGGGAGAACAATCCTAGTGTGACTGCTCAAGGAGTATTTCCAACAGAAAGAAACACTTCCACGTCTGCCTCCTCTGCCCTGGCCTTATCCCTGTTTTGACACTCCTAAAAAACCAGTTCAGCATTCTTAGCTGCCCTTCAACTTGGTGTACAACAATTCTGAAAAAGCAAAAGCAATGATTTTCTAAAAAAACCCCAAAATATTTCTGCATTTCATCTAAGAGACTGTAAATCATGCAAATTTCATCTAGGATGCAAGACAGTCTGGTTATGATATAATTTAGCAAGACTGGTCATATGGAGTCATTAAAGACTGGTCATTAAAGGACCAGACTACTCTTTCAGGAGTAGTTCCTGAAAGAGAAGGGCTCTCCACATTCTCCAGGAAAATGTGCTATTTTCCCTTTGATTTCTTTTTCCAGCAAAATTCACCTGTGACCTTCACTATAAAAAAGGATTCTTCAAAATAAGGTACTGATTATAAATCAAGAATGTTTCAAAGTCCTGTGGTAGGTAACATTCTTTCACTAGCCTTAAGTACAGAGGCTCTGCAGCCACTGCCATACATCTCACCCTCCAAATAAGAACAGGGGTTTTGGCAAATAGCTTGAATGGAGTCCAAATTCTTGAGAGAAAAACAAAACCAATCCACTTTAAATCCAGAGGGTATTCATTATCACCAGAACTGATCAACTTGTATATACAGTTTATATATGTATATAAATATATTTATATATGTTTATACAGTGTATATATGGTTTTCCTACTACATCTTTCTATCTTCACTGCTACCATCAAAACTAGAAACCTTTCAAAGTTGCAAAGAAAAAAGTTTGAAGTTGAGAAACCATGTCTTTTGCTGGTATGTAGTATCAAAAATAATAGTTATGAGTTGCAGAATTCCAGAATTCCAAATTAATTATTATTTAATATAACTATGTAATTATTTTGTTACTAAGAAATTAAAACAAACACTTAGAAAAATTCACCTCAATTCTTCTTCACAGGTCTTATTCATTTCTAATAAATTCTTACTTTTTCTGCCTGTAATAGTTTCACGTTCGCCGATCTGGTTTAACACACCAATTTTGTGTAGTGGCTTGAGTGTCTTTTTTTTGCTGTGAGATAGGATCAGGAGAAAAGCAAAGCATGCCCAAACTTAAAGGTATAAAGATAGATATATTAACACACACTAAAAGAAGAAAATGAGAATCAAAATTAAATTTTCAAAAACATTTTTCCTTCCCATAAACTGTTCACTTTCCCACTAATATAACTAACATAAAGAGACAAAACCTGTGGTTTTCAGTCAGTTTCATGATTTAAAAATAATCTTTCATCAGTTCTTTGGGAGAGGAGCTTCTCTTAGAACTTCCATGGCAAAATCGCCACAAGAAACAGTCCTCTGGTGGCTCCCATGTCATGAATCTGCAGCTGCCTGGGAAAACTCTGCAAACTATGCATTCCCCTCCCATTAGCAGTTTCCTGCCAGCTGCATATGATTCATGGATGATTTGGGGTGTCATTTTAACAATAAGCAACTCCAAAGGCAAAGAATTTTCTTCATCTCCAGAACCAAGATCACTTTTCACTTCTTCACTGGCACAGAAGGCTTGTTATCTCATCCCTCTCTGTTCAAACATCTCATGAGATCACAGGATCACAGCAACTAATTCAGTATTCACTCAGTCAATTCCAGATACCTTTGCTCAAATCCACAAATCTAAATAATCATCTCTCCAAAATGCGTATTTTTCCCATGGTTTAAAGGGATATTCTAATATATTACAGTTCATTACCATGGCTCATAAGAGAAGTCCAGCCTAAACAAGGCAACTCCTCAATCCTTTCTGCCGCTTAGGACTTAACTCTCTCTCTTCACCGACCTCCATCTCATGCAGTATCTCTCCATGGTTCATTCTGCCCACTTTCCTCTCACTCAGAGAAGGATCAGTGCTTTTGCAACTCTCAGCTGCCAAGGAAAGAGTTCATATCTTGCCCGAGGCCTGTGGATGGTTACATGATCTCTGCTGGGCAGGTCAGACTCTATGATCTCAAGGCCGCAGGGAGTGGGGAAGAGAACTCACGCGGAGGGATCTCGGTGCGGCCTGGCTAATGAATGCCTCCTGCCCACCCCTCGGTCTCATCCGGGGTGGCCCAGTCTGGCCTCGGGGCTGCTCCTGGGGGCCCAGGGGGGAATATCTCCCCTGGCCCTGGCCAGCAGTGTGGGCAGCTGCCACTGGGGCCCGGCCGTCACACGGTCGGCGTCACCTACTGGCAAGCCGGAAGGAAGAGCTATTTTTCTGGGATTCTTCTCATTTTTAAGCCTGTGTGTTCCCAGAGGTGTGTCATCTTTCTAATTGGTCAATCAAGCTGTCAACTTCAAAGCCAGTAACTAATTGGTTCTTGCTATCCATGCTAAATCAACCCATTGCCATATTTGGGAATTGCTTTTACTAATAGTATACTCATGAGTGTCGTTAACATTTGTTATTAGATATCTAAATGCTGTTTAATATGCCAATCAAATAGTAGTGAGTTTAAAGTAAGTATTTTAAATATAATGGTTCTTCTGCTAAAAATTATTTTCTTAATATGTTGAAATAACAGCAGTATCCACTAGGGTGCACATTTGTTAATAAATGGGGGAAACAATATCATGCAGACCATGGGATGGGAATACCATGGTCTGCATGAACTATGATCCATGCGTGCCGTGTGATCTTGCACAAGTGGTTTTCCTCAATTCAACTCCCTTAATATTTTCTTTTTTCTACCTATTTCTATATTCATATGGAGATATATTTATTAAAAGAAGTGCTCTAAGACGAATGATGATAAAATGTGAAATGTCACTCAAAAACATGGAGGCTTGAAAAGGGACAGCAAGGTGTGTTGGGACTGTCCCAGGAAGGCCACGCGGTGTCTTCAGAGCCGATTGCTGGCCTGAAAAATCATCTCACTGTCTCCAGGACACTCAGGGCACAGCTGACAGTGCTCACTAGCACCTTGCTCGCCACCTCCTTCCCCATGGCTGCATTTCCTGCACCCTCCACGGGATGCAGCCAGGTCAGCCCCGGCTGAGGGCTGGCAGGGGGAGGCGCTGGCAGAGCGCGCTGAGCGCAGCGGGGCAGTCGGGCAGGCGTCGCTGCAACACGGCATGGCGGCGTTGCGCAAGTTCAAAGGCCGATGGGCAAAGTACCAAAATGAAAGGAGTAGTTCCCGAAAGAGAAGGGCGCTCCACGTTCTCCTACGAGTAGCTGCGGGGTCAGGAGCTAGCTCCGGGTGAATGCTGCACCGTTGAAAGGAAGGGCATTTGGGAGAGCAGAGGGGTGTTCTCCTCCCTGTTCCCAGGATGGTGGGGTTTCTGCAGTGTAGAGACCAGAGCACAGGACTGCAAGCACAGATGCAAGGGTGCTCAGCCTGCGGTAAACCCGTGCTCCCCTGCTCAGCGCCCAGAATGAGAGGGGGCGACCTGCAGGGCTACTGCGCAGGCACCGGCGACAACGCTGAAATCCAGTGCTCGAGCCTTCCACCTCCTGTAGCGCCTGTTCAAATGCGTTCTGCCTCTCATGCTAAAAAAACCTTCCAGGAGGTAAACTGACCCTCCTCTGAGACAGAAAAAAAACCCCCATCACTCCAGTTCCCTAATTACATACTGGACAGAAAAAACCCAAACACTCGAGGGGAAGATGGCTGAACCATAATACTACGGGGTTTCTCTCTGCAGGTACTTGTGAACATAGCTCAAAGTGGTAGCTCTTTACACACAGATATGATGACTCGCTTCCAAGGAGGACATTGAAGGCATGAGGCTTATGGTCTGGGCATGCAGCTGTGGCAGTGAAGCTGTGCCTTGGTCATTTGGGCAGAGTGTCTGCAGGGAGAATAAAGGAAAAGCATGCCTGAAGATCTTAGCAAAGCGCTATCATTTCCATCCTGGCAGGGTGTCAATCCTGGAAAGCCAGTGGTATGGAAGATATTACAGTTGCAAAATGTTCAGACAGCCCTTGGCCCCTTTAGCCTGCTCATGCCTCAGCCCATGCAGGACCCTGCAGCCCTGTGACACGGTGAACGGCAGTGAAGTGAACCAACAACCACCAATATATTAATACACAAATTAGTGCATCTGCTCAGGGCTCACTTTGATTTCTGCTGAACTCAGTAAAACCATCTGTATCAATTCCTCGAGCAGGTTCAGACCTACCAGGTGATTTCCCTTTCTGCCAGCAGCTCCCGGTGAAACCTGAAGCCCTCTCAGGGTGCTGCACAGAATCTCTGTGAGAGCTGAAAGCAGAAAGACAAGACAAATTTGGAACGTGGTGGAAGATTTGCTAACCACAGTAACAGGTGGGCAGTATGGCAAGGATGGGAGGAGGTCAGTCTTCACTGGGCAGCAGAGGGAGGAGGAGGAAAAGTTACATGTGCAGGGCATGGAGGGGAGGGTTGACCCCACAGTTATTGCAAAATAAGAGAGGCACTAGAGGAGAGGATGGAGGATTTGTGTGGCTGGGTGAACAAAGACAGAGGATCCTACTGCAGGCTTTCTAATAGACAGGGAATCACAGAGTCATTAGAGTTGGAAGGGACCTCTGGAGATTATCTACTCCAACCACCCTGTCAAGGCACGGTGACCCAGAGCAGATGACACAGTCTCCCTGGGCAGCCTGTTCCAGTGCTCTGCCACCCTCAACATAGAGAAGTTCTTCATCATGTTTCAGTGGAATTCTTGTGGTTTAGTTTATGGCCACTGCTCCATATTCTGTCTCTGGGCACCTCTGCAAGAGTCTGGCACCACGGTCTTGGCATCCACCTTAGAGATATTTGAACGCATTTAGGAGGTCCCCTCCCAGTCATCTCTGGACTGAACAGGCCCAGCTCCCGCAGTCTGCCCTCAGAAGAGAAATGCTCCAGGCCCCAAATCATCTTTGTGCTACTCCACTTGACTGACTCCAGTAGCTTCTAGTCTCTCTTGTCCTGAGGAGCCCCGAACTGGACACAGCTCTCCAGAAGATGAGATGGAGGCAAAGCTCCAGTGATTTCAGTGCAATTGGCAAGAGACCAAAGCAAAATTTCACACACACGGCGGAAAACGAAAGGATGCGGAAAGCCTTCCAGTTGCACCCTTCAATCCGCGCAAGCCTTTTTCCAGTCTCGGGTTACCGCGCGCCCCCCGAGCGCGCCAAGCGCGCTGTGCGCACAGCCCCGAGCGGAGCGAGCGGCCCTGCCCCGGCCCTTGCCCCTGCCCCGCCCCGAGCGGCCGCGGCGGCTGCGCAGCGGAGCGGCCACGGCCCGGCCCCACTGCCTCGCGCCGCCATGCTGCCCAACACCGGGTAAGGTGCCCCCACCGCGCCGGGACGGGGCTGCGCCGCCGCCCANAGGGGTCCTGGGAAGCACCAGAGCCCCGGGACGAGCAGTTCGGGTCGTATAGAGGACTTGAACGGTGCATTTTGCATGGGAAACAGTTATTGGAGGAGTTTAATGTAAATTAGGCAGTGTATCAGTAATTTCATATGGGACATTTATATTAAAGTATAATTACTTCTTATTAGTACTGCTATTGTTGTTGTTATTACTACTTTTGTTATTATTGTTATTCGTGTTGTATAGTATTATAGTCTTCTACTACTGTCTTACCTGCCAGTCAAATTTTCTTTCTGTATAGGATCTTAATGTAGAGGTGTTTTCTGCCGTTTGGCGTTTCAGAGGCCAACACTGCTAACAGCTGAGAAGATAAGTTATTGTTTGTTCCTGTGTGTAATAAACAGCATTATTAAATTTGTAACAACTGTGTAAGCTGTTAAAAGTGTCCCTGATGTGACTTGAAGGTCTCTATTCGTAGTCATCTGTGGTGGGAAAGGAACAGTCTTAATGTTTGTCAAGATTGTAGGGCACAGATGTGAATTTGATGTTTTCTGTCTTATTAGCAGAATTCAACTGTGATGGAAGTGATGCAGATGTGACCTTCACAGATCATAAGAAATTTTAGCCAGGCTTTATAAACCTTAAACTATTGGTCTGCTAAGTGAATTAAGAAATAAATCCTTAGTCTTGCAAATATGACTAACTAATCACCACCTTCTGAGCCTGACCAACCAACCAGGTTTTTTGCCTGTCAGGTTGCACATCTATCTAGATCATAGCATCATGTCTTAAATATGAAGCAAAAATATTATGACTGTTGAAAGACTTGCATTCACCCGCTCCATTGAGCAAAGGGCCTGCTTTTCCTACTGGTGTAGCAGAACTCGCCAACCTTTTGATGCCCTTCACAAGCTTCTGCTGCAGGTGGACTTTGGTTTTCCTGACACCACACCAACATGCCCTGGTAGTGTTTGTGATTCCTTCTTTGTGGCCTGTCTTTGCACCCACTCCCTGTATGACACTTTTCTTGGGAGTTGAGTCGCAAGTTCCCTGCTTAGCTCTGTTGGTCTCCTGATACACTTGTCTTCCTGAGTAAACCACTCTAGCCCCAGGGAGGGCTTAAAGCCCTGCTAGCTCTTCTCTCCTGTTTTCTCCTCCAGAACTGCCTCCCACTGGACTCCATTTCCTCCTTCCATGACTAAGGTGGATTCTGATGACATCATACTGGTTGGTTGGAGGTAGAAGCTAGATTTTGGCCTTACTTCACTGAGTTTCTTGCATACAATACATAGTTGGATTATGTATTCCTGAGTTGAACTTTGCTCACTGTGTGTGTGACTGAACTCATGGCAGTAGTATTTTGTGGTTTACTGTTCTGTTTAGATATTTTTCTTCCTGTGCCTTTCTAAGACTCTTTAAAAAATAATATGCAGATAAAAAGCTGTTTGAAATGGCACCTTCAGGTCACGGTTGGCTTTCCGAGATCCTGTACATGCCTAGCCTTGCCTCTTCAGGGGAAGAGGCATCTCCCCCTTTCTGCACCATTCCAATTTTCTGCCTTTGGAAAGCAAACATCCTTTTAGAGACCATTTAAGAGATGGATGTGCTCAGATTAGTGGGAGAAAAAGCACATCTGAAAACAAATGGGCAGAAACAATACTAAGTTTGGCCCAGTCTGAAGGGAAAATTAAAGGAAGCTCAGCAGGTAAGCTTTTGTAACATTTGTGATGTGACAAGCAAAAAGTGAAGTCCCTGTTGCACATATTTTATATGAATTCTTCAGCTGAGGTTAAAAACCTGAACCTCTTGGGTTATGCTACAGTGTTACATAAAACAACATGAGTTTTATTCCGAACGTTGAAACGCATATTCCTTCATATGGGAAACCTGTTGTCTAAAAGGCTTTTATCATTGAATACGTTTGTGCAGTTGATAGTTCTCTTTTCAAAAATTCAGTGATATTGTGTTAGCCAGACATCCTTCTTAGGCTTTAAAATTTGTTAGTTTCTCTAAGTTGATTTGACCTCTTTATTCAGAGGACCCATTGGACTACTGGGAAGCTGTTGAGTGTAGAAGATTTAAGAGAAAAATTGCCATTTCTGGAAAAAAAAAACTCTTGGCATTTGCATATGGCATTGTGGTTCCAGACTTGGTACTTTATACCACATTGAGACATTAGTTTTTTGTGTTTAGAACATTGTGATTAATAGATTACAGAGATCTGTGTAGGTGTGTTGTCTTGTTGGAAACTGGCATTTTGTTTTTACAAATTACTCCTTTCCCATTGTTGCAGAACATAGCAGCTCTTTTGTAAAACAGTATGTTGGATCTTTTTACAGAAAGGGAGAAATGTAACTGGGTGGCCTGTGTAACCTTTATAGTGTTTGCAAACTTGAGGTGTGGTCTTACATCAGTGGTAGTTTTCTGTAGCCATAGCCATCCCTTTTGTGTTCCACGGGCTGTTTTCTTAGTAAAAGGATGAAAGCATTTATCTGGCTGAGAGACTGCACTAATTACATTTGCCCTTAGAGTCTCATAAAAGTCAAATGATTAACAGCTTCTGCTTTATTCTCCTCTATTTTACTGTCCCCTTCCCCTTTCACCTTTAGGAAACTGGCAGGATGCACTCTCTTCATCACAGGTGCCAGCCGGGGCATTGGCAAGGCCATTGCTCTGAAAGCTGCCAAGGATGGTGCCAACATTGTGATAGCTGCCAAGACAGCTGAGCCCCATCCTACTCTTCCAGGGACTATCTACACTGCTGCAGAAGAAAGTAAGTTGTAACAAATGAAGGTGCTGGGCTGGGTATATACCCTTGCTTAATTACCATACCAGAGTGGCAAAATGTATAGACTCTTAGTTCCAGTTCACCTTTGCTAAAATAAGCTTGGTAGTTCTCTTGCCTTGCAGGAATGCTGTAATGAAGATGGGTGTGTGTATATGAATGTAAAAATGCTATGCTACTTGAGATGTATGAAATAAACAGTGTTAAGATTTTGTTTTGGCTTCCCTGTTCCTCGTACAACATGTTAAAAGGTCACAATTTGAGAGTGTGATTTTCAGTGCCATCTTGAAGAATGTCATTGCCTGAGAGATTGTCAGAAGGTTCATATTAGTTGTCCCATCTGAGAGCAAATTTTTAAATGTTTAATTTTTTAATTGTGCAGTTGAAGCAGCTGGAGGAAAGGCTTTGCCATGCATTGTTAATGTGAGGGAAGAACAGCAAATCATTAATGCTGTGGAGAAAGCTGTGAAGACATTTGGAGGTAAGTTAAGGCATGGGGGAAGGCAGGCATTAACAGGCCAGATTATTCAAACAGAAAGAAAAAAGAACTGCCTGCCTTACTCATGCTTTTTTTTTCTTTGAATGCTAATGTCCCTTTAAAACCAGGGATTGATATTTTGGTGAATAATGCAAGCGCTATCTCTTTGACGGGCACTTTGGAAACAGCAACGAAGAAGGTCAATCTTATGATGGATGTCAATGTACGAGGAACATATCTTACGTAAGTGCTGAGAGAAGGAAGCAAAGCAATTGTAACAGAATGTATGATGTTATTTCAGTTTTTCTGAGAAATTCTGTAGCTGTCTTGCTGCTCTAGAATTTGAGTGCAGATACTCTGCATGTGCTCACGGGAAATTGCTCAGTTGTTGGTCAGCTGGTTTGAATTAATATTTCCAAGAATTATTTGCAAGTTGGAGTAAACAGAAGCCTTATTATTGCAGTCATTAAATGTTCACAAGCCCTTCCATGCAGGTAGGAAGAAAAAAGTAATTTGTTTCAAATGAAGCTCCAGCTTGGCTTTGTTAAATGAAGATGCTCTTTCATTTCAAGCAAAATGACTAGATTTTTGCGTACCTCAAGTCAATATCTTGCTTGTCAGTTTACTTCTCATAAGCTTCTTTCTCATCTTTGGAAACATTGTGTAACTCACCATACTTAAAAGAGAAATGTTAAAGATGTAACTAAATGATCCAAAGTGTTCTCCACCTACTTTCATCTTATCAATTCCATTATTTATTTAAATGAATTTACCAAGGTTTGATTTCACAGTTCCCAGGATCCTTATTTTGCACATTTTTGGAGGTTGAATCATTGTTACATTTACAGGATGTCACTTAAAGCACTGTCTTAAAATGAAGACTTTGATGTTCACAGGGTTTATAAAAAACCCCACAGGATAATGGAGATTCTCTAAATTCAGATATTGCTTGGTGTGATCAGAAAGTTTTCTATCAAAGCATTACCAGAGAATTATAGAACAGTTTGGGTTAGAAGGCGCCTTTAGAGGTCATCTAGTCCAGTCCTCTAATCTGGAGTAGATCGATTGTCATTCTCCTTTGTGCAGATCAGTCTGGTTGCCAGTTCTTTATACATTACTGAATGGATTCAACTGTATTGCTGTGGCAGGTTCCATCTTCTCCTTAGCTCCCAATAGCAACAGTGATTTTCTTGATATTACATCTAACTATTCCAAATTATTGAGGAATATTTAAAGTGTATTTTTGGTCCTATTCTGCCTTGAAAAGATTAACAGTCAGGTTCTGAATGCTAGTGGAAGAGCATAAGAAAAATCACTGCCTCTCAAGGGAGTGGTCTTTGTCACTGCTTTTGTAATTCTCAGTTGAGAAAACCTAGTGAAGCATTTTTGTCCTTTCTTCTCCATACTTTGTAGAGACTCTGACTCTAATTTGTAGAGACCTACTTTCAGTTTAATGTTCAGAAAATTACAGTAGTTTAAAAAAAAGGTGTGGACTTTTTTTGCCTGTGTAGAGGCAGTGCTAGGGCAGATGCCCCATCTTACAGAGTATGCCTGTTGACATAGAATGATGGAATTGTTGAATCATGGAATGAATTGGGCTAGAAGAGACCTTAAAACATTGTCTATTACCAAGCCCCCACTATAAGCAGAGAAATCTCATGGACCAGGTTCTCAGAGCCCATCCAGCCTGACTTTGAACACTTCAGTGTGTGGGGAATCTACAATTTCTTATGCAACCTGTTCCAGTGCCTTAACACTCTCAGAGTAAAGAACTTCTTCCTAATATCTAATCTCAACCCACTCTCTATCAATTTAAAGCGATCGCCCCTTGTTCTCTTAATCCATTTCCTTGTAGAAAGTCCCTCTCCCACCTTCTTGTAAACCCTTTAGGTACTGGAATGCTGCGGTAAGGTGACTCCAGAGCTTGCTCCTCTCCAGGCAGAATAACTCTCATCCTGTCCTTGCAGGAGAGTTGTTCTATCCCTCTAATCAACTTGGTGGCCTCCTTTGGAGTTTTCTCTAAAGTCCAATGTCCTTCCTGTGCTGGGGACCCCAGATGCAGGGTTCCAGATGGGGTCTCACCAGAGTGGAGCAGAGGAACAAAATCCCCTCCTTCCCCTGCAGCCCACTCTGCTTTGGATGCAGCCCAGGACACATTTTTCTTTCTTGGCTGAGTGCTCATGGCTGGGTCATGTCCAGCCTCTCATCCCCCAGCACTCCCAGGTCTTCCAGCAGGGCTGCTTTCAATCTGTTTATCCCCCAGCCTGTGTTGATACTGGGAGTGCCCTGACCCAGGTGCAGCACCTTGTTATTGGTCTTGTTAAACCTCATGAGATTCCCATGGGCACACTTCTCAAACTTGTCCAGGTCCCTCTGGATGACATCCTGACCTTCAGGTGTGTTAACAGCACCACTCAGTTTGGGATCATCTGCAAATTTCCTGAGGGTGCCTTTGGTCCTTTTATCTGTGTCATTGATGGAGACATGGAATAACACTGGTCCCAATACCAACCCATGAGGGACACCACTTGTCACTGATGTCCATCAGGACTCTGAGCCATTGACCACTACCCTCTGGATGCCACTGTCCAAACAATTCCTTTTCCACTGAACAGTCTGCCCATCAAATCTTCATGCCCCAAGTTAGATAGAAGGATGTTATGAGGAGCCTTCTCTAAAGCTGTACAGACTAAATAACACCTGTAGTGCTCCCTTGTCCACTGGTATAGTTCTTCTATTGTAGAAAGTCATTTGGTTGGTCAAGGAGGACTTGCCGTTGGTGATGACTCTCTGACTGTCCCAAATCACCTCTCTGAAGATGCTCTGACTGTCCCAATCTCACCTCTCACCTCCCAAATCATCCTCTGTCCTAGGATCACCTCCTGATTCTAGGAGGATCTGTTCCATGATCTTCCCAGGTGCAGAAGTGAGGCTGACAGGTTGGTAGTTCCCAGGGTTCTCCTGTCCACCCTTTTTAAACATTGGTATTTATTTTTCCCTTTTTCCAGACATCTGGGTCTTCACCTGATTCCACAAATTTTCAGATATGGAGAGTAGCTTGGCAACTACATCAACCTATTCCCTCAGGACTGTGAGATGTATGTCATCAGGCCCCATGGACTTGTGTATATTCAGGCTCCTTAGATGGTCAAAAACTTGATCTTCGCTTAAAGTGGGAAGTACTTTGCTCCCCCAGTCCCCATCCTGCTGTCCATCCACTTAAGAGGTGTGGCAAGAGAAGTTGCCATTGAAGACTGAGGCAAAAAAAGTTGCTGAGGCCCTTCATCAGTTGTTACCAGTTTTTCAGCCTTGCTTATTCCGGGGATGTGTGTGGATATACTTTTTTTGCTTTCTTTTTCTGACTGACAAATCTGTAGAAGCCCTTCTTGTTACTCTTTGTGTCCCTTGTAAAATTCAGCTTCACTTCGGCTTTCCTCACCCCAAACCTTCACAAGTCTGTGACCATATATTGTTCCTAGCATACTTCTCCCTGCTTCCACTGGGTGAGTGTTTGTTTCTTGTCCTTTAGTCTGACCAGCAGTTCTTATACTCATCCATACCAGGCTCTTGCCTTCTGTCCCAGTTTCTTGTGCCATTGGATCACTAGCTTTTGTACTCTATGGAAGGTGTCCTTAAAGATCTGCTGGTTCTGTTCTGCTCCCTTGTTTTTGAGCACAGCGTTGCAAGGGTTCCTATTGACTAACTCCCTGAAGAATTGGAATTTTGCTCTTCTGAAGCTCCGGGTCCTGACTTTGCTCTTTGCCTGACCCTTTTCCCTCCAGACTGTGAACTCCACCAGTGTGTGATCACTGCAGCCCAGGCTGTCTCCCATCATGGCATCCGTGATTAGCTGATTAGCTCACTTACGCTTGTGACCATCAGATCCAGTATAGTGTCCCTTCTGGTAGGGTTATTACCTGGATTAAGGATTTATGCTCCGTGCATTCCAGGAATCTCCTGGATTGCCTACAGCTCACTGTGCTACTTTTCCAGCAGACACTGGGGTGGCTGAAGTCTCCCAGGAGGACAAGAGCCTGTGAGTGTGATCCTTCCTGTAGCTGGAACAAGAAGGTCTCATCAATAGTCTACCCTTGGTGAGGGACATGTAGTGACATCATCCACAAGGTTCCCTTTGTTGTCTCAGTCTCTGTTTCTCACACACAGGCTTTTACCTGCTGATTGTTCTTCAGTTCACAGATTGTCCTTCAGAGATGGCTCATCACACTCAATCCACTTCATGATTTAGAGGGCAACCCCTCCATCTCTCCTTCCTTCCCTGTCCATTCGGAACAGGCTGTAGCCATCAATGGCTGCAGTCAAATCATAGGATTTATCCCACCAAGTTTCAATAATGGCAGCTAAGTTTCTTGGTTCCTGTGCATTAAGAAATTGAGGCATCTGTTAGTGAAACTATTTCAGCTGAAAAGAGTTGAGATCCCAGGACAGTTAAGGGGATGGTAAATTATTTACCTTACTACTATGGTCATTTTTCTATTGAAGGTATTGAAGTTGTTCCCTTTTTTGCTCTCTATTGAAGCTGAGAGTATGCATGAATCCTGTTGGAATATGTGAACAGTTGGTCACTAGCGTGGTGATGTTTTCACCCTGTGAAGCTTGATTAAAAAAATCTCAAGCAGAGATGAAATACAAACATGTACCCAAGTGCCAGAAGTGAAGTCAAAAGATAGTTTCTGTAAAGTAAAAGTTCTGATTTACAGAGATGTGTAAATTCAAAATAGAATTCTCTTAGAAGAGAATAGGTCCTCAGTTTTCTTTGGAATATTTGTAATAGCATTCTGCTATGCAGTATTATTTCTTCAAGGTGATTTTAAAGAAGAAATAGGTGTGGAATCAGAAGAGAATATTTTTATGACAAAATGGTGCTCTGCGCTGTAATTTTGGTTGTTGCCTTAGAGTGTTTTGTTTCCCCTACCAGAACTATTACAAGGAGATTATGGCTTCTGTGTATCTGGAAAATTAGCATTAGTCAAAGCTGATACACTACTTGGAGAATGTGGTCCAATTTGCAGGAGTTAATACTAGATAAGTGAGATAAGTGATCTGTGACAGATATTTTTTTGTCATTCTTTACATCAGTTAAATACTTGATACGAGAAGATACAGCTTTGTCTTGGGCTGTTGTATAAATACTGGTCTACTAGTATTGTTTTTACTGTAATTATAGGTGTTCGATAAAATAAGAGGTGACTGAGCTTTCTGAATCTATCTTTCAGATCTAAAGCATGCCTTCCCCACCTGAGGAAGAGTAAGAACCCCCATATCCTGAACCTTAGCCCACCTATGAATCTGAATCCCATGTGGTTTAAAAATCATTGTGGTGAGTAGCATTCAGAGCCTTTGTTGCTAATTTGTGAGAAACATGTAGGTACCTGGTGAAGAGTGCAGTAGTGCCAGTGCAGAATGCCAGATCTCATATCTTTAGCACTACATACAGACTGGCACTAATGGTTCCTCAAAGCATTTTGTACCTGACCTACAAGAAATTGTTTTGTGGGAAAATGTAGGGCAGGTTTCAAGGCATCATCTATCCTTTTTGTTTTCAGGGTAAGCCTGTGCTTTTCTATGGGGATTGTTAGGATTACATATTTTCTGCTCTAAATAGAGACTGAAACCCAAAATTCATTTTCTTACTGATTCAGCTTCATGGTTTTTTTACTATGGATAGAGCTCAATGTTGTCTTTTAATAGGCTGATTTTTTTGTGGTGGAAAAAGAATTCCATGTTATTTTTAAGTTAGTGTTGTTCATTTTAAAACTGTAGCAAAACCTTTGCATTTTGGACACTTGTCATGTTAAACTCCAGCAAGTTCCAGTTCTTTCCCCAAGAAAGCTTCCCTTCTCAAAGCAGATAGGTAACGAGGATAGAGGCTTTTTTTGTCCCCACTTTTTCTGTCTATAGGATACTAGTTTGGTCCTTAACAGCTAGTATGCCTTAGGCATCTTAAAAAAAATTGATCACTCTTTTCAGTGTGCTGTGTATAAAAAGCATGACAAAATCACTATGCAGCTAGGTTTCAGCTCTTTTTTTTTGGCAGAACATGTGTAGCTTTCATTTTGTTTGCAGTGAAAAGATGACAGAGTACAATTTGTATCTGATGGAGATGGCAGGTAGAACGGAGAGATTTTGACTCTAGGAAAATACTGTTTTTTCTGAAAGCCCTGAATTTTCCCTGTAAACCGATTATCTGTTTTATCTTCCTTTCATAATTAAAATGAGATTTTACAGAGTGTAAACTTACTTGTTCTTTCACTCCTTGTCTTAGCTTATACCATTTCTAAGTATGGGATGTCCATGTGTGTCTTGGGAATGGCAGAAGAATTTAGAGGAGAAATTGCTGTCAATGCTTTATGGCCTAAAACAGGTATTTTTTTTCCCTTATATTACTGAAATACTGACTTTCTGTATTTTGTCTCCTAAGGCTTGTTTTATTTGACACTGAATATACTTAAGACTTCTTCTGGAATAGATTCAAGTGACTGAGCAGTTCTTTTATATATTGTTTTTTCATCCTGCATGGGTTCTGGTTTTCATTGCTAGTTCTCACTAGACTATTGCCAGTTTGATCTCAACTCATCTTCAGCTAGTTTGAAACCATCCAGTTGGTTGAAGATGTGTGTAGTTTTTGGCTTGCCTATGCTTTTTCTGATGCACCCAGTGTTTTGGTTTAGACAAATTCACAAAAATAATTGTGTGCTTTAATGAGTGGGTATTGAACATCTTTGTATGTAGTACTATTTAGAATTCCTTGCTAGTTAAACTGCGAGAGCTTACTGACAAGATAGATACTTCTGTACATGCAGAAATAATTTTTAAGAGGCCTATTCCTAGAAGTTTTGGCACAGTGCAATTCTGTGAAGAGTTGTTCACAGAACCATCTGATTGCAAATTACAGGGAATTAAAGAGTTCTCTGGAAGAAAAATGCCTAATGCTCCCATCCTGTATTAGCTTCAATTTGTTTTGTGTGGGTCAGTGAGGATAAGGGTTGCTGTTTGAGGTTTGGCCAGCTGTTTAACAAGGAGACCAGTCTCTTTTCCCCAAATATATCTATGGGCAGAAATTATATGGGTGTTAAAATCAATACCAGACAGAGGGTAGTCCTGCCCTTTAGTGGAGTGGTGTAAGCCCAGTCATTGTATAAGAAAACACTACAACAGTATTTATTTCCTTAATGAGTGCAAGGAAGGAAGAAGGAAGAGGAGATAAAAATATGAACCAAGATCCTCTTCTGGGGATGGTGCTCCAGTTAAAGAACTGTTTGTACACAGACACTTCTCAATGTTTTCCTGTTAGGAATTGCAAGCCCCTCTTAACTTTTAGTGGGAACTGGAACTCTCTGATCTCCTTTCTCTAAAGTGAGAAGTGTGAGGAAGACTGTTGCCCTGATGTTTTTCAGCCTTCTGATGTTTGCATTTTTGTAGTGAAGTTTCTCACAGATTTTCAGGTAAACAGTGATGTTTACATTCCTCTCTGGAGGAGGGACAATTGATGGACTTCTAGTTTGACCAGTGTGGTTGGAGAGGTGACAACCTCATTGTCCAATCCCTGGTCATTGTCCAAAATCTATATTAGCCTAAGTGAAGAAATAAACTTCCCTCTTTTTGCTCTGAGGACTGGACTGCTTGCGTCATTTATTTCGTGTCCTATAGCAACAGAAAACTTAATATTTCAGAAGAAATCAGCCGAATTTCTCAGCTTGAAGACAGTAGGTGATCACCAGTTCAGCAGCTGGGTTGGTGTCTCACACAGACTTGGTCCTTTTTCATTAGTCTGGACACTTGCATTTTAAATGCTTCCAGTAAATGGATGCCTCATAGTTCTGCTCACTGTGAGTTCTACCCAAGAAATATTTTGGTAAGGGATTGACTTTTAAAATTATAATTGTATCGTTCATGATAATTATATCATCACAAAACGTGTACTGTTTTGAAGACAATGAGGTCTTCATCTGTGATGTACTGAAGGCATAACTTAAGAATATGAATTGCCTTGTGGTAGAGACAAGTGTGTGGGTTTCAAGTGTGTGGGTTGTTTTTTTTTTTTTATTTCTGAGGCAGTTAAAAGAAATGTGCACTTGTTTCCACATACTTGCTTCTTGAGCGCCTCAGGAGAACCGCAAAAAATTTTCAATAGAGATTTCCCAGTATCTGTGCAATCTAGAATAGAACCATGAAAAATGATTCTTTGTCTTTAGATCCCTAGATCCCACACATCCCTTCTGTCTTGTCTTTAAAATGGCACTGCTAAATGACTAAATACCTCCCCAGAATTCAGTAGGTGGGAGTAACTTGGTTTCTCATTAACAGAGGTGACCGTTTACCTGCCATAGTGTGGTTTTCCATCATAGACTGATTTAACAATATATATTGCCTATGAGAGTTAGGGATAGTAAAGAGTATCTCATTCAGATAGAGAGACATGGTATGAAAGTGCAGATAGTCAATTTGACTTATTTTTTCATGAAAAGGGTGTTACAAGAGTACCTGTGTAACAGAGTAAGAGTAAGTGCACGTATTGATACTCTGCATAGACACATTATGTGGATGATCCACAGCTTTCTTGTTCTGGATGTGCTGGATGTGCTGGAAAAAACATCCACTACTATTGTGGAAATGAGTCAGTGGCTTTATGGATCCTGTTAAGAGCTAAAGAATTTTTTTCTGCAGATACCAGCTGGTTATTTTGCAATATGGCTGTTTTCCCCCACCCATCTGAATGATTTGACCTCCTTTTTTTCATGGCAAGTGAAAACTGAACCTGTGAGAATTTCTCCACCCCTTCCACAATGGAAATTTTTTCAGAGGGGTGGCTAACTTTATAAGCAGAAGTTACATTAAGTCTCAGGTTGTGTAGTTGAATACATTATTTCTTTCTAGTTTTGCCCTATGCTGCAGCATTCCAAGTATCAGCAGTAGTACCTGTGTCTGAGATGTGGTCTGGAATTAAAGATTGTCTATGATGGTATTAATAAAACTTCTATAAATTCTGACATTCTTAACGTGGGGAAGTGGGAAACCCAAACCAAATATAGTTGTATCTTTCTCTTGAGCATTGCATTTTCACTGCAGCCTTGGTAACATACCCATATGTGCTAAAGTAAGAGAAGAGCACCCTGGAAGCTGCCACTCGTTACAGAGTGCAGCTAATACTTGTTCCCCACAGGATCCTGCAGAACATGAGGCTTGGAAGTGCAGGAATATTCAGTTTATAGATGAAGACAGTATATATTCAATAAATACTTTTTAAAATAAGGATCTCTCTACGTGAGATGCTGCAAAGAAGAAAAAAAATAAGCTTTTCATAAAATCAGAGGTATATAAGCAGAGCTTTTTATTTGCAGAAATCATACCTGGTCATTCAGTGATGCCTCCATGAAAACTGATATGACATCAAGTATAAAGGAAGATCATAACGTGCAAATTCTCCAGTACAAAAAAATGTGCTTTTGAAAGGTATATCTTCCAAGAGTGAGAAAATTAGCTTCTTTATTGTGATCATCCAGAGAGGCAGTGTTACAGACTTCTAGGGTATCTGAAATACAATTGCAAAGTTCCTAATTTAAAAGCCCACTATCATCTCATACAAATGTGTTTACCCTCAGTGTTAGTATGGATGCCAGGATCGGTTCATTAATCGGATTCTTTAAACACAGGAAGGTATGTTGGTAAATAAGGTGCCGGAGTTCTCCATTTATCTAAAAGTGAAAGAGGACATCTGTCAAAAGGGCAAGGAACAATCCCATCACGAAGAGGGCAGAGGAATAATAGCGGTGTCCTGGGACAGAACTGGAAGTCTATTGATGTGCATTAGAGGCAGACTCACATCACTTTATATGAAATTAATATAATAATGTGCAGCCAGACTACAAGGCAGTAGTGTTTGAAACCTTTTTGGTTCAGTCTATGCAGATAGGGTGACTGCGCTCAGAAGAATAATAGTTAACAGTAACACAGAAGTGACAGACCTGTGGGCCAGGAAAAGTGAGCAGCTTAATGAATCCTCAGAATGAATATATTTAAGTCAACAGAACTTGATAAATTTCATCATAGTATTTGACAGAAATATTCTCTGAACTGTTGGTAGCTACTAAAAAAAGTAAATCTTGCAGGGCAGATTCCACTTCAGAAGACCAAAAAAAGGCAAATTTATTGACTTTTCTTGAAGATGAGAAAAAGACCTAGGTAGACCTACATGTATGTACATGTACATGTAGTATGTCTGTTACTTTTTATTAGACATGTATTTATAGCAGTTCGATTGACTTTAAAAAAAGGAAGCTGAGTTGTTTAACGGTAAATGAAACCTAGAAGCTGATTCTCATAAGAGAAGACTAAAGTAATGAAGTCAACAGGGACATCTACACACTCCTAGAAAACACTTGGACAGGAGCTCTCAGGCCAGTGCTGAAGACTTCTGTCCTTTTCCCCAGTACCTACTTTGAAAGACAAATTAATGATCCAGATCAGATACATGTGTTCTGCACAGTGCCTATATTTTTTTTTCTATTTAAGGAGTGTTGGAATCATTTCTGTATCAAAATTGCTGCTACTTTGTGTGGAATGGAAGCACTGAAAGAAGACAAAATTTGGTTTATCCTTATGCTCCTTCTGATCTGGCCTGATAGGTACAAAGGAATTTGTGACTCTGTCTCAAAACTTGGGGTAGACTGTTGAGTTTTAAACAGCAGGTGGGAAAAACTAATGAAGCAGAACATATGGGGGAAAAACAGTAAGATGGCAGATGTCAAAACCTGCACCAGACAGCCTTTCCATGGAATAGGATGAAAAAAAATGCAATGGATACCTCTGTCTGGAAGAGCAAATCACAGACTTAGACAGCAACATGCATTAACAATGTTAATAGCTCCCATGGGAGAAACATAAAAGAGGACTAGTGGAATGGCACAGAAGTAATAGAATTGCTTAGTAAAAGAATCAGAAGCCTAGGAGATGTGGATTTTATTCTAACACAGCCTTTCTATGACATACTGAACAAGTAATGTGAGGTTTTGTTATTTGGTTTCTCATTAACTTAGGAGAAACATCTTAGCAAAAGACTTAAAAAGCATCAAGACTTTCATGTGATAATCACCAAAGCTAATTCCTCTTTATAACTGAGGTGTTATACATTCACTTGGAGGAAAACTGTTATATGTTTGTTTTTCATGTCCTGAACAACTGGTGGAAAAGTGGTGGGCTGATAAATAAATACAGGGATGTGAATGTCATAAAATATTCTGGCCTTTTTGATTCCTCTGATAGTTCCATGTATTTTTACTGTTGCTTGTAAAGAATTGTTTATTGGTTGGTAGTATTTGACAGCTTCTATCTTCCTAGAGTTTACTTCCAAGTAAACAAAATAAAGTTTGTTTACTTGTGAAAGAAATGAGAATACCATGTCATCAGTGTTAAAGCTTTGTTTTCTTACCCTCCAAACTTTCTAGCCATACATACAGCTGCTATGGATATGTTGGGAGGAGCTGGAATAGAAAAACAGTGCAGGAAAACGGATATCCTGGCAGATGCTGCATATTGCATTTTGACAAAACCAAAAACTTTCACTGGGAACTTCATTATTGATGAAGTTCTGCTGAGAGAAGAAGGAGTTAAGGATTTTGATGTTTATGCAATTGCACCAGGTAAAAGACATCTTTAAAGGTGAGAAGTAAGTTCAAGTATGAGGGAAGGATATATGGAGAACATTAATACAGTTTGTTTCCTAGGGTTCTTAAATTAGTTTATAAAAAACGTTGCTTTGCCTCAGCTTTAAGAACATGCCTTTCTGGAAAGCCCATATGGATCCACTGAGAGTTTAATAATTAAATGGCTATTAAAATAAATTAAGAAATTCTGTAATGAAAAGAATACCTGCACTTTAGCTGTATATATTACTATTTAACAGCTCATGAGATAGATTTTTATGTTTTTCTTCTCTGATGTTCATCATCGCAACCTTAGAAACCTTCTAGGTCAAATTTTAAATGAACAAAACTCTAAACATCTTTTTTCATGCTGTGTTTTTTCTTTAAATTTCCTTTAAATTTATAAACTGAGATACATTACTACTTCACTGTAGTTTCAAATGAAATGGATTCCTACTGTGTACATCCATTTTACTTGGATTTATTATTACATTTTTTTTCCTCTTAGGTAACCCTCTGATGCCTGACTTTTTCTTAGATGCTGAAAGTGACACTACAGCTATGAAGCAAGAAAGATATGGTAGGGAAAGCACTGTGTGTACAAGTCCATAATTTCCATAATTAATTTCATTTCACAATAATGAATGCCCTCAGATTTTCTTTTTTCCCCTATGAAACTCAAGCTTTTTAGCAAAAACTCTTTTCTCATTTGGAGAGTAAGATTTATGGAAGTGACTATGTAGTTAAAACTGGGGAAAAAATCACACCTCTTGCAGGACTTTCATGGTGTAAAGTCAGTGCATTATTTTGAAGAATTCTTTTTTAATCATCTAAATTGTGGTAGTAGGGAGGTCACAGGTAAGTATTGCTGGAAAAAGAAATTAGACTGCAAACAGCATATTTTGCAGTTCCTTGGGCTCCCAGTGCAGGTTATTTTGTCAGGACTCACAGAACAGACCTAAGTATTTTTTGATACTGAAGACACCTGAGAGATTTCAGCAGCATTTTCAGGGCCTGTTCAACTTGATTGGCTTTGTAAATTGCAAAAGCTTTCCTTTATTGTTAAATGTGCATGTTCATTGTGGTAAAGTAAACCACTGATCAAAGCAGGAAATTGATTTCCACCTTAGAAGCCTTTGCAGAAGAATTAATGAAAAAATGCATGTTCTTTACAAGTTAGACAAGACAGAAGTATTTTGGGATGAAAGCGATGGCTATTAAAGCACTGATTTTTTCTTTTTAATGTTGTCAGGAGAACTGTATGGATTATATTAGAAAACTGTTGTGTGAACATCTGTAATGAACTGTAAATAGAATTAGAATTTTACTGCAGTTTTATTTTCAATTTTCTTTTGATCTATCAGAAATTGAAATTTATTGCAAAATTACATTTAGCAACGTACACCTATTCAGATTCATGGCTGGAGAAAGCATCCTTTATCAGTGTTAATATTGAAATGGTAAAATAATAATTTTTCCTACTTTGAAGCTTAAATCTTTTCAAATAAAGTCCTCTGTTCATATTTCTACATTCATTTTTGAAGTGGTTTGCATTTGAAACCGAAAAGTAATCTTTCTCATAGGTGCTGCCCAAGAGGAGAAGAAATTAAGTGGATCCCAGCAGGAAGGAGCAGATGGAGCCAAGGTTAAGACAGAATCTACTGCAGCCGAGCCATCGGGTCCTGTTGCAGAGACATTCCGAGTTATTCAGGGTGTAGTGAATGAAGAGTATGTGAGAAGTACTCAGGGTGTCTTTCAGTTTGACCTGTCTGGTAAGACCATGGCTTGTGCAGCCTTGCCTAGCAAAAGGCACTGGGTGTTTTCAAAGAGGAGCACTTTGGAAGCTGGTCCCGAAGCAGACCAGCCGCTCCTGTGTTCAGTGTGACGCTCCTGCTCCAGGCCCAGTGAGCGGGCGCTGGGAGCTGCTGGCCCTCGTGCCGCGGGAGCCTCTGTCCCGGCGCTGCCGCCCCGCATGGGGCTGGTGTGGCCACAGACTGGGTGCTCTCGGGGCCACGGGAGAAGCGGCAGCTGCCACCAGCTGTGTGGGCAAAGCGCAGCCTCTGGGCTCTCCTGCCCACGGCCCCAGCACGTGCTGGTGCTTGGGGCGTCACCGGGGACAAGAGGTCACTCTTTGCAGAGCATCTGCCACGGAACCGCTGCAAATGCACACGGCTGTGGCCGTCTGGTGGAGGCAGCAGAGAGGGAGGGCACAGCAGCCTTTGCTGCCTTCTCACCTGGCTTCACTCTCTGTCCAGGTGATGGTGGAGGCACTTGGTACATTGACCTGAAGACCAAGGGTGGGAGCGCTGGCTTCGGGAAGCCTCCTGTGGCAGCTGATGTGGTTATGAGCATGTCGAGTGCCGACTTTGTGAAAATGTTCACAGGTGAGGGACAAAGGCCTTTGTCAAGGGACACGGGTACCGGGGCCCAGAGAAGCCTCTGCTGACGGGGGAGTAAAGTGGCTTCTCGCTTGGTGATCCGGGACTGGAGCAGCTTTCAGCTTTTCGTGGCTCAAGGGAGAGTGCAGGCAAGAACTGCTTGGATTTTTCTGCACTCCTGCGTCCTGTGAACAGGAAGAGTGCAAAAGGTTACACTGCTTTTATTAACCAGGTGCTGACACTTGAGCAGCCAGTGTGTCTTCCGAAAGAATCCAATCAATTGTTGGGCTTGTGCTCTGCGCGTGTCTGAGCAGTGTTTCCTAGATGTGCATTGCTTTTACCAGGAGGACTTGGTTGCAATATAGATGCTAAGTTTTCACTGTGGTGGCATTATGTTATGCACTGCAAAGGCTTTTTCCAATTCCTTTGATATTCTGATGGTTCTGTTTCTTCTTTTTAGGTAAATTAAAACCAACTCTGGCTTTCATGTCTGGAAAATTAAGGATTAAAGGAAACATGGCGCTAGCAATAAAGCTTGAGAAGATGCTTTCACAGCTCAGTTCTAAACTGTGAGGGGAAGCCCATACTAGGACAACAGTGGCCTTTCATACATATCTGCAGTGCTGTTTTAAATTTTTAGTCTTTGTTTTTCTAATGCAGTATAAGAAACATTCTTGAAATGTGTGATTTTTACAGAAGAAATAACTCACTCTGATTAAGAAGGTGTCCCTGATTAAAGTAATTCCTTCTCAAGAATACACTTAGGTTCTAGGTGTTTTCTTTATTTCTTCTCCTCTGGATCAATATAGGACGTCTGAAGGAAGTTTTTTCCCCATGTAGTTGATTGTGCACGTATCCCATGGATAAGGTGGGTAGAGTAAATGTCACCCTGCAGATCAGTGCTAGAAGTGCTATGCCAAATTTACTAAGTTGGCTTATAAGAGAGCTTTAATGACATCTGGTAAATTAATATCTCAAATTTTTCTTTTCTTTCATGAGTTTATTACCTACATGTGGTCTCATACTTCTGTATTGCACTGAGTTAGGCTGCACAGCTATACTGAGTGATGAGCAGGTTTTCTTATGCAGAGGTACACTCGCACACATGCAGGCTTATGTGCTCTCTCTCTTCCCCTACCCCTCCACATCCTTGCAGCCAGTCATTTCCCCTTCCTTCCATTTGGCTGGTAAAGATTTAAGCTCACTGGTAAATGATGCATGCCTCCCACTTTGTAAGTGCCCAAGTGCACACATGGGCTGCCACTTCATGTGATAGCATCTGTGAAGCCAGGTGGACCAACCTCTTAAACTCTTTATTCATGGTGGCCAAAAAACCTGCCCAGAATCTGGATCATTCACTTTTCTGAGCAAGCTGAAAAATTTATTTAAATTAAATTAAAATTTATTTATTAAGTATTTATTTCTTAATTAACTTAGAAGCCCAAAAGTTTACAACTTTTTAAAGCCTCTGCTTGTTTAAAATTATGACCTGCATTGAGAAGGTCACATCTGTATTGCTTTTATCGCAGTTCAGAGAATCACAGAATGGGTCAGTCTGGAAGGGACCAGCAACTGGGTCATCTCGTCCAATCTCCCTGCTCAAGCAGCGTTGTCCTAAAGCACGTTGCACAGAATTGAGTCCAGATGGTTCTTGAATATCTCCAGTGCGGGAGTCTATGCAACCTCTTTGGGCAGCCTGTTCCACTGTGCAGTCAACCACACAGAAAACAAGTTCTTCCTCATATTTGAGTGGAAATTCCTGTTCATCAGTTTTGCCAATTGCCTCTTGGCCTTACTGCTTGGTATCACTGAGAAGAGCCTGGATTCATATTCTTGGCACCCTTCCTTCAGATACTTGCAGATGTTGGTGAGGTAAAGCAGTTGAATTCTGGTATAAAACTAATTCACTGTTGCCCCGCAGTCTCTGGAATCCTGAAAAACACTAAGATAGGTTCTTTTCTCACCAGGCACAAGCGGCTGGGGGTGCTGAAGGAAGGAAGGATGGAGAGAGAGAAGGTGGCTTATCCCATGTTGGGCATTACGGCAGCATAGCAAAGGGTGGCTCTAGCCAGGGGGCAGCGCCAGTGGGCTGGAATGTGACCACCCCCAGTCCAGCCTGCACAGTGGACTGCACTCAGCAGCTGTGGTCAGGTGAGCCACCAGCACAGCTGTCAGCCTGAGGCTCCATGAGATCTGTGTGCCCTAACTACCTACCAATGCCACCAGTCCAGAGGCTGTGCCCAAAAGCTTCAGGCTCCACTGCTCAGTGTCTGCTTGTTACCCTCATCGTGGTGTCTAAGTTGGTCACCACTCAGTCCCTGTCTGCTGGACTGCTGACCCCAGATTACTGTCAGTCTGCTCAGATCTTGGCAGCTGAAGGATAGCAGAAGTGCTGGCATGCACCAGGACATGGAAGCAAAGGCGGTACATGGGATGTGACAGAAAGATCCAGCATTGGAAACTAGAGTCCTCTGCAGGAGACCAAGCATCTCAAGTTACGGTGAAAATTCATTCATACTGCTGGCTGCTGTTAAGAAGTCCCGTGCTCTGGTCTCTACACTGCAGAAACCCCACCATCCTGGGAACAGGGAGGAGAACACCCCTCTGCTCTCCCAAATGCCCTTCCTTTCAACGGTGCAGCATTCACCCGGAGCTAGCTCCTGACCCCGCAGCTACTCGTAGGAGAACGTGGAGCGCCCTTCTCTTTCGGGAACTACTCCTTTCATTTTGGTACTTTGCCCATCGGCCTTTGAACTTGCGCAACGCCGCCATGCCGTGTTGCAGCGACGCCTGCCCGACTGCCCCGCTGCGCTCAGCGCGCTCTGCCAGCGCCTCCCCCTGCCAGCCCTCAGCCGGGGCTGACCTGGCTGCATCCCGTGGAGGGTGCAGGAAATGCAGCCATGGGGAAGGAGGTGGCGAGCAAGGTGCTAGTGAGCACTGTCAGCTGTGCCCTGAGTGTCCTGGAGACAGTGAGATGATTTTTCAGGCCAGCAATCGGCTCTGAAGACACCGCGTGGCCTTCCTGGGACAGTCCCAACATGTTTGCAGGTGTCTTTGGCCCTGTCCTTTGAGTAGTGTATAATATATGCATTTACATGCTTTCTCTGACTCAGCTCCATTAACTCTCAGGGGAAAATTTCACTACCTGTCTCACTGTTCAGGAATATGTCTTTGGGAATACTAGGTTTTGGCTTCCTCTCATCTTGCCGTTGAACAAGCTGTCTCTGGACTGTACTATTTTCAAGAAGGGAAAAAAAGCTTTGGTTACTTAATTTCTTTTCTGAGAGACCTTTTTGTTTGTGGTATAAACTTACATAAGCTCATTTAACTGGAAACATTTCTACTAATTTAAGAGTATGTACAGGCTTCCAGGTACTCTGGAGACAGTGGAAGTCTATTCAATTCCAGTAGCACTACAAGAGCACTACAGGGGTTGTACATGTGCTTTTAGTGGCTCACATTAGCCCCTCTAAAATGATTGTGGCAGAGATTGTTCAGTGGCAGGAAATTAAGATATCAAGTGCCTGGCACAAGACTTGTTTGTTCGCTATCAGGACTTTGAATTGAATTATAGATGATTGCAGGTGTTTTTAGAACTGGAATTTGCAAATGGCAATACATTTCTTCTACCAATGTTTTAAACAGCCAAGCATCTACCTTCAGAGCATCTTCTGGGCAACAGCTATTTCTATAGACAGCGTTATTTGCTACCACTCCTCTCGTTACACAGCAAGATCACATTTTCAGCTCACAAGGATGAAAATATCATTGTCTTGCACTGCATATTGTAAAGTTTTATATCTGTTACCAAGATGGGAAAAACGAGGCAGTTTCATGAATAAGTTACACTAACTTACATACTAGCACATTTAATTTACCAGTTCATCAGGATTCATGGTAGTGTTTCTTTCTAGGATGTCTTTTTAGCAGTGACACAGGCAATAGAGTAGTTACCATATCAAGCATTTGTATCTGCTCTAACTTAGAGAAACTCCCAAAACTACAGTCCTCTTTAGTCAGAATTCCATTTATTTAATAAAGAGAATGTTTGAAATCTGGCTTTACTCATTACTCAAATAGCTCATCTCTCTTCCCTTGCTTGTGGCCTTATATTGGTTTCACATTTTGCACCAGCATTAGCACAGCATGTGCTCTAGGACTGTCTTCTTTTCCCTCCTTTGCCTGTACAACATACTCCAAGCTTTCCTGGACCAGTCCAGGGTATTTGATTATCCTTAATTTATGTGAGTGTTCAGAATAGAGGAAGAAGTAAAAATCTGCCAGCTCAAGTCTTTTTTAAGCTATCTGACAGGAGATTACCTTTGATCTGGTTATGCACGATCTGGTTAATCACATCAAAATCTAGCCAAATTAGTCCAGGTTTGTATCCTTATCAGCTACTCCTCACTGTCTGTGACCACTAGTGCTCTGCACATGCATGCACAACATGGCTCTCACAAAGGGGAGTAACCTCCTTCACAGACAGGCAAATGCAGATTTTGCAGCCCTAAGTGGCACATCACATTGGGCAAAGGCAAAAATATGAGGAGGCTTAGAGAAGGCAGCACAAAGCACCACTATCAGGTGCCCCTGCAATGTTACTCAGGGCATTATGAGGACCTTTCCATGATGGAAAGTGTATTTGTGGGCTCAGAGAAAGTAATCTGTGGAGTTGTGAAGGCTGTCCAGAAGACCATGATCTGGGATTTTATGATCTATACAGAGCAAATGAAACAAAAGACGGGCACTTACAGATAGGGTTTATGTTCTCATGTGCCAGGTCTGTACTCCATGATTTTTCTATTTAAGATCCCTACTCCTCCATGTTTAAGGTGACAGGCAAACTACAAGCAGGAAAAAAAACCTCTGCTGCCAGCTGAAGCATTCCTAGTCTCTTCCTGTGTTTTCCAACCCACAAAGGTACCTGTAGCTCATCTGTGCTGTTATAAAACTCTGTGGTTCTGCTATGAACCAGAATGGGAAATGCAACCAGGCAAATTATGTCTTTTTTCTTCAAGTTAATCCAAATGAACTCTGCAACTTTGTTAAAATAAAAGTTAAAATAAAGTTTTAAAAAACCCAAACAAACAACAACCAAACAAACCAACCCACAAAACCAAAACAACAAAAACTCAAACCACAAACCACAAAACAAACAAAATCACAAACCCATAAAACACAGCAAAATCTAAACAAAATAGCAAAACCAAAACAACAAAGACAGTTATATTTTGTTCCATAAAAATAGGAAATAAAAAATGGAAGCTGGATATGTAAAGCTGGACATACATAGATCTTTGTACAGGACAAAGTGTATTATGGATGTATATGCCTTCAACACTAACACTGCTACATTATTTTAAGTTACTTCAGTTTGTGGTTCTGATTTATCTAAAGTCAGCAAAGCCTTTACAGCTAGTCATATAAGAATTTACTCAAATGGACAAATCAAACTATTTGGACAAATCATTTCCATCTGTAGGATGTCCTCTGTCCTAGAAACATCTCCTTGCCACCTGCTGCCCTTGAGAATTTCCTCTCATGTTCACCTGGGTCTATTTCTCCCAGAGACTTCTAACCTACAGCAGTGCCCATGGTACCTAACTTAACCATGCAGCTGACTCAGATATTATGTTACATTGGGATGATTAGTGTCAAGCTCAGTTATTTTTTTCCCTCAGAAACAGATGGCTTAATTGCAGTTGTCCTCTGATTATTACTGTGCAAACAAAAAGGTGGAATAGCAAATATCCTGAGTTAGGATAAGGACAACTAAAACACAGAATTCTATAAGAATTCATCATCTAGTTAGGAGCCACATTTTCCACTACAAGGTATTTCATTATAAATTCTAAACAAATTTTGAGCCTTAAGAAATTATGTCTATGATCTTGCTGCAATGGAGACATCTTCCTATACATTCCATAGTCTAAACTCTGAGTTGGTTGAAAGGAATTGATGATTGAGAGAAATGAAGTTCAATAGCAACGTATGAAAGCTTCAGAAACTGACAGAAGGCTAAAGAGCTGTAAAATGGAAACTGCTATCGACCTGATTAGAGCTTTTACTGTCATTCAAGCAGTTTTCCTCTTAATGGCGTGAATGAAGAATATATGGTGTGGTGTGGTATGGCATGATAATGGTTATGGGTATAGTGTGGCATGGCATGGCATGGTGCAGTATGGTGAGGTATGGAAAGACCACTGTGCTTGCAAATAAAGTGCACAAGACTACCTTTACATGAATTAGCTTCCCTTGCCAAATGAGACTCTGTGTTAGTTATTCACTCTTGATAAGGATTTTCTGTCTTCTCTAGGGAATTTTCAAATCAGTGTCTCTTTAAGATCTACTTGCTGGGTTTTCTGTTTAAAGCATGACTTCAGTACCTACAGGCAAGCCCCCCTTTTTCATATTCTTCCATGTAATTCAGTCATACTGTGCAAGTCAATGAAGTTTATAAAACCTATGATTCTCACTGCCAGCCTGAAAAAATGAAGCATGTGTGGTGAGCGATGCTTACTGTTCAATTAATTAATTAATTAATTTTTTTCTCTTTTCTCCCCAAAGATCTTTGCAGTTGGCTTTGAGGAGGGAGCTACTGCTCTGGAAGGTGTGTGGAAGCTGGGGGAGGGCCGGAAACATTGGCTGGGTCGGTTGGAGCATGGTCCTAAATAACGCTGAAGTTGTGTGTTCGATCAGCCGAGGCCCATTCACTTAGGAGCTGGACTCGATGGTCCTTGAGGATCCTCTCCAACCCGGAATATCCCATGACACTGTGAAGATCCCCCGAGGAGGGCACGACGAGGAATCAATTCTCACTGACGTACTTTAGGAAACCGGGAGCAGGAGGGAACGAGACGTAATTTGACCACACGGGGGTGCGTGTGAGTAGTAAGGATGAGGCGGCCGCTGGAGTATTTCGGGAAACAAGACACTCGCAGGTAAAATCCCACTGCGCAGAGGTTTCCGCTGACTTCACCTAGCTATCAGTGAAAAAAATCACAATATTGCCCATATGTACTCTAGA
>VXBN01013853.1:117572-138361 GCA_013397395.1 Sinosuthora webbiana | reverse complement strand
CAGCTACCAGCCCGGGACTTTCCACCGTTCCAGCTTGGTGCCCTGTGGATCTTGCAGGAGCACTGAGACCGAACTGCCCTGGGTTTTGTGAAGCAAAACCCCTCAAGGTTCTTGGTACTGTTGTCTTTGGTTATTAATGCTGTAGTTGGTTTGGTTTTTTGTTGTTGTTGTTGGTTGTTTGTTTGTTTTTGTCTGTTTGCTTTTGTAATACATACTAGTAAAGAACTGCTATTTCCTATTCCCAAAAATCTTTGCCTAAGAGCCTCTGATTGTAAATTTATAATTGAAAAAAAAGGGGGAGGGGGCGTAGCTTACACTCCCCATTCCAAAGGCAAACTCCAGCTTTTATCTGGCAGATACCTGTCTTCCCAAACCAAGACAAATACCTACCTAATTGCCATCTTAAAACTTTAGCTCATCTCCTTTAGAAAAATAACTTGTATTTTACAGTTAGCACACTGTTTTAACCATGGGCTGGAACAGAAGGAACAATGCAAATATTCTGTAAAATGTCACACAGAAGAAATTCTGCTGTATTTATCAAATATTTTTGAAACCTGATTGAGAATTATTCTGGTTTCATTGACTATAGTCCTCCTGAAATATAACTATAGGTAACACTATATGAAGAGTTATAAATAAAATGCTAATGCTTCACCTGAGAGCTGAGCTACAGAACAGAAACTTTTAGCTGAATCACAGTTAGTCCTTCTCTCTGCTGATGTGTCTGGCCCCAATGGAGAAGATGAAATTGTAGTATCTTTGCACCATTTTGTGTTATTTTTGGACTTCCATAGGATTTACTTACCCTTGGTAAGTATGTTAATAGAAATGAATGTAGATTAGTTAGTCTATTTGCACTTTGCTGAAGGGTGAGAGTGAGAAAAGGTAATTCAGATATTAAAGGATTTTCAGTGGAAGAAAGGGTTAATACAGGCTGAATAACACTGTGTGCAGTGAAGAAAGGACTTTGAAAAGGAGTGCAGAAAAGATACTGCAGACAGTGATTCTTTTGGCAATCACTACCATGAGGCATGTTTGAAAGGAAAGATTTTTCTAAAACAGGAAGCTAACAGGGAAATTGCTCCTGTCTCCCACACCACTGCCCTTCTGATGAAAAATTAATGGTAGTTGCAGAGATTTATTGCCACACATATCATGCATTGAATCAAAGCATTACTCTGTCACATCTTTTTTAAAAACCCACACAGACAATCTCATTGCAGTGTGGGTTTTTTAAAGAAGGGAGCCCCTGAAGTAGCCCTTTAAGAGGCCTTTGGATAGGAGAACTTTTCCAGTCCCTCCAAGTATGCCTGCCATTGGGGTCATCATCCATGACTGACTGGCTGTCTTGTCTACAGCAGATTTGTTACTGCAGGTGTTCATAGACACTGGGATTGAGGAATCTCTCATAATCAGTAAAATCAATCTAATTTAAAACCACTGACCTCCCGAACTCAGACAGACGTACTCTCATCAACCATGCTTTTAGTGTAGGAATGTTTGTTGCCAAATTGGCATGGATCTGTGGCTGGAGACATGGGCACCTTCACATGTTCAGGTGGCAGCAGGATCTAGGGTCTCTGCCATGAGCACCTCATTGAGCAAGCAAAAAAGGGCAACAGAAAGCAAAGAATAGGTACTGCTTGTAGAGGTATACAAATAGGTTGGTTTCCACTGAAACACCAACAATGGTCATGAGAGTTTATGTAAAGACAAACTACACACATTCTGCTGAGGGGTAAAGGCAGCCGTCACCTTAAGGTGGATGTTTACAACAGCTGTTCTGAGTTACCTACATTCTAACACTGATGATTTATTTTAAAATCTTCCTTGTGATCATTTCTGTCTGATAAGAAATAAATTATCTCAGCTTTCAAACGTGTTCAAATATTCACTAACAACTATAATTTCTCTTTCCTAAGCTTGGATTGTTGAAAGGGTTCCTGTAGGAGTTACCTCCTTCATGTCTTCTGTAAAGGAAGTAGGACTTTCCTTTCTTGCTTGCACAGCAACTGCTGTACCCACTGTTTACCTTCAATATACTGCCTTGTACTCCAGTAGTTGCACATTTGCTGATGTGGTTTCTTTCCAAAAGGGATGCAAATGACTGCAGGCAATGTTTCAGCTTAACCACAGCTCCCTTATTTCAAAGCTGCTCACAGTCCATGTTCCATTTCACTTTCTGAATATTGCTGGAACTTTTGGTCCTTACCCTGCTAGGAATATAAATTAAAGGAATAGCACATCTTTTGTTCAGGCAGTCCACCTGCCTGACTTAACACTTCCTGACTTCAACACTGAACCTGCTTACCACTTCTGCATGCTTCCTAAATGACAGACACAGCCCTGTCTCACACAGCCTCTACAATTACCTAGAAAATTATCATACACAGATCATCTCTGTGTAGGGCATCTCTATGAACCACGAAACATGGTCTCATATATTGAAGCAATACACAGAGATAAATATAGCACCATTCAGCAACTTCACAATCTGCCTACTACTGCCTGTCTGTGTGCCAGTCATTTGAATTAATATCAGTGAAAACAGACACGTAAGGATTATGCTTCAGTCTGTGACTGGACAAGTTGCCACAAGCATCAAGTGGGCTGGAATTTTCCCATGTAGCTCTTAAATTCTTAAGCAGCAGAGGGAAGATCAAACCTTTACAATTTGCTACTTGATACTGAGACACTCACTAAATGCAAATCTTCGTAGTAACTCAGAGCAATTCTAAGTCAGTCATCCATGAACAAGAGTACTTGTGGCTAGAGGCTTAGCTCCTCCAGTAACCCAGTCTTTGTCATTTTGGGTTTTCTTGTGTCTCCCTTGTACTTCTGCAGATTTGCACTGATAATACCAGACTCACTGTGCAAATAGCAGAGTGCAGGTTCTTTCTACTTTTCCTCTCAAGATGCTGCTGCTAAGACTTTTATTCTTGCAAGTCTTGGTTCAGCTGATAGATTTTTTCAAAGCATTATTACTCTAGATATAACATCAGGGATCAGGTAATGATTAGATTATTGGAGTTTTCTGTTGCTTATAATGCTTCAAATGGAACATTGTAAAAAGAAAACTCCTCTTTTCTAGCTATCAAATCATTCAGTCCTGTTAAGATCCAGTCCTGCAAGTTGTTGAGAATTCCTCATTGAAAGTGACACTCAAACTTGAGTGCAAGTGCACCGAAAACTTGAACAAGCCATCAAACTTAGTGAGGAAAAAGATAAACTTTTGCTTGGTGCTGTGCATTATATATGTACATGTGTATTTGTGTTTGTCTTAAACTCGGTCTTCCAAATAATGAGGATGAGAATCAAAAATACGTGCACAAGGGAAGACTGCAGGATCAGTAAACTAGTCAGTCTCTAACACATCTTTTTTTCCAAGTGAAATCACTCCTTTTTAGCACTCTTGCAGATTCTGCATATTAGATCTTTCATATTTTTATATATAAACATATGTCTTGTTCCTGCTTATGCTTAAAAAATTAGGAGAAATACTCCATGATGAAAAGGCATCCTATGTAATCTTATTGTTGTCTAAATCAACCAGTGACTCAATTAGTAACTGCATTCAGTTAAGTACAGGCCAAATATCCTAACATTAGTCACTGAAACAAATAGCCTAATTTTATTCTGAGCACGCAAAGCTGAGCAAATAAAGCTAATTACCTTAGTGAGGTAGGGCATCTGGCAGAGAAGGAAACTGTGCCTGTACCAGTTTCATTTTTTCCTAGAAGAAAGTGAGAACAAGTTTTTGCAAAGAAAAACACCCCCCTCAACACATACAGAGACATAAAATGCTGTGTGTGAAATGCTCACAGCTGTTTGAGGCGCCATGCAGCATGGTGGCAGAAGGTTAACAATGGTTCACCAGGAGTGGGTATATCCAAATTAGGAGATGTTCTTGTTAATACTAGACAAAGTTCTCCCTAGTGATAGGCAAAGCACTGCTCGATCAGCCAAATGTTTCCTGCTACTACACATCCACACAGCTGTCAACTCTTCCAGCCATAGTTGCATAGAAAATTCAGGCTGTGAACACTTCCACTTGGTGAGACCAACAGCTTCAGCCTTCTAAACTGTGCAGAAACGTCTCTGGAGAAAGGGACACTTACTTTACAAAGAATTGCCTGAGAGGCCATCTTATAGAGCAGTTATTTTATAGATCAAAGGGAAAAGACAGGAAATGTGCCAGGAATCAGAATAACTATCTTCTGATCTATGTGGTGTTCTAATGAACAGGTCAAAGAAAAAATTGTTAGAGTATGTTCTAAGCTGTCTGTAGCACTTATTTGAACCTTATTTTAAAAAGAGTAATTAAACAGAAGAATTAAAAAACCCAAAGCAACCAGCCCAGAAACAAAACAAGCAAACATAAAATAAAATAAAGAAATAGAACTTTCCAAAACAAGGACATTAGCCAAGCCACTTGAAAAAAATACCAATTAAAAATTCAGAAGAGGAATTCAAAACAAATTAAGAAACATTGTTTTTTAGAATAAACATAAGGACAGCCCTACCACAGTGAAATAATATCAAATACCAACAGGACTGTCAAAAATAAACAATATTATTTATTTTTGACAAAGGAAATTAGTTAATAATAAGTCAGAGTGAAACACAGAGAATAAAGAAAGCTGTGAGGTTAATGCTTGGAGCAATGACTTAGGTTTATGAGTATTCTTGATGAACAAATATTTATTGGAGCATGAGAAATATAAGATAAGCATATTCAAATACACAGGATCAGGGACTGAATCAAACAACTTCACAGAAATATTAGTAATTAAGTCTGTTAAAATAAGCCCAAAACATTACACAAAAGGATGATACAAAACTGTGGTTTCTGTATGTGATTGAGTAAAAAAAAATCAGTCTACAAACAAACATAATGTATGTTCAAACTAATATAAAACAAGAGGACAAAACGCAACACAACCCCAAGCCCAGGAGAAGTTGGTAAAAGTTTTCTTTGTTACCTAACTGACAGCACAACATTATAAAATATTACTTCTCATTAAGCCCAAGAGAATCTGTATCCACTGCTTCAGTGGGTTTATTACAAGAAAAAGCTGCCTTGGTCTGTGGAGTTATTTCCATCAGACACTGTGCAGGCCCAAAGATCTGACCACAGGGATCTAGGTGTGAGCTGAGACTTGACAACTATGTCCTGTGATAGTATCTGGCAGCACCCCCAATTAGCCGTTCACCACTTTGTTGGTAAGGCACTGCACTCATGAATCTTCAGTCAGCATCACCTTCCAGGCCATAATTTAGGACCTCTTCAACTTCAGGTTTCTGCACATCCTCCCTAAGCTCTCTAGTTTAGTTTTTGCATAATCTTACATTGAAATTTGTATTCTGAAGTTCAGCTGTCTGTCCACTGTGTTTGGCCATGTCCAAGCTCCTCTGTTTCCCACTTCTGGTCTAAAGAAGCTGTTTACAAGAAGCACAGAAAACTGAAACCTTCAGGTTACACCTAAACCCTTCAGAACACCTCAGTTTCACATGCACAAACAAGCTGATGGTGAGCTCCCTTAATATTTTGACACGTGGAATTGTAGAATGTTTTGGTTTGGAAGGGACCTTAAACACTATCTAGTTCCAATGCCTCCGCCATGATCAGGAACAATTTCTGGTAGATCAGATTGCTCACAGCCCTATCCAATCTGGATTAGAACACTTCCAGGGATGCTGCATCCACAGCTTCTCTGTTCCAGTGCCTCCCCCCCAAAAAGTAAAGAATTTCTTCTAGTATCTAACCTAAGATTACTCTCTATACACTTGAAGCCATTCATCCTTGCCCTGTCACTACACGCCCTTGTAAAAAGTCTCTCTCCAGCCTTTTTATAGGCCCTTTAGGTACTGGAAGGTGCTGTAATTTCTCCCTGCAGCTTTCTCATCTCCAGGTTGAAAAACTCCAACCCTCTCTGTCTGTCCTTGTAAGACAGGTGCTCTAGCCCCTGCTCATTGTCATGGCTCTCCTCTGGACTCATTCCAACAGTTAATGCCCTTAAGCTGAGGACCCAGAGATGGGTGCAGCACTCCAGATGGGACTTCACCAGAGCAGAGCAGTGAGGNTTTAGGTACTGGAAGGTGCTGTAATTTCTCCCTGCAGCTTTCTCATCTCCAGGTTGAAAAACTCCAACCCTCTCTGTCTGTCCTTGTAAGACAGGTGCTCTAGCCCCTGCTCATTGTCATGGCTCTCCTCTGGACTCATTCCAACAGTTAATGCCCTTAAGCTGAGGACCCAGAGATGGGTGCAGCACTCCAGATGGGACTTCACCAGAGCAGAGCAGTGAGGCAGAATCCTCTCCCTCTCCCTGCTGGCCTCTCCCTGCTGCTTTGGATGCAGCCCAGGATTATGTTGGCTTTATGGACTGCCAGCACACATTGCTGGTCATGTCCAGCCTCTCCTCTACCCCAAGTCCTTCTCCTCAGGGCTGTTTTCAGTCCATTCTTGGTCCCGTCTCTGTTTGTGTTTGGTATTGCCCCAACCCAGGTGCAGCAACTTGCACTTGGCTTTGTTGAAGTTTATGACCTCCCCCAAGTCTGTCTAGGTCCCTCTGGATGGCACCCCTTTCTCTCCAGCATGTTGACTGTACCACACCGCTTGGTGTCATCAGCAAACTTGCTGGGGGTGCACTGGCTGTGTCACCAACAAAGATACCAATGACCATCCCCGAGGAACACTACTCATTACTGATCTCCACTCAGACATTGAGCCAGTGATCACAACTCTTTGAATGCAACCATCCAGCCAGTTCCTCATCCACCAAGTGTTACCTCCATCAACTCCAGCTCAGAGACAAGGATGTCATGCTTTGCACAAGTCCAAGATAGATGATGTCAATCGCTCTTCCTTCATCCATAACTGCTTCCTTCATTGTAACTCCATGCCATCCAGCCAGTTCCTCATCCACCAAGTGTTACCTCCATCAACTCCAGCTCAGAGACAAGGATGTCATGCTTTGCACAAGTCCAAGATAGATGATGTCAATCGCTCTTCCTTCATCCATAACTGCTTCCTTCATTGTAACTCCATGGTAGTAGGCCACCAAATTTGTCAGCTGTGATCTGCTTTTCAGCAAAGCCATACTGACTTCATTGCTTTCTCTTCAAAAAGGGAAGTGAAAACCATTAGAATTACCCTAAACTTCTTTTCATGCATTGTTCTTCCTTACAATGTCACTGGAAGCTGAATTGCTTTCTTCTAAGAACCAGAATTCCCTTCTCTCCACCCTCACTGAGATGCTAAAAACTGTCTAAGAAAGCAAATAATCTGGCTCCTTCCTTTTTATGACAGTGCATTTCCCATCTGCTTAGGTAATTGATATGGTGCACTTACAGATCTCTTCCACAATTTTCTGCTAGTGAACATGTGTTCTTCAGAAACAGTTAACTTGTTATTTTCCAGCACATATTTTGTGATAGTGAACAGGAATCAACAGATTTTTATTACCAGTCTTATGCCAACAACTCTGTGGAGTTTTACTGTGATATCACAGTGTGAAGACAAAGCAGCTGAAATGGGACTGTAGCTGAAAAGTTTTTTATAAAGCAGTGTGCTGTGGTTCTCTTTGTAAAAACAATTCAGACCAGTACTGATGCAACCAAAAGCAAGCTTCTTATCTTTCTTGCAAGCAAAACATTTCAATGATAAACGTTTTGTTAGCCTCTACTACCTAATTTTGTACAGTGGCAAAAGGATTATTTAATTATTTTGCCAGTACAGCTACATTTAGCTGAGCTGTGTTCAGCTATAGGGGTAAGTAATCTTTCCAGATTCCTTAATCTACATCATTCCTGGCAGCAAAAGCTTTTCAGAGTTGAGCACACCAAAATAACAGACAATCTCATGATCAGGGTATTTATATTTTGACTATGTTTCCACATTGCAGCAGTGGCAGGGACAATGCACTTATCCACTTTGTGGATTCTGCATGCTTTATCTTATCTATGTAGTAAACAGAAAACCAAGGGAAAAACATAGAAGGAATAGTTATGCGATAGTCTTCCTAGTAACATAACTCAAAATAAGTTGATATATGGGGAACACTTATTGTAACATCTGCACAACTAAATGCAGATGGCTAGAAAAATTTGTTACTATGCCAAGTGTCCACACATAGTTTCTTATTTGTTTGATATCTCACTGATGCAGATGTTAAAATTGTTTTTAAGAAAGCCAAGCCCACAGAAAACCAAAACAAAAAGCTGAAATAAAGTCATTACCTTCTTCAAAGTGAAGTTTTAAATAAGTCTGTAATAAATTATCAGTGAGTACAACTAGCATAAAGGCTAGGCTGACAAAAATCTCACTACATAACATATTAACTAAGGTGCAGCCTCCCCTTTGTACATTCACATACTTGAGCATACAAAGAACCGAAGGCCAATGTAAATATAAGGATTAATTAAAAAGACTCCTGCTACATTTTTCCTTCATTTATATGCTGAGGCTAACTGCAGACGGGCAGATCACCTGTGCCAAGCACAAAACTCACTGTTTCCATTTTCCCAGTGTCTTTGAAAATGAGACACCCTTATTTCTACCAAATTTTTTTGTAGAGCTTTGAACCATGTGGGCTCTTAATAAATGTATCTTATTTCAATGCAGTCTGAAGCATCAGATTATGAGTAGCCATTTATGCAGAAGAAATTATACATTCTTTAAACATGTCATGAGCCATCTAGTGTTCCCATTGTAATTTTCTTCAGAAAGCTCTATTCAGCTGGTGTGCTCATAACTATGGATCTTGACTACAGGATGGGCAAGGAATGCAACAAAAGAGGCATTTCTATGTGGTGAAAAACACCAGCCCTATTTCTGCTGTGATATAACCATGCACTTCTCTATGAAGGATGTGCCAGAAAAGACATTTCAAAGCAGGTAAAAATGGGGTATTCTATTCCAGTGAGACTAAGCAAAGCTGGCATGCAAGACAGTCTATGAGATGCAAAGGACACTGGGTTTCAGTTCCAGCTCAGCTGTGCCACCCTGGGGAATTATTTCTATGTATGTTCCGCTGCCATATTTTATCTATCTGTATTGTGAACTCCACGAGACAGATGTTTTCCCCCACTACTTTCAAGACAGCTATCTGCGAAAATGAGCCACATTTCTAGCACAGGATAGGAATATTCTAAAGTACCAATGATCATTAATCACACCAGCTTTAATATGTCCATAGGAGCAGAACCTAAATCTTGGGAAAAAGTGAGTATTCAACAAAGGTTGAGAAACAGTGTCTTTTTGGAAAAAGAAATTTTAAACAAAAATGAAGGTACTATATATTAAAACCAGCTTCTCCAAGCTTTAAAAGAAAGCTTGCAGCTTTAAATAAAATCTTCATTCAAACCTGCTTAATTATGAGTAATAGTCATCAGGACTGTTGCTGCTGTCTTGTACAAGTGTTTACAGAAATTAGCTGTAGCAAGATTTACGTTGGCATGTTATTTGTGCCCATATGCACTGCGCTGTTAAAGAGCATACTAGAGGTTGAATATGTCTTCAAATACCTGAGAAATACTTCAGAGCCTAAAGTGTGCACCCTCGTCTATTGTGCTGTAACCAGGATAAGACTCTTCAATTTTACAGGCTACATTCTATAACATTTATCTTGTAATTCTGACATCTGTGAAGGAGGTAGGGTAATGCAGAATATCTCTGCATGGTTTTGCAGATCTTTCAAGACAGAGTATCTGTTACTCGAGTAGGTGAAATACATTTCAGACCTCCACAAATTATTATTTCCCTTTCTTAGTGTGTATTTAAATATTTCAAGGTTGAATAATGTTTCTTTCTTACCATGATACCCTCAACAACTTCTGACCCCAAATGCTAGCACATTTAAAGCCCAGCTTAAGCTTTGAACCTACAGAAAGATATGCTACCCACATGAAAGAAACCTCAGTTTCTCTCTTCTCTTACCATCTCTTTGCTTATGAGATGCAGAAATGCAGCTTTATATTGAATGGAAAGTAAAAAGGACGGCTGGAGGGCAGTTGTGAAACAGAAATTGCCTCTCTTCCATCTTTCAACCAGTATGACTTTTGCAGGGTAAGAATGAATGTGTGACCATGCCCTCAGTGTCCTGCTGGAGATCACCATAGAGCAACTCTGCCAGAGCGGCAGGAGATTTGAATGTCCTATCACTTTTCATACAGATAACTGACCTGAAATAGTTTTATTCACAGCATCCTTATGAACTTTTAAAAAAACCTCCAAAACAGTACTAGTGTTGAAAACACCCTGAACAATTTCTTTGTACATGCCTCTGGCAAAGACACATATCCCTATCTATAGTGCTCTGTCCCAAGGAACTATTGGGACTGGTCCAGCTCCCTTCTGGGAACTTGGCACGAGTTAGACAAAAAGAGTAACAATTTGTGATGGCACAAAACACTTCTTGGGTTTTGTTCTCACTCAAAGTTATGCCAAGAGGAATTAACAAGGGTGCTTACTACACGTAAGGTCTGACTTTGTTCTGAGGTCTTCTACAGTGAGGTGAAGTACAGACCATTGTCACACTCTAATTGTCTTGGAAGGACACAATTTCATACGTAAAGAAACAGGTCAGCTACACGTTCAATGCTGTTCATGTAAAGTGTACTGAAGGTCCCACTGGACCTGTATTCAGTAATACTGACTGAACATTGGGAAAACTGGGCTTGACCCTAAGTGTGCATTGCTTGGAAACATTAACTTTTTAACAAGGGTTTGTTTGTTTCCTTGTTTGTTTGCTTGTCTGTTGTGAGCATGAGTGCATGCAACTCTGCTGGGGATTTAAACAAATGGCAAGGTAACAAGAAATAATTGACTTCCGATGAACAGCGAATCTGCTTCAGGCTTGCAGGAGTTACCCTGAAAATATCTATGACTATTCTTGCATGCACAAAGGTCTGAATATGTGGACTTACTGTATTTAAATTTAAAAATACTCACAAATATGAACTGAGTAAGTTACAACCATAAAGATTCTCTCAAACTCCCATTTAATATTCTTCAAAATAGTACTATTGTTTAAAAAGCTCTTAAGTAGTTTCTTTAATCTTATGACTTCTGTCTGGAGTTTTTCAAGAGATATTTTCAGGTGTTCCCTCCTGAACAAGAGAAAGTAAGAAACCATTTCTCTCTGTCTCTCTGAGTTTACAACTATGCTACCTTGGTTTTAACCACCTTCCCTGCCCACTGCTGCAAAGTACCTCTTGGTCACTTCTACAATAGCAATACAAGCAAAACTTATGGTTAATTAA
Organism: Sinosuthora webbiana; assembly: GCA_013397395.1. Taxonomy (NCBI): domain Eukaryota; kingdom Metazoa; phylum Chordata; class Aves; order Passeriformes; family Sylviidae; genus Sinosuthora; species Sinosuthora webbiana. The sequence continues at coordinate 127,096 of VXBN01013853.1, read as the reverse complement.
CTTCTTTCTGACACAATACCCCTTCAAGCCTTCTCAAAAATCATTACAATTGGTAAAACTGACCATACTTTATTATACAAATTCTGTAAATACAGTTTGAAACCAGAAATAGAAATGTAAACACACTGAAGGATTTAGCCCAGTGTCCCCAATGCAGAAATTAACTCTTTGCAACTTTGACCCAGTATCTCATAGAGCCTAAATTAAGTCCTTGGATCTCAGTACAAAAGACTTGCAGAATTAGGCTCTGGTTCCTAAAGTACTGCTCTTACCGTAAGTCAGATTAAAATTACTGCCATCCAGTGCATTATATAAATTCAAGTTCTATTTATAACTAAATACAGTGGGCCACTCTCTTATACCACATTTTTTATTCCTTCAGACTGTAAAGGGCTATTGATATCCCAATATATTATAACTTAAATAAGGCACATCCTCTAAATCTCAAGTCTTCATACTGTGGTCAAAGGATATTTGTACTTGAAAAACATGGGGAATAAATATTACCAGGTGTTCCAAAAGGAGGAACACACACACAAAAAAAGCTACAAGAAACTTATAAAGAGACTGTGTACTGCAACTGCTTGACAAAGTTTCTCAGTCGTGAGACATTTTTTCAGAAGGAGCAAAAATAAAAGTCTGCTGGGAGCATGGTGGATTTTTTCACTAGCCTGTTTTATCCAGTCAAACAGGCTTCCCAAAGAGATGGTAGATTGCCCAAGCAAGAGGCATTTGGACAATGCCCTTAACAAAATGCTTTAACTTTTGGTTAGCCATGAAGGGGCCGGGCAGTTGGATAGGATGATCTTTGTAGGTTCCTTCCAAAGAGTCTATTCTATTCTATTCTATTCTATTCTATTCTATTCTATTCTATTCTATTCTATTCTATTCTAATTGCTTTTCTGCAATATACTAAAGACTGAGTCCTGTGGACCAGTTGCTGGGCAAACAGAGTGCATGAAGCCCTGCCCTGAAGAATGGGCAACTCAAAGAGAAGCAAGAGTTTGGGTACACAAAAGAGCAGACCACCAATGCAGTCATTAATAGAGCTGTTGTCACTCTTACAAATTATGATTTTGAGAGATGTTCACCACCTTTTGATAGCATTGTCAGAGGTACCCAACTTCCCCAAATGAGCATCTTCTCCCACCTGCGTTCAAGTACACAAAGTTTATTGGTCATTCCTTAGAACTATATGAGAAAAATGAGTCATTAAGAAAGAAAAAAAGAGAGGGGAAAAGCATTCTCTTAAAAGCTGTGCCAAATCTCTATTGGTTAGTTTCTATTCCCCACACTCACTTCATCTTCTGCTAGATTATCACCTTTTCTTTAGTGCTACTAGGTCAAGTGATTGTAGGATGGGACTAATGTGAGCTGGCAGAAGCAGCCTTCTTAAATAAAACTAAGCACACCTTTGTCATATTATTTTCTAGTTCAACCTAAAAGGCAAAAGAACTCCACTTGTCATGTTCATTTTGCAATTTTCTTTTTCACCTGACAGTTAAAAAAGCAGAAGAGAATTATGAATGGAAATACATCTTCACATATGCAGATGTAGCCTTGTAAATCTGCCAGAAATATGGATGGCTCCCAGAGCAGAAAGGACAGGGCTAATCAAAAGATCATTCAAGAGAGTCTACGAACAATTTGGTGTAAAGAAGAAAGCCTAGGCTTAAGTCTAGGGTACACACTAGTACCATCAGCAATTAAAAGGTCTTCCAGTGGAAGAAGTGTAAGACCAAGCACAAAATTACCAGATTTGGTCTCAGTCCTTCAACATTTTTCTAGGCATTTAGACCATGACCTGATAAAAAGCATAAAGAGACACTATGCTACAGCATAAGAAGTTTTGGCATAAATGACTTAGTTTAGAAACTACATATTATTTAGATCCACAGGATTGCAAGTAGAGAGATTAATCTTCAGAAATCGCCCATATGCCAACCGTGACCGGTTTGTGACCACATATGACCAAAACAAATGAGCAAACTTGAGTTCAAACTCTGCAACTCTGTGAATTCTTTGGTACCAAGTAATTCCAAAGAGTTGTGGAATAGAATTGTTAACTGTAGTCAAGAGATACATACAAGTAGCACTGTGCAGTTACAAATGATCCTTATTCCAAAAGTCTAGAAATTAAACATATAGCAGTTGTTTCCCCAGCTAAAACTCCTCACCCAGTCATGTGTATGCTGCTACACTTAGCTATTTACAAAGTGCATGTGAGATGGTGCTTCTGTATATGTTTGTGAAAAAAAGAAAGCCTGCAGAGCTAGAAACAGTAATTTGCTAAGTATAATGTGTAAATGAACTCCAAAATCACACTGGAGCATCCTAAGGGACAACTAACTAACGACACATGTATAGAAATAACAAATTGTAAACATGATGCTCTTTCAAATTAATCAAAGCCTGTAAGGGACAATATGAGTACTAAGAAAATTTAAATTGGAAGTTACCTACCAAAAATAGATTATTTGAATATTTGGAAAGAAAAAAAGAAAAATAATATAAGTATGCTAGACACAAAGAATAAAGATCTGCTTCAATTGTTAGAGCCATGCACTGATAGGAAATTTGGTCCATTAATGAAACTTGCTACCATAAACTCATCTATAACACTGGACAAATGTCAAAGAAAATTCTTCAGGGAGAAAGAAAAGGTGCTGTGTGATAATGATATTCCACTGTAACAGTTATCAGCTAATTTGCCATCTTGGAAGCTCTGCTGTTTCCCTGACAATTCCAAATAGGCTACAAACAAACAAAGCTTACCACTGGAGGGTGTGGTTATGTCAAGCTGTAAAAGAAAGGCACACCTGGAGGTGCTAACAAATTCATTACACAGGTGTTATGTCAAGATGTCACAGGAAGGACATGAAGGAGGTAACAAACCTGTTATACCCATGTGTTGCTGTTAACACAATGAAGTACAAAAGCTTCTTTACAGAAAAAATGTGATCATTTCTCCATTATTAGGAACAACAGTAGCCTCAGTTGAATAAGAATTGAGAAAACTTATAGAGTTTTACAGAAGAGAATCTGTACCAGAAATCCATGTCACAGAATGTCAAGATGTAAGTACAATAAATTAGTCTGTGTCCTAAAAAGTAAGTGGTTAAAATAGGCAAGATAGACGTTTCTCTTCAGTCAAAACCAAGTCAGCTATGAAACCCTAGCCAAATGATCTCCAACATTCACAGTTTCATTATCAAAATTATTACATGCTAAAGATATTCTCATTAGCCACATTAGCTACATCATAACTGTAAGTACTGTTAAAATACAAAGTAATAATGAAAACAAGCCACTTCCATCTGGGGAAAAAATGGAGTGAGAAAAACATGAGACAGAGTGCTTTGATGTTATCCAGAAGGCTTGGGGGCGGAATCTCTTTCGATAGAAGATGCTATCACTACTCTGTGTCCCATCACAGGAAAAAAAGTAGGAATATTTCTTCATCCAAAAGCAATGTCTGCTTTTCCAACAGACATTCTGCTCAAAGGAAACTTTGACCATTAGTTTTCCTTCCAAACAGCCCTTCACCACTAATGAAGATGAAAACCTTGATATCCCATCTTTTTTCTGCCTTTGAAATAAGCAGAATCAACAGAAGAGCCCTCACCCAGTATGTCCCTGTCAAGAACCTTGATGACAAATAGGCTTTGGTTGCCCTGAAAAGCCTCTCCCAGAACTTCCATTTACGCCCTCTGACTGGATCATCCATTTGACCTCATGTCTGTGTCTTTAGTCTCTGCTTAGCTACAAGGTGCACTTGCCTCTTCTGTGCCTGAATTATTGTTTGGATTCACCTGCCTCTGGTGCCAGGGGACAACACTGTGTAGCCAAGGTCACAGCCTGGCCTGGCTCATGGCTGCTCTCCTCAATCCTTCTTTTGGGAAACAGCCTCTTCTTGCTGCTACCTGATCTTCCCAAGATGAAAAGACACATGCCTCCTAAAAGTGTCCCCACTTGTCCTTACAAATAGGACTGTAACTTCTGCCTCTGGAAGCCCTCCTTAATAACAGTCCTTAAATGCTTCTCCAATCTGTCACGTTCAGTAACATCCAACAGGTTTGTAAATGGTAGCAGTGAGTAACTCAATTCAGCATAATAAAAATGCAATTGGAAACAAGACAAAATATTCCCTGACCACCTCCAAATACGTATTTTGAATTAGAGTGAGAACATACCAAAAATATTGATGCACCCTCAGAACAGCCACCTTGTTAGGGATGCATTACATACATACCCAAGATTCATACTGATTGGATCCTGGGAGAAGGGCAATGAAAAGGACTAAGAATTAGATCTTTGCTGCCAAAATCCACTGAATGGACGCCTGTTACATTTTTCTACTTTCTTCATCTCAAGGACAAAGGGTGTCTCAAAACAGTCAGATACAAGAGAAAGTGTTTCATACTGTCTTATCAGCATTGAAAAATGGTTATCCTGATAGTTGAAACAGCAAGTCCTCCTCTTGCTCTGTGCCTGTCTTTTGTCCCCTGATCCTCTGTTCTGTGATTCAAATGGCTGCCTTTGAGCTTAAACATGGATTTGGGGTGATATTCTGGGTTTCCTCTGAAATGGCCAATACCAAGTATTTATTTTAAAAACAAAATTTATTTACCTCAATGGAGGTGGGGGCTGTATGTTCCAAATTTTACAGATTCTGTCAGTTCTGTGCACAAATACTGATTTTGGAGCATAATTTTACATACCAAATCTGCTACATTTTGCATCAGTGTTTTCCTTTAAGGTCTAGTAAGAATTTAAAATTTTATATCAACAGGCACAATCATAATACCTTTCAATTTCTTCCATTCTTAAATATTACACACCATTTCAAGACTCTTGAAATCCAAACTTTGCCAAAGCAGAGTTGTTGTTCTCACCCGATCTTCTGCCAACTTCAAAAGCATCCAAAGATCTTGCCAGCTCTGGACTAAATTGAACAGGATATAGTTAACAGGTTAGCTATGTTGTTTCCAACACTAGTAATTTAGTTAGTACATTCTATGAGACAGACATATATTAATTTGTTGTCATTTGCCAATAAATGCTATTTAGGTTTACTGTGATCTTAGAATGATTTTGCATTGAAATCAGGAGAGAAAACATGGTCTCAAATGGTAGGTGAGTCCTAACTAGAAAAACATTTTCCTCATTGAGGTTATTAAAAACCTTGTAGTGAAACAGGGTAGCCAAATTCTTTAAAGGTTAGTAAATGCATGACTATAGCAAGAGCAGATACATTTTAACACATTCTCAAACTTACCTGAACAAAATTTTCCCGAGTTTATCTCAGGAAAGAAAAACAACCAACCCCCTCCCCCTGCCTCCAGCCCCTGGAAAGAAAAAGAAAAGAAAAGAAGAAAAGAAGAAGAAAAAAAAAACAAAAAACAAAAAAAAAAAAAAAAAAAAACCAAACAAACACAAAAAAACCAAACCAAAACAAAAAAGTGCTGAACCATGGCCACACAGTGATTTCAGCTTAAACAAAACTCAGGTTTTTGATAAATACAGCTTTTAGTAGCTTAGCAAAACAATTTCTCCCTTTTCTTTGCTGCCAGTAAAATTCTGATAAAATTGCATCCAGTTTTCTGCAGTACATCAGGCCCCTTAGTGGAAGACACAGAATGGTAAATCACAATATGTAATTGTCACTTTTAGTGGTTCCCTTAAAGGAATTGGTTTAGTTAGAGAAAGCATCTACTTTCATTTCTCTCCAGAAGTGATCAGCAGAGTCAAAGATGCAGCTTGTATTTCTGACTCTCGGTGCAGTGAGCAGTTTAGTGGAGTAGTCATACTCTACCAGGAGCTGCCAACCTGTACACAGCGCACAGTAAACCTGAGAGGGACTGGACCATGGCAGTCCGTGGCTGCTCTTTCCCTACCTCTGCTCTGCCTACACTACTGTACTAATCCTAAGCAAAAAGGTGGAGGAAGTTAGCTTTTGAAATCCAGTTTGTGGAGTGACTTTGCATTTCATTGCACCACAACAGTTGAGCAGCCGGTAAAATTGCAGTGAATTGCAAGTTTTAATCAGCATTGTCATTTCTTGAGCTACAGTCTCTAGTTCAAAGCCTTGTGTTGTCAGGCTGGAGCAAAGTTAAATGACCTAGTCAATGACTACCCTGCTAAGAAATCTCTTAGGGGTTTTTTTCCAGGAAAATAAACAAAGAAGTTCCGACTAGAAGTGGTACTGTATAGTATTCTCAGAAATACAATGTCTCTTGCTACATAAACAAAACATGTTACAAAGAACTGGAGTTTCAGTAGGAGAGTTACCTGAAAAACAACAATGTATCAAATTATCCTGAGTTAATAGGCACTACATAAAATGGATAATACGTCCCCATCGACTAGAGAGCAGCTTAGAAGACCTTTTAGCTGCCAAATACTAATTTATGCTATAAACACTCAAAACCATGGAATTACAATTACAACTCCAAAACAGAAAAACAGGTAGTTTGTTTTTGTTTTGTTTTTATAGTGTAAGCAAGTGTTAGCGATATGGACAACAACAACATCAATAAGACAAAAATATAGTAGGTGTTAGTTTCTTTAAAGCTGATAGAATAACATCAAAGTCAAGTAATTTTTAGTAAAATATGGTGTTGCTAAAACCATATAAACATAGTTTGTTTAAAATAGACCACGTTGACTAATTGCATCTGTATACTTGTATTTGTATGCTGAGCAGACAAAATGTTGTGCACCCAGGCCCTGATGCTATAATTGGATCTGTGCATACAGATCTCTGTTCTTCCTCGAAGTTCTATTTAATTAAATTACACTATATACCTCTTAAAGACCATCATTCAGTTTATGTGTCCATATAAAAGAGGCAGCTGGAAACAGCACATCCATTCAACACAATTACACCTAATTTATATACAGCACAACTCCACAGACTTCCCTAAAGTTCCAAAAACCATGAATTTGACATAGATCAGGAAGAATACAGTTTAAATTAATGAGAAAAAGAGAAAAAGCAACAGACATAACCAATTAGAGAAGTGAGCAGAAAATAATAAATAGAATAAGTGAACCAATTAAAAACAAACAAACAAAACTACAAATGAACAAAACCTCCAAACTCCAAACAAACAGAAAACCACTAAAATGGTGACAGGTGAAGCAGGAATGTAACTCCCACAGCCCAAGTTTTCTTCCTAGGAGTGTTTTCCCTCACATTATCTTTATGCCTCTCCCCTTCGCTCCTTGCCTCCCAGGAAGGGAATGATCAAAGTTTTCTTCCTTTCTGTTGTTCCCTCCTTGTGTTAGCAGCCAGCTCACAGGCCCTATCACAAAGGATTTATTTTCTTTTTCTATTATAACAATCTATCAAAATTCCTATTGGCTTTGTGAATTGCAGTTGAAAGTTAATTTAAAAGCATTCTTCAATGGCAGCAAAGTCTAGATTACTGGCAAAACTCACTTCTTTCTATTTTTATAGTGTACAGAGCAATTACACTGCTATAAGGAACCCTTATAGTATTTTTAAATTACATTGTATATTTAACTTGTAACGAGAAACACGTGTGCTAAGGGATGAAACTGTATGTCATTTTTCACAATCTGACCTCTAAAGAAAAGCTCTTTCAAAGGCGTCAAAAATTCTCAATTTTTAGATTTTTACATGTATAAAAATTGAATTACTAACATATAAAAATTATATTCCAATACACTGGAAATATTGAACATAGTATATTCTCATATGTGTGTATGCATGTTCCCATATTAGCATATCAAAAATAGATACATCTATATTCTTATTTCCTTTTCTCATAATAACCATAATCATTTCTGAGTCTGCTGTTATGTCTAAAATTTATTTTTGAGCCTTATGTTAAGACTAAAATTCATTTTTTTCAAACAACTACTTCCCAAAGTACTTCTTTGATCATGGTGAATTGTCTTGTTCCTGTAGTTTGCGGGGGAACAGAAAAGCAAACTTCTAGCAAACTCCTGTATTCTTAGAAGTGAAATCTATCAGACTCACAGGATATTCAAGTATTGTACTGTGACTGTCATCCATTTGATTGAGGCTACACTTTTCTTTAACAACATAGCCCAGAAAATGAGTCAGTTGAGGGAAGTCCACCCGACACAGGACATAACCAGAGGAACACAATTACTTGCAATTACATGAAATGCAGATGTCTCCATTAGGTGTTTCCAGGGTACCTCCTGCCCTTGGGCACCCACTTCTAGGGAGCAGGATGTACACGCAGCTCACTTGAACTGCACGCAGACATGAATATGTCACCGTACCTTGCCTCGCCTCAACTTCCTGCTCTACTCTCTGGTCAGGGGACCAGACATCTGTCCACTCTCTCACCGACGGATATTGGAGGCACCAGCTTGAGCTGCTATTTTGTTGTTTAGTTATTGCACCCAGAGGATGTGAATGTCTGAAACACTGCTATGGGAAACCTGGGGTCAAGACGGTTAGGAAATCTGGTGTGACTGTGTGAAGGGGCCTTGGCCCAAGCTCAGGTGGTGCAAGAGTGACTGCCAGAGCGGTTCCTGGTCAGGTAGGGAATTCTCCTTAAGTGAGAGACTTATATGGCTCAGCAAATTTACAAACCCACATCAACCCAGCTTTAACGTGGACGGGGCTGACCACCTTTTACCAGTGCAACAGCCAGCACTGAGGCTCTGCCACGCAGAGACAACACAACCAGCATCCAGCTAGGGGCTGGTACCTGAACCCCATCTGGCGGTGCCGGGTGAGCGGCAGGCTTTCTCCCCCTGTCCTGGCTTCCCTGGGTGGTCTGTGGGACCCAAAGGGCAGGACACTGGGGCACTCAAATGATGGTAAAGTCCCTGACCTGTGGCTGCTGCCCTGAACCTTGCAGCGCTAGAGGCTGGGGGAGGAGTGGATGGACAATGTAATCTTGGCTTGTACGAGCAATAATGTGGCCAAGAGGACCTGGACAGTGACCATTCCCCTGTACTGGACACTGGTGAGACTCTGCCTCAAGTCCTGCTTTCAGTTCTGAGCAGGAAGGAAAGACACTGGGGTTCTGGAGAGAACCCACAGAAGGAAAACGTAACTGGGGAAAAGGTTTGGAGCACAAGCGTGAAGAGCGGCTGAGAGAGCTGAGGTTGTTTAGTCTGGAGAAAAGGACGCTCGAGGGGAACTTACCACCCTCTACAAGCGCCTGAAAGGAGACTGTAGCCAGGTCGGGGTCGATCTCTTCTTCCAAGCAACCAGAGACACGACAAGAGGAAATGGCCTCAAGCTGTGCCAGGGGTGAAACATGACAGAACATCAGGAGGATTGCTTTCACAAAAGGGGTGATTAAAGTTTGGAATGGGCTGCCCGGGGTAGTAGTAGCATCACCGTCCCTGGAGGTGTTTAACGAAGGACTGGACCTAGTGCCATGGTCTAGTTGACATGGTGTTCGGTCACAAGTTGGACTCGATGACCTCGGAGTCTTTTCCAACTTAAGTGATCTAAAGCTGAGTGACCGATGCCAGGTTCCCGGGCACCGGGGCGCGCGGGCGAGCCC
>VXBN01013853.1:90303-116878 GCA_013397395.1 Sinosuthora webbiana | reverse complement strand
TGCGCTTGCCCGGTTTTTAAACTTCATTTCGGAGTTACCCCTGTTAAGCTTGTAAAAAAATCCTTTGGTGCGCGGGTTTCTTAGCGGTGGGACGCGATGAGTTTTTGGGTATTTGCGGTTTCACGTGGTAGTTGAAGTTTAGTGCCCCAAGTCTGGGGGGTCCTTACCTGTAGCAGAGAAAACGTGGAGCCGCTGCCGTTTCCCTTGTCGCTGGTGGAAGTGCATATGTGGGAACGAACTGATTGACATCTCATCTATATCTAGGGTTAATCAATAATCAGAATGGTTATTCATATAATGAATGAGGTTTTAATAGACCTTACTGAAAGCCTTAACTATGCAGCAGATTGTTACAGGGATGAACTTTCTACAGCATTGTCGTCCTCAGAAGATAAAACTATTTTTAACAAGTCTGAAGTATTGTGCTCCCATTGCTGGGATAGTGTGATGGTAGCTGACTATATGTCTTGATGAAGTTTCTCAGCTTGAAACAAAGTAATGAACCCATTTTCATTATGTGTGCTGACAACTTCCCTCAGTACTTTTTAAGTGAAAATGTGATTACTGGTATTTTGCCTTTACCTATTGATATTTCAAAATCCAAAGTCTGGGAAGCTTGGTCATGATGGGAAATTCAACTGTCCCAGGAAATTAACCATGCCTAATGTTTATTTTTTTTTCACCATAACCGTATGCAGAGGTGAAAATAGAAATGTTCACTGAAGTCAGCACTTCTAACTTGATTCAAAGATGTAGATGTTACACTAACTTAAACTTGCATCCTGCCTCTCAGTGATATCTAAAACCTTTGCTGTTCTTAAAATCTAGGTATTCTGATACAGAAGTTAAGAAGGCTTCTTTTTTTCCTTGTGATTCAAAAAATGTCCTGATGTCTTTTAACTCACTCTTGTAGTAGAAGCCTTAATAGGGAGACATGTTGATGAGAACAGTCTTGTATAAATGCTGATTAATCAAACAGCTAATAGTCTTAGGAAGTATCTTTTTAAGAATTTAATCTAAAAAATGTACTGAGTAATTCTGCTATGATCAGCATATTTTCATATTTGCTTTAAAATTGCATGTTGCAAAATTTCAAGAGAAAATTAAGTAAGTTCTCACTGAAGTGAGAATCTTTTTTATTAATCTGACAAATGTGCTTATCGAGGAACTTTTAATTTTGTTTTTTCTTTGTTCTATTTGAGAGTTCAGGTGGGTTTGGTTTTTTTTTGTTTTTTTTTTTTTTTCTCTTTAGTTGTGGGATTGCTGTCTAATGTGGGTGTATGATTCCTATGCTGGCATACAACTAGTATGATAAGTGTCTTTTCCTAAGCAATTTTTAAAAATTTTTGTAAAAGTTTTATTTAACACAGTAAAACAAAGACTGTAGACATACTACAGGTGAATCAAATGAGTGTTTTTAAAGAAATTTTCTGAAGTAGAGCCTTTATGTGTTTCAGTGAAGATACAGGTGGTTGGTGATAATTGCAAGTTTGGGTATGCTCTGAGAGGCTCAGATGCTGAGTTTTGCCAGTGGCACTTCAGGAAGACCTGGGGTTTTGGGGGTGATTTGGGGTGATTTTTCTGTTAGATGCTAAATACCTTCTGAGAATTGAATGTCATTGGTTGATCTCCAAATTGTTAGTTGAAAGTGCAAGATAATTTAAGATAGATGTTGGTTAAAGCTGCCTTAGTAAACTTAAAGTAAAACAAAATTTTTCATAAGCTGTCTTGTGACTTTTTATTTTCAAGGGCATTAAAAAAAGGGCAAAAGATGAAAAATTGCATTTCCTTGCTGCTTTAATGCAGAAATGAAATAGAGGCATCAATTTATTTCTGTGAAATGCTGAGGCTCATTTAGATCTAAACCTTATATTTAATGAGGGTGAGAATATGTAAAAGTAAACACAGAGAAATAATTTTATTTGGATCAGAAAACTGTAGAAATATGTGAGAATTCCAGTTTTATGGCAAAGAAATTTGCTCTTTATTTAAGCTTATTATGTTAGCAGGAAAATGTGACTCAAGTTAAACTGATAAAATTTCAAAGAAACTAGAATGGTGTGAACTGTAATTTTTTTATTTGCTATCAAAAGCGGACCAGATATGTATGTAGAACTGTGGGTGTTTATAGTTGAGGTTAGTGGCCTCTTTGAGGGTTAGTAAGAAGGAAACTCAGGAACAACACTAAACACAGCAGCTGTATTTTATTTTTAAATTAAATTCAGTCATTCTGGTACCAGATTAAATCTTCAGGTAAGAAGACTTTGGAATTCTGGAAGATAATGCTCAAGCTTTTAAAGAGTCATCAATCTCTTCCTTATTATTGTCCATAGATTTGTGGCTCAGAAGCCTGTCTTTTTAATTTTTTTTTTTATTCTACATAGAATTACTCAGTTTACTTTTTCCAATAGTTGCTTCATAAATACCTGTTTTTAACCCACTTTGAGTTATGTGCTTGTGCAAAACACGTAATACAGCCTAGCATGAATGAAGTTGTCTCTTCTTCTGAGCTTGCTGTCCACTCCCCAGTCTTGTTTACTACTATTATCTGATATAATCAGAAATGGAAATCATCTATTACAATCAGAAACATGAAAATAGCAAAATATAAGTAACTCTCCTAGTTTCTCTAGCAGTTGTCAAGTTGTTGTTCATTTGATTTGGTCCATAGTCAAGAAAATTAATCTGCTTTGTGCGCCCTGTATGGGGAGATAAGCAGTTGATTTGGGTTCTACCAGGGAGTATTTTCAGGTTTTCTGCTGAACTAATCCTATTTTAAGTGATAAGCACGAGTGTGTGTTTGTCAACTTTCTTTTAAAGGATATCCTGATTAAACAAATCTTGTGTCAAAACATGAGGATGAGAGTTAGTTATATCATGAAATTATGCCTGCAGCTGCTGTTTCAAGGAACAGTTCTTAATTCTTTTGCACCCATTAACTGTTGCATGTAATTACACTCTTGCTTTTGGTTTTCCTGCTTTTGACCATTGTATATATTTTGTACTTGTAGTTTCATTTGATGCTTCATATTTTTAATGAAAGACTATATTTAAGAGACTTTTTTTTCCTTTTTCTTTTCTCATTTCAGCATGTGAAAATTGTGCCTATTTCTTCAGTTCTGTGGAAGTAAGTTTTACCTTGGAGTTAGAAGCAGCATTTTTGACACACTTTGAAGAGTGGGTAGGTGAAAAAGTATTTCGTCTACTCTTGTTGATACCACTCTTCCCTGCTCTTGCTGTTTCCTTCTTGGCTGAAGTTGTTCAATCTCAGGTCTGCTGCCAAAAGATCAGCAGCATCCTCAACAGTGCATTTCTGCACTTCCCTCATAGTGTAGCAACTGTCATATGTGAACTGCATGGTAAAATAAATTGTTCTGGTATACCATGCTGCCTTGCAGTTGTTAGTCACTGCAGTGAGAACTGTGAAAACACAAGGGTGAGGAATGGCATGACTGCCTTTGCTCACTGCAGCCATGGATCAGCTTAAAATGACCAGGAAACCACACCCTGAATTTCTTTTGAAAGCCAATGGAATGAATGCGCATATGATTCAATAAACTGACCATTATCTTTGCAATTAACTTCCTTAGTTGTGCTGAACTACTAGTAATTTAACTTGTTGCCATTCTTATTCATTAAAAGATGTGTTGTATTACAATGGCTTTTAAAGTCAAGATAAATCATTCTTTCTGCCTAGTGAGTAGTAGAAGCAAAGGAATCAGAATTGTGTTAGCATATGTACACTCTGTGAAAGTGTGCATACTTCACACAAGTGTACAAGTGTATAGTGGGCTCAGGTCTATTTGGATCTTACCATTTAAATGAGACATTACTATTTTCTTGGAAGATGGATTGCATTAATCACGGGAATGAGGATGATCCGAAACCCGTTCACATATAGGCAGAAATCAAATCTTACCATGTCATCTGCTTTGGGTGGGACCAGACCATATGGCAAAATTGTGGAATGGTAACTCTGTCCTTGTCTGTAGGTTGCATGGTAGCTACAACTGAAGTGGCACGTGAGAAGGATGTGACAAAATTTTAGAGTATTGCTCCAGCATTTGATCAAGCTTACTAGGTGTGCCACTAGACTGCACTACTTTGGAAAGACAATAAACATTTTTAAAGCAAGAATTCAAGGCACATTTTTGCACTTGTCTAGGGTGATACCATACTTCAAGGGCTGCATTTGAATGTGTAAATTATGCTTCAGCACTTTGAGGTGCAGACTCTCCTGTCTTAAACATCTTTTCCAACCTAAATGATTCTATGATTCTATATGTCTTCAGGCTTTTATAGGGTTTTCTGGGCTAAAAACAAATACTGTTCGGCAGCAGCATGAAATACATGATGATGCAGTGATCCCAAAAACCATGAAAATGAAAAGAATATAGCATCCAAGTATTTTATCGACTTGTAACATTAAGAGGTGGCATAGTTTAATTAATAAATTACATATAATCCATCCTGGTATTTTTAGGCCTTCTTGATTGTGCTCAGCTTGATTAGGATTTTGTTTCTCTATTTTTTTTCCCATTTCTGTAGCTTTTTTGCTGGTTCACTTCCTCATTTTATTACACATGATACTGAATTCATTTTCTTACTCTTTTGATTTGTCCATTCATCTGTTTCTATTTTCTAGTCCCTAATTTGTCCTTCTTTGCTCTGTGTATACAGACAAGCTATTTGTTCTGGTCTTGTGTTACCAGGAAAACTATTTGAGCTTCACATGTGTTCCTTCCCCTTCATCTCAGTTATCTGTTCTTTCTCAGAACACAATCAGCGTTCAAGTAATTAATGTGAAATTATTCAGTGCACAGTATATGACCTTGGATATGGTGGAAGCTGTAATGCAAAACTTAGTTTCTTGGAGGAAACTTATTGAACTCAAAAGTAGATGATATGCTCAATTTTCATTTGATTTCTGTCAAACCTGCTAGAAACCTTTTTTATGTGTAAAAAAACCTGGTAGAGAAACTGAGTTTCTTAATTGTCATTAGTTTGAAATTCTGTCACAGAAGATTCTCTTTCTATATAATTTTCTTCTACTGTGTACAGCCCTGCTTGTAAATGTACAATGGTTTTCTAAAATAGAAAACAAATGTATGGAAGTAAAATTAAGTGCTTTAAAACTGTGAAAGTTGCTTGAAAATAACTCTTCATTGCTGAATCTTTCCTGCAGTGCTCCATAATGTACTGTCTGTAGGGAAATCAGTTTGCTTGTGGTAATTTTTTTCTTGCCATCACGTAGAATAAGTTTCAACTGTATGTGTGTATATAAATATGTTTGTACAGTAATGGGACTTCTATGTAAATAAAAAGGTCACTCTGTCTATACTGTTCATCTGTAGCCTCTGCTCTAGATAGCTTGTTTTTGGTGTATGATGGTTGCTCTCTGTAGGGCTGAGGATTGGACAATAAATGCAGTATTTGGTGTTGAATACTAAGTAACAACATAATTAATAAGAATTTTTTTATTTTTGTGAACTTTATTTTGGACACCCAGGGTTCATTTATTTTGTGTACAAAATGATAGTTTTAGTGCATGTATGTAACAAGTGTAGCCTAGTGTGTTGTGAAGGATGTTATGTCTCCCAGAGTAGCTATTTATCATGGTACTGGTTGCCGTTTCAGTGTGTACCTTAAAACATAAGGAGAGCAACTCAGAACACACAGACACACACAGAGCAGTGTCGTAGCAGGGTCCAGGGTTCTCAAAGCATACTGTCTAAAGACTAGATTTGAACGGTCCTAGACTGAAAAGTGTTAGTCATTCAATTTTCAACCAAATGGTGAAATTTAAAACTGTAGATTTTCCAAAGATGGTAACTTGTTTAATAACCAGTATTTTGTAAAGCACAGAGGGTGCATGGATTTAATTATTGATAAAACTCAGGAGTTGTATTTGCTTTGTAGGTTTTCTTCTCAAAATCATGTTTCTTGCATAGCTGGTTGTATGTTGTACTGTTAAATGTCTTCACAGTGTACCCTAATCAGGGAAAAATAATTTTTTTTACCAACTAACTTTTGTGTTCTGTTGAGATGTGGAAGAAATAAAGAATATTAGAGGATACATCATTGTGAAGTAAAACTGAAGGGAAAAGTTCATGTTGTGTGACTGATATAGTATTTAGGTGAAGGAATGAGCAAGGAGAAGAACTCGTCCTTGTCCATGTATACTGAAAAGATGAAGCATTAATTTCAACAAAAGATGCATGTTTTCTGTATATGAGGAGAATGTAAACAAAAATAGGGGTATATTGCTGCTGTGTATCTCCTGAGTCTGCCAATAGGCTGAGATTGACTTTCCTCTCATTTATGCAACTAGTGTGTCAATACAGAAGATTTCTCTAAATGATAATCCTTACACGGGCTAATTTATTACTGATTTTTCCAGAAGATGAAGTGAAGGTGAGCCCAAGAAACAGACCACTGTATGAGAGAGTTTCTTAGTGTGAGAAACTGATAAGAAATGTTGCTAAGGAAGCAGAGAGGAAACCAAATACACATGAGACAGAAAGGAGAAGAACTGTGGGGTTCATAGGTGTGACTGTATTTTCCTTGTAAAAAACACTACTCTCCCAGAAAGCGTAGAGTAGTAATTAAAAATTCAACTTGTAAATAGAAATGTTGAAGTTATTGTTGATCTTGAGGCAAATCTGCTAGAACAAGAGCTTATTAAACTCATAGTTTGTGATACACATCATCAAACAGACTTCTATTACTTTCCAACTTCTTTACTTTAAGTGTGCAATTCTTAGAGCTTTTAGTCCTAGATTTAAATGATTCTTTGTGCAGGTGAATTTTCCTTTTAAAAAACAGTAAAAAATTCTCTTTTGGATGAAATATTTAATTGTCAAGCAGAAAATTCAATAGTCAAAAACCATACAGTCAAAAACATGTGTCTTTAGAGTGTCAAACTGAGAGTGGGAAATTTTTTTGAAGCTATTTCTAAGGCTCTGAAAGTTTGTAAGTTAGATAAAGTAGTTTCATGCTTTTAAGTTAAGTGATTGATCAGTTAAGAGTCAAATCTTTTTGGTATTTTCCTATGAATCTATGATGGTTTTTGGATACATGGGAAGTGAGTTAACTTCCCCCCAATATTATTTTCTTAAACTAAGCTGTGTATATTTAGTTCTGCAAAACAAAAGGAATCAAAGTAACAAAAGTAGATGTCTTTTATGCTGCAAGCTAGAGCTGCTGATAAACACTGTATCCTGGATTTTTTCTGTTTTCAGAAGGAACTAGAGTTAAAAATGAATGCTAAAAGGGATGCTGCTGATAGCAATTTTCTAGAAATTTTGACTGCTATTGTGATCCAGCTAGTTGTTTTCTTTCTTCATGCTGTGCAAGTTAAACTATTTCCTTTGCAAGAGGAAAGAAAATAATCCACAGTTCATCACATTTTTACATTTATCACAATGTTTCTTTCTTTAAGCTGTTTACCATTACCTTTGCATAATTTGCTAACATCTTTCAATCTTTTTTTTTTTCAATTTTTTTTTTTTAAATACGTGTTATTACATAGCCTAAGTTGTTACAGATCTCTTAGCAGTTGATTTAAATGGAAGAATCTCTTTTGTAGGCTTTCACACACACTAGTTCTTTCGTTAAAACTCCTCCTGGGTTTTGCTGTTACCATGTTGTTTGGCATTAGTGACATGGTTTTGTTCTGTTTCTTTCAGCTCTACTTCTTTCTTGATTTAACCTTTAATAATAAATTAAACCAGATTGTCCAGTTATGGTACCTCAAAAGGCTGTGTAAATTTTTTTCTGACTAGGTTCAAGAGAGACAGCTTACTGGTGGTTTATTTGGGATCTTGGATGTTTAGAACATGACTTGTGCAGAGTAAAGTATAAAATGATGCAAAACTCTACACAGTGTGGCCTTGTGTAGATACATTTGTGACTTTAAGTGAAACACATTTAAATTTAAAGCCAAGTATCTTCATCTGTACAGCACTTCATTCCGTATAGTATTTATTTACAGATATGTTCCCATATTCACTTGCTTATTAAGAATTAGAATGAAGACTCTTAATAAGGATTGTGTTGAGTATTCTAATGATAATTTGAAAAGGATATGTGTGTGAAAGGTATATATTGCAGTAACTTAAGTAAATTTTCTTCACAAAAAACCTGTTAACTCCTGAGGAAAACTTAATCTTCATGTATTTAAGGCTTAAGCTAGTTAAGAGACATAGACATCAATCTTTATTTTTAGTAAAGTTTGTATTTATACTGTCAGAAAGCAATATTATTGGAAATTGTAAATGAGTGATGATATCACAAAGAAAAGACAAAAAACTGTCTTTGACAGTTTCAAAGACATTTCTGCCTCTGTGTCATGAAGTCTGCTGGGTCTCTGGAGTATTCAAAGTGGTATATGGCTTATTGTCCTTTTGGATGAGCTTAAAGCCTACACTAAGTAGAGGTAATTCTGACTTTAAGAATGAAAATGCGTATTTTATATTTATTAAAAAATTAAGGTTGCCGCTCTTAATTTTACATCTCTTGATAATTATATGCTCAAGGTTGCTTTTGCATATTTTGCATCTTCAAGAGGAAAATGTTATGTTCTTGTCCTGTATCTAGTGTAAATGCAAAGTACATAATGTTTTTCTCCTAACATTTTAATTACTGTTACATAACTCTTTGAAAGTGTGCAGAACCTCGTTACCAGTACAGGAGAGAGCTTCAGTATTTGACAACAGAGGCAGTGGAGGAAGCTGTGTTGCTGGCAGACCCAGTGAGCATTCAAGCCTACAGAAGAGTGGCTGTCAGTGCTAAGACTGCTTCTAGAGTGACTGGCAATCAAGCTCTTGAGCCTGTATTTGGCATGGGTTATAGTGGAGGAAAAAAGGCTTGTGATCCTTATTTGTGATCCTTGCCTATAATTTCCTTCTTCTTCAGCTTACTAAAATGGTAGGCTTCATCTATGTAAGGTCAGTTTATTTTTAATACAAATACATGGTTTTGAAGTTTCCCGTAGTTTGGCTCCACTTTCCTTGAAATCTTTTTATTTTGACGCCAACAGCATTGTACTTCACATTAAATCCCCATTTTGGAAGTAGGAGCTGCATCTCCTTTGCAAACATGAAAGTGGAAGAAAGAGCAAATGAGTATACCAATTATCTAGAGACATGCTGCAGAAGTAGAAGATAATGGAAATTTTCACTCTTCTCATGACCCTTAGCTTTTGTTTTCACAGTCAGATTCTGTAAAAATTAATAAAGTAGAACAGTTAGTTTAAATATAGCTATGGTTTATCACTGGTATAGCTTGAAGTTGTCATGTTTTGAAATTTGTCCTTTTGGGGCAAATTTCAAGTAATTAATTTGTTTTGCCATGCAGAATCTTGTAGAAAAATGTATGGTTTTAATTTACATGCATGGAGAGAGGTCCTTTTTGAAAGAATTATTTTCCCTTAAAATTGCCCATGCTCTTTTATCCTAATGAAACCTAAGATGATATTCTTCCTTATTGTTGACTTAAAAATAATAGCATAAAAAGATGACTAGCTAAATTCTAGGAAAACGATCAATACGGATATGTTTCTCTCAAATTATCTCATTTCTAATTAATTGAACTGTACTGAAGAATTTGTGGCTTCTAGAAAATCCGAGAGGGAGATAATACTGCAGTTGAAAGCTGAGGGGAGGGTAATAAGGGTGTTACTTATAGCTTTTCTAAAAATTAGAAGATTGTTTATAGGATTCAATGATTCCAGAAATAATGCTAAATAGATACCTGCCATAGTTTTAACACATGGACATGTTCTAAAGAAGGATTTTGCAGTACTAGTTTACCCTCTGTTTCCAACTATATGTGACTCACAAGGATTTTAGAAGCCTAGAGTTGCTGACTTTCAGATGTTTGTTTTATGTTTTAGCTATGAATGCAGTGGGTTTTATCCTGGAATTGCAGAATCATTAGCATAAATTACTATCAGAATTTTAAAAATCATAGAACAGCTGAAGGAGTTTCAAGGCAGGCACTTGTTGCTGTAGTCAGTTGTGTAATATTCCTTATTTAGTTAGGGAAATTGATCTGGTAGGTACAGAAGAATACTTTGTTTCATTAACCTATCACTGAGTGCCACACTTGGTGGTGGCCTCTTATAGGGCTGTTTACTCTGCACTACAGATGTTACCTGTTTTTAAAGAAATGTCCAAAAGAAAACTAAGCTTTCTAAGCAGCTGGTTTCTAATTCTGACTCAATAATACAAAGAAAGAATAAACTTAATCTAGCTGTAGCTGTTCTCTTGCCTTACTGGTCACCAAGTAATAATCTCCAAAAAATGCAAAAATGCTACCTTGAAGTAGGCGAGGTGGAAAGTCTTACGGTGTAAAAAGAGGAGTCTTAAGATGTTAGGAGATGATTAATGTGTTGGGAATGATGGAATGAATAGAGGAATAGAGGAGGATGTTGCAGCCTTGTTTTGATAGCTGTACTTGTTTTGAACAATTCCATTTACCTTGTTTACCACAGTGTGAAAGACAGAGTATTCATTATATAATTGGTACAGTCCTGGCACTCAGAAGGCACGTGCTGCTTTCTGTGAGGTAGGCTTTGTGCTGGAAGAAGAGTTCATCAGGGAAGGGTTAGGCAGCATGGCTACTAGTCCTGCCTGCCTGTTCGCTTCCACTGTGTGGCCTCACAGGGAACTGGAGCAAGCAGCTCTCTGAGATTACAAAGTATGTTAATAATATCTCTTTCACTTCTATGTGAGAAAGAAAGAGGTTGAACAAAGGGTTTTTACAGACTGAAATTTTGTAATTTCTTTGTTTATTTTATGGGAGCGGAGTTGTGAAACGCTGAAAAAGTTAATGTCATTTTTTTCATTAATCCAGAATATATCAAACATACACATTTTGTACTTCAACTTGAACAACTGCCATGGTGTCAGTTTGTCTTTGCAATCTTCTGGAATGTTTTTGCATTTGGTTTGGTTTTGCTTTCAGTCAGTGACTGAGAAGGCTTATCATTTATAAGCTGGCTAAATAAGGAGATGGTGAAAAGCATCTTTTTAGTATTCTTGTACTTGAGAAATATTCTGGTCAGCCACTTGCAAAAACAGTGGCATTCCTAGCAGTTTTTATATAGTACCTACTTCCAAGGGGCCTGCTATAGTCAATAAATGGGCTGTAATTGTATGGGTGGGTATATAACTTAGTATTGATACAAAAAGTTAAAAATTGGAGTAGTGTTTCAATGGAGCATTCAGATAATAGCAAAAAACACAACCAAAATCTTCAGGTAAGATTCTAAATTCTTCTGTTAGAAACTGAGTTTTGTAGGCAGGGCTCTAGAGTTAGCAAGCCTAGGCCTGGCCAGTTATTCTACAATGTCTTGATTTAATGTTTAATTGTTTTGTTTTTTAATACAAACATACTTAAAAGTATGTCTGTTTGAAAATACTCCTTGTATCAGGTTGAAGAGATGAAGCAAGTTATACATTTGAAATTATCATGGTTCCCTGTATTGTAAGAAGCCCAAAGGTTTGTTGATCTTTTATTAAACCAAGTAAAACAGTTTCATAGGTGATGACCTTGGGGTTTAAGGAGTTGTTTTGTGTTTTGGCTGCTGTACTGGGTTAATGGTTGTCAGTGTAACGGCTCAGGCTAGGAAAGTGTTTTAGAATATAGTGACTGAATGATGTGTCAGTTTTAAGTACAGGCTCATGGCATGGATGGAGGTTATAATTTTGGAATAATTTTTCTCCTGTTGAAGCTGGTTTAGTCCACGGTTCTGGAGCAGCAATTCATGGTGTACTGCAGTGAGCTGCAGTTTCACTTTTACAGATACAGGCCAGTTACACAGAGTTGTAACACAGTTCATGTGCAGCCATGTGAATTGTGTTTCTTTGTGTGTACTGAAAATGGAAGAGGTTGAAAAATATTTTCTTCTGAACATGAGGTGGTTGGTTTTTTTTTAATACCAGTGTATATAAAACTAAATATGAAATTGTAAGGATACATGTTGGACATGATAATACACCATGTTTTTTCACAGCCTTCTGGAAATATGCAGAGATTTCTTTTGTTGAATAAATGCTAAGTTAAAAACCAAATTAAAGCCCCCACAACAGGAGTTGCATCAGTAGCGGCTTTTCTTTTTGCCCTCTAGTAAATAAAATGAAGTTTTGTTGTAATAAAGGACTGTTATTAATGACACAGCTTTTGTTTAATTAGCATGATATGCATTTTTCATTCAAAATATGCCCTTTAGGTGCAATACCTGAGAGCTGGTACACTAAATGTACTGCTGATAGGTGAAAATTAATATCAGTGTGGCATGTTAATTAGATTCTAGTATCTGTGCAAGTACAGTGTGATATGCATGACATGTAGTAACCATTTAATTGACATTTCTTTAAAATACAGGGTTTATATTTTTTAGTTCTCTTAATGTAAAAATTATTTTGCTGTTTGGCACAATTAGATGTTGTATTTAAATATACTCTTAAGATGCAGTTTCATGGTTAAAAATAGATCTCTACTGTTGCCAGAGGGGAATGAACACACTCATGTTTTCTTCCATTCCACACTAACACCTGTGCTCCTTCATAACAGCTAAATTTGGTTGAAAAGGTTTTGAAGCACCCTAGCCTAGTCACAGTCTTCTGTTGTGAATGACTTTCCCACACTAGGGAAGCAGCAGGAGCACACGATTAACAAGGATGAAGAGAACCTAATTGCTCCTTTAAGCACAGACCCCATATAAGCCGGTACTCTGAGTAGTGTTTTTGCAGCCAATGCAAGCCAGCATGATGGCTTATCCTTACCCTTTCTTTGCAGTGGATCCTGCCACTTCTCAACCTCTCTTTCAGCTGAATGACTAATTTAACTCAGCTTAGAATGCTGGCAGGCTGGAGAATTGATTAATGTCATAGGAAAACTCCTGGGCATTCTTGATGCAAGATAAACAGTTCATGCACACGTGGGAATACTGGACCAAGGGCAATGGGAAGTTCTCTTTCCACCAAAGTGATTGGGAGCTGTTTGGATCAACTTATTCCATCTTGTAGAATCACTCTCTTGGTTTCTATTTTTCATTAAAATGTTTTTATGGAAGAGTGTGGTGAAAGTTTCAGGAAACTTAACTGCTTTTCAGAGGTGTTTTGGTACCTTATTTCTTGTTGTTTTGAAGCTGATGCTTGGTTGGAACTAGTACAGCAGTCTTAATGTTTAAACAGACCTAACTGGAGCTAGATGCTGGTTTTTGAATGAAGAACCTGTAGTACTCAAACTCTTTTCTGTCAGTAGTTAGAGCCTTAAATTGTTAACACTCTTAAAGCAAATACTTTGACCTTTGTCCTAAGAATCTGATGGTAAGTCATAAGTATTTTTATAAAATGTACTGAAAACCAGGGCTTTTTTTAAAATCTGCCATGAGTATGTTTAAATATGTCTCAAATTAGTTTTGCTCAAGGTCCCCTGCATCCTGTTGCAAATGCAGACTTTGCCTATGTGGCTGTGTGTTTGTGGAAGTGTTGTATTGCAGACCCAGAGCCTGCAGCCCGCTCATGTCTTGTCTTAAGCATTTGTTATTCTTGGTCTTTTTAAAAGTGAGCTGTAGTGGGATAGATTTGAATATGAAGTGTAACACAGCTGAATTTGCTAATTTCTTGAGACATGGGAAAAAGTTATGTTGGAAAAATAAGTTCCTGGCAGTTGTGGGTAATGTGTATAGGCAATGGGTGTTCTTGGGAAGAACAAGTAAAGGGAATTGTTGCACTTTTATACTGAGCATTCTCTGTAACAACTTTTACTAGTAATCTTGTCTTTTATTTCTTAGAGTGGTCCTGACAAGCTTCTTCTGGTGTCAGTAACTGACCTTTTACCATGAGCAATTCTACTCCAGCTACAGGTATACATTTAAAAAAAATCAAAGTTCTTCAAATGTTCTTTGTGTTATTTCTTTTTCTTTGTTGTTTTGTGCGTTTGTGTTGAGGAAGATGCAGTAAGTGTATATGCTTACCTGTAGTTTTAGATCAGACAAGAAGTTGAAAGTGAGAGAAAACTGGCTAATGCTTTTGTTACTATTACTTCCAGCACTAGGTGTACAGGGACTGTTAATGACCAGTGGTTGCAACTTTATGTCAAATAAATGAACTAAATTGTGACATAGACAATTGCTGTCAACAGTGGTTTCCAAATAGTTTATTTTATATGAGGGCCAAGGACAGAGCAAATCACCTTTTGGTAAGTGTCTAAGACTTGCTATATTTTCAGTGGGAAAGGAGTCTGAGGAGCTAACTTGAAGATTTTTCTTTTTGACTTCTTTGACTTGCACATGTCAGGTTGTTTATACTTCTGCTGATCAATTCAACGTGATGTCCAAATGTTTCAGCTTGGCTTGAAATAGCATAAGCTTATAGCTTAGCAATGTAATAGCTGAAGTATATATTTTTAATTAACAGTGCAATGACTGATGCTTCCCACTGGTATCCAAGATGTCTAAATGATATAGAGGTTTTTGGGATATATTAGTAGACATTTTCATTAAAAATCATATAAATCTAAAATTAAATATAATCGCTATTAAAATACATATTTTTACCTAATACAGCTGCTTCAACTGCAGCACTTGTTTTTTGTTATGTTTGGGGTTTTGTGTACTTTTTGGTCTGGTGGGTCACACATCTAAAATGTGTACCTCTCTACCTCAGGCTACTCGGGGAATACATTTGTACCAGTCATGAATTGTGATTGTAATGAACTTCCCCTTGTACATCAGGAACCAATTTTCACTTGGTTCAAAAGGCTTCTCTTGGTCTGTCTGAAAGCATTTTTTTACTTTTACTCAGTTGAGCATACAGTTCGGAAAGATGATCATCTTTGGCATGCTTTAAAGAGTTGTTGAATCAATTTTATTCTGGAAGATGTTGAATCAGTTGTATTCTGGAAGATACAGGTGGTTATCACTCTGCATCAAAATTAGTATCAAACCACAGCTGGAGAAAGAAGCATGGTTTAAAATACTATGAAGTTTTATATTTGAGATGTAGCTAAAGTTTCTCGAGAAAGGAGGCACTTCAATAGTTTGCCACTTAGCTCCATTTTTTCACCTTTGACAATGTGTCAGAACCCAGAAGATACTGGTTCTGCAAGAGTTTCTCATATTAAACTAAAAGCAAACTAAAAGAAAAATTAATACTAGACTTCATTTTCTGCTTTCTTTAGTCAAGCATTCCTTGACTTAATATAAGTCAGGGACATCTTGTCTGTTTTGAACCTGAAAAGTAACTAAATAGTTTGTTAGAGATTGTATGCCCTGTCATGGCTTGGT
Source organism: Sinosuthora webbiana (assembly GCA_013397395.1). Taxonomy (NCBI): domain Eukaryota; kingdom Metazoa; phylum Chordata; class Aves; order Passeriformes; family Sylviidae; genus Sinosuthora; species Sinosuthora webbiana. The sequence continues at coordinate 101,580 of VXBN01013853.1, read as the reverse complement.
ACGAATATGTGTTTAAATGGTCATGTTTGTCTTAAAGTTCACATTTCTCAGAATGCATACAGAGTACATTAAGCCATTTAAAATTTCTTGATGGAAAAACCAATGCATAACACACTTTTCAGTTTTGCAGGTGGGAGAATTGTTAAGTGTGGTACAGCTGGGGCTTCGATGATCCAACTTGAAATTTTACAGGCTTCCACTAAAAAAAACGCCCTCTGTAAACACCCTTATGCAGAATGACTTGTGTGAACCAGTTCTCAGCCTTATGCAAAACCTGAAATTTCTTATAAAGCTCATACAGAATTTTCTTCCCAATCCTTTGTATTTCTCCCTGGAAGGCTAGATGCAACAGATAAGGCATTAAGGCTATCTCTCTTGCCTTCATTGCAACTGCTCTTAAAACAATATGCTTGTTCCAGATGTGGTGTTCTGCTTAAAAATCAAGGATACTGAGTAATGTTCTTGAAATGTTGTCATTGGTCACTTACCAATCCAAATCAGTCACTTACAGGATCCAAATAGTCATATGTTCAAAAAAAACCCGCTTCTGGCAGTATGTTAAAGTGGAACGCTCAAGAGTTTGCATGGATTTCATGCTATCTTTTTCAGAGACTTTTTAAAACATTTAGAGACTTTTTAAAATCATTTAGAACAGCAGGCTTTCTTTAATAAGGAAAAAACAAACCTTGGGTTAGCTACTCAGTCACAGAAAGATAAGTTGGTGATAAGAGGAAAACTAATGTATTACCTCCCACATAGGACTTTCCACTCTTCTGTGCAACTAACGTTTTGTAAATATCTTATGTAGGCATTTGGGGAGACAATACTGGCCTCCCATTAAAAAAACCAAAGTAACAGCAAACCAAAACAAAATCTCCAGAAAATAAACAAGTCCAAAGCAAAGCCAAGCATACCCCACCCTCCCCTTACTATCAAGATTTGGAATAGCTGATGATGTCATCTTACACTGTCCCTTTGTTAGATGTGAAATAATATCCTTTCTTAAAGTTCAAAGATCTGTACCTAAGTCAATGTCAGTGCTGAGGCAGCAGTTTCTCTCCTTTAGGTTTTGATATGTACACTGTGCAATGGGTTTGTCTTGTTTGTTTGTCTGTCTCCCTCCCTAAAATATTTTAGATAATAAGAAGAAAAAAGGTAGAGGAAACAGATTGCCATATTCCCCTTCACGTGTCCTTCATATTCGTCAAATTCCAAGAGGTGTTACCGGAGCAGAAGTTGTTTCGTTAGGTCTCCCTTTTGGCAAAGTAACCAATCTCTTGATGCTAAGAGGAAAAGGTCAGGTATGTCATTTTCAATGTTTCAATAACAAGAGCAAGACTGAAGATGTGGTTCATGTTATGATAATTTTGATCTTGTGCTTGAGTGAAATGATTGCAACCATGTCTAAATATTTCATTGATAGTGGAAGATTTTCATATTTTTAAATGGGAAAGAATGTTTTGAAATTTAAGTTTTTAATATGCTTTTGGATTAAATAATGAACTAGAAATATGTTAATAATATTGCTAAACATTATATCCACTTTATGTGAGAACGTCTAGATGATAAAGAACTACATTGTCACTATTGATGACGTATGTCTTCAAAGAGCCTGCCTGCTTACATGCATACTAATTTTTTGACATCTGTTTAGTCCTATTAGATGTGGCAGAGTAGTTTCTATAATGAAGAAATACAGAAATCCTAAAAATAAGCATCCATTCAAAAAATTATCTGGAATACTGAGCTGGATTAATACAATGAATAAACTGATGGATGTTTCATGTTCTGTTCCAGCTTTTACCCTCAGTATGCACATCAGCTACCTAGGTAATAGTGCTTGGTTTCAGGAATTTAACAAATTGATTAGCAGTATGGTACTTTTAGTAGCATTGCTTCCCATATGCCATACTTATTCCACCTCTTCTTAAATGACATAGTGTACTTAAAATGTAAAACTTTCTAAGAGAACCCACAAATTGAATAAAACAGCACCGTAAACATGCAGACACAAATGCATTTTAATGCTGAGCATATCAGTATTGTATGTTCACAAAATCTTTTTCTAGTGAGAATGGAACTACGGAAAAATTATGCTTTTTTTCTCTCTTGCAAACAAAAACAACATTGAAATCAGCTGTGTATTGGTTGCAGGCATTCTTGGAAATGGCTTCTATAGATGCTGCTGTTTCTATGGTGAACTACTACACTTCTGCTATACCTTTGCTCCACCATCAGCCAGTTTATCTTCAGTATTCCAATTACAAGGAACTTAGGACTGACAATCAACATAATCAGGCTGTAAGTACAATATTTCCATTTAACAGAATGTAATTGCATGAGTTATGCAATTACTGGTTTTGGCTAGGACAGAATTAATTTTCCTCATAGCAGTTTGTGACAGTAAGTATTAAGGCCTTTTCTGCTTCTCATGTTGTCATGCCAGTGAGAGTGCACAGGAAGATGGAAAGGGTCTCAGCTAGGACAGTTGATCACAACTGACCCAACGGATGTCCCACACCGTATGATGTTGGGCTCAGCATTAAAAGCTGGGGGAATGGTGAGGAAGGAGGGATGTTCAGAGTTGTGGCCTCTTTCTTTCCAAGTAATTGTTGCGCTCGATGAAGTTCGTACTTTCTTGGAAATGTTTAAACACCTCTCTGCCAATAAGTTTAAATACCTTGTTTTGCCTTACTTGCAAATTTTGCCTGTTCAGCTGTCTGAAACTGAACCCATGAGTTTTCTCACTTCCACTCTTCCATTTCCCTCTCCCATTGTGCTAAGGGAAAGTGACTGAGCAGCTGTGTGACACTTCACTGCAAACCAGGGTTAAACCACAACACTAGTAAATAAGTAGGCTGCTCTTCACTATACCAGCAGACAAATTCTGATATGTATAACTTCAGTAACTTCTTAAAGACAGGGAACAGGGAAACTATAAAACTATTGAGGAGAAGCTCAAGTTCAAAAGTCATTCATTATGATGACCATGAAATCAAGTGAAGGTGGCAGGAGGACTCCTTATATGAGCAAGGAGCTCCTGACTGGGCTTAAGCAATAAAAGAGAGACACAGAAAAGTTGTAATCATCAATAGGTGCCCCAGGGAGATTATAGAGCATTATCTGAACATGCAGGGATATGGTTAGGAAAGTCAAAGGCCACATGGAGTTGTCTCTGATGAGAGATGTGAAAAGCAGCAAGTTTGGTTCCTATCAGCTGTAGAAATAAGTTTTCTTTTTTTATTTTTTTATTTTTTTTTTTAATACATGGGCCTGCTGCTGAATGGGGCAGGGACAAAGGAGATGGAAAAGACTGAATTACTGAGAGCTTTTTTGGCAGCCTGTAGTGGTTAAGACTTCCCCTTGGTATTATCAAGCACACGAGAACTGTGCGAAAAAGTCTTGATGAGGGAAGCAGAGAAGAATCACATTAGAGAACATTTAAACTAATTGGATAAACAAAAAATCTGTGGCACTAGTGAGATGCACTTTTGAATGCTCAGGGAGCAGATTGATGTCATTGCAATGCCGCTGTATGATCTTGAAAATGTCGTGGCAGTTGGAAAAAGTTACTGAGGACTAGAAAAAAGAAAATCCTTCTCCTGTCTTAAGGAAGGACAACAAGGAAGATCAAAAGAAAGATCTGGACAACCACTGCTTGATCAGCCTTATTTTGGTCCCTGGATAAGGAATGGAGGAACTCATTCTGGAAACTATCTCCAAACATTCTAAGGAGAAGAAAGTGGTTAGTCATAGTCAAGCGTAGGTTTTTAAAAGGACCTTATGCCTGACCAATGTGATGGCCTTTTATGGTGAGATGGGTGGATTGATGGATGAGACAAGAGGGTATTGATTATCTCAACATTGGCAAGACTTTGTGTTGTTTCCAGTAATATGCTAATAGATGAACTAATTAATGCAGTCTACTGAAGTGAACTGTGAGGTGATTTGAAAGGCTAAAATGGTTCTGACCACAACAAGCATAAAGCTGGGGTCCAGTCAGTAGCAGAGTACTCTAGGGCTTAATACTGGATTTTGGATTTTAAAATGGATTTCAATTGACCTCCTGTTTAGATACATAAATTATATACTGTGATGTGTATATCGTGATTTTTTTCCCTCGGTACGAATGTTGTCAGTAGTGATTTGGGCATAAATCATTCATTTGTGCTGACGCAAAAGTCACTGAAGTCTTGCAAGCTTGTCAGTCTGGTAAATATTGTCTCTTTCCTCATATAAGATTGCTGGATCTGTTTGTTATCTGCAAAACCAAATAAGTAACAAGATTTTTGTTTTAAGGATGTTGTTTGCATAACAGCCTCAGGAACAGTGTATGTGTATTTGCGAATGAGACACCTTGGGTCTCTCTCTGTGTATTTTCAACTTGGTACATGGCACTTGCCTTCTTCTATAGCAGCACTGTTTACTTTTAAAATAAGCTGTTTGGCACTTATATTTGAGTTTTATCTAAATTTTAAAGAGGACATAGAAAAGCAGCTGAATACTGTTACTGTCCTACTCCCTAGGCTGAGCCCTGAAGTACAGATTGTTTTTCTGGTTTATATTTTTCTGAAACTAGGTAGTATGTGCTGTGTGCTCTGTTCAATCTGTCTTACAAAGAAATAGTGTAGCTGGGACATGACTTCAGTTTGCAATACTGTGTTTGGAAAGGAACATCTCTCCATGGTCCTGCTCCTCACAAGAAGTATGAAGACCTTTTTGGGGAAAGCCCATGAAAAACAAGTGAAGAGACTTGTGTGATCACAGAAGTCTAGTTTGAGGAGTGAGATTTGAACGTATTTTTTGTGGCTTTGCTCTAAAAGAAGAGTAGGGTGTGTACCTTTAAGCCCTATCCCCACCAAATCTTAGTTCCTGAAGAGAATGAAATCCTAGTAAAGCTAAAAAATAGTTGTAATTTTGTGAATTACACTGACTAGTTGTAAGGTAGGGGCTGGAAAGTAAGAGTTATAATTTATTTATTAGTGTGGGATTTGAATCAATAATATGAAGGAAATATTTTTTTTTGAAGTTATGTTTTATGTCCTTTTCGTTTAGGAAAACTTTGTTTCGGTATGTATAATTTATATGTAAAATAATTGCACTCTCTGCTATGACTTAATTTCAGAGACCCCAGGCTGCATTGCAAGATGTGAATGTTGTGCAGCATGGAAACCTGGGTATTACAAGTGCTCTTGCTGCTGAAGGTGGGGTCCTTCCAAGTCATGGTTCTGTTCTTCGAATCGTTGTTGAAAATGTTTTTTACCCTGTCACTTTAGACATACTGTATCAGGTAATGAGGATTGCTTAAAAAAAGTCACAGTCTCTTTCAATGTTGCTACTGTAAATCAAAAAAAATTTTTTTTTAAGTACCTGTGGTTGCTGAATCTTTTGAGTGAGGATTGTCTCCTTAAAATAATTTCCTGAATCCAGTTATCTAGGTTTGAAATAGTTCTATGTAAATGAAATTCAAGTAAACAGGGTTTCAGTACTCAGATTTTCATGTTGTCTCATTTAGTTCCTTGCTCTGGAAGCAGCCACAAACTTGAACTGTTAATTCTTCTTTTGTGATAAGCTAGTGAAATGTTGGATCCATAGCACTCTTTCTCCTGAGTAACCCTTGTAGTTTGCTTTGTATTTAGGGTTTTATATTCATTTTTATACCTCAGTGCAAGTCATGTAATATGCAAATTTCTTGAACAAATGTTTTTGGTTGTTTATCTTTAGAATGGCATTTGACTACTTCTGAAGGCTTAGAATAATGGTAGACTATGGTTATGAAAGACGTTACTGTAACTTCTGCTAGTTGTTTGGACTATGCTGTTGAAAACTCTAAGTTTAAAAATTATAACTTTCAGACAACTTCTTTGCATCCAGAGGATCTGTTGATAATTTACAAATATTGCAAAGTTTTTCATACTTGAAGCTTTTGTAATTGGTAGTAATTTATGCAGTAAAAACCATGCCCCACATATAAGTATCTTAAATAATACAATTTAGAATAACTGGGATGATTTTGTAAGAGCCTGCAGTCCTGGAAGATTCTTTTCCTGCTCTGCTAAGATCTCAAACAATAGCTGTTTTTAGCAACACTCTGTTTTTCCTCTTACCTCTTAAAATTTTCTGTTTCTCTATATCTCCTCACCATGATATTGATTAACTAGTGTACATATTAGTTGTCACTTGGATGTAGCAATTCACCTGATCTAAACCTTTGTATGTGTCTTTAAATGTTGCTCACTCATTACTGAACCTGTGCAAATACTATGTCAGCTGCTTGGGATTATTATTGCATTCAGAATAACCTCAGAACAAGCTCCTTATTTGTGGGTTATGGGAGCTGTACTAGTTCTAAGAATGCAACAGCAGAGAGGAAATTTATATTAATTTACTTTCATTTGATTTTAGTCTACTTCAGTGCAGCACAACTATGTTTTCAGTATTTGAATTGCTGTCATTCAACTACTTTTCCAGTATGACTTCAAAATTTAGCAATATTTGAGAAGGGATCTTACTTGGAGTTTTTAATAGGGGACAATTTCCTCTAATTAAAGCAGCACTTTGTACCCAGTAGCTGCAGTCTAACTTTTACTTTGTGTGGTAAGGGTAATGGAAATGAGTATTTTCACTGACACGTATAGCATGTTATGAAACACCAGTAAGCAAGCTGTCATCTCATACTTGGATTGTATTTTGTAAGTTGTCTGGCTTCTCAAGAAATTAACTTTTTAAACCACAATTCACCTTAAAATATTTATCATAAGAAGTTGAAAATTCAGTGTTATCTTTGCAGAAACAAAATTTATATATACAGTGTGTTTAGGTCTAAAACCAAACAGGAAAGAGTACGTTTAATTTCATTACCTTAAAAAGATCTATTAAGTTTTCTGGATAAACATGGAAAAACGTATGTTGAGAAGATGTATTTAGGCATTTTGTAAGAGGAAGTGCTTTATGAGCAGGAACTCAAAGGCTAATTCTAAATTGCTGTGAAAAGGTTTCTGTTCTGTTTTCTATGACTAAATGATGACTGCAGCATTTAAAATCTTGTTTCTGAGAGACGGAAAAACTGGGTACAAAGGGTTGGGACACTAGTCTTGTATCGTTGATTCTAGGCCTAAGAGGCTGGAAAGAGATGCTTGTACTCATCTATGGCCTTTCCTTCAATTGCAGGTTTAATATTTCTCAGGTGTTTCTGCTTTCCTGACTTTGTATTGATTCTAACAGTTTGTTTGAAAACTAATAGTATTTCTCAAACTCAACTTTCCTCTTTGACTGTTAATTTGGACATTTTTTTCTGCACTTGCATGATATGTCCTAGCTTTATTTTTGTCCTCACTCTTTGTGGCTTTGCTTTTGTATAGATACCCTCATGTAATGCATACTTTCATTTTGAATATATATATATTTAAATTCAGCCTTTAAAAGTATTTCTGCAATGCTTATGTTTGCAATAAATCAAATACCATTTGATTATAAAGTATAGGGGTTGGTTCAAATATAGGTCTTTGTCTTTCTTCTTTCCTCTTTGTTTTCTAGTTTAGGCAGTGGGTCTTAATAAGTTCGTCAACTGTTTAAGTTGTATTTTTGTTCAACAGATTTGCAAAATTTGTCTAATGTACAGATAATAAAGGTGGATACCTTGAAATGCAGTTTGCAGTTCCCATCTCAACTGACTTCCAATAACAAGGAATAATATTGATAGAAATAGATCCATCAGGTCAACAGGTGGCTCCATGGTGTACTTGAATAAATTTTGGAGTTTTTGACCACGAGATAATCTATTCAACACCTGTTCCACTGACACCTGATGTGATGCACCTTTCTTAGAGGGGAAGAAGGGTTCTAGTGCAAGAGCTAGTGGGACTTGTTGACAGGGCTTTAAACTAGCTTGGAACAAGGAAGGGGAACGTGTATGAGCTAGAAAACAAGAGGCTGGAGAGAAGCACTGTGGAAAGGGACCTGAACATCCTGGTCAATGGAAACTTGAGTATGAGTCAGCAGTTACACGGTCTGGAGGGAAAGCCTTATGGGGAGTGGCTGAGGACACTTGGTTTGTTCAGTCTAGAGGAGACTGAGGGGGGATCTCATTGCAGTTACAGCGTCCTCTGAGGGGAAGTGGGAGGAGCAGGTATTAATCTCTTCAGTGTTGTGACCAGTGACAGGACTTGAGGAAAAGGCTTGAAGCTGAGTTGGGGGATGAGGGTGTTGGGAACAGGCTCTCTGGAGAAGTGATTACAGCACCAAGCCTGACAGTTTCCAAAGCCATTGTCAATGCTCTCAGGCACATGGTGTGATTCTTGGGGTGTCCTGTCCAGAGCTGGGAACTGGACTCAGTTTATGATCCTTGTGGATCCCTTCCAACTCAACGTGTTCTGTAATTTTATGACTTGTGAAGTCCATTTCTCAAACCTCAACTCTGATTCATTATCCACAATTTTTCTGCAGACACTGGACAAATGCCTGTTTGGACTGTCCTTCCTTGTTCTTAGTTGATTAGACATTGCTAATTCTTTAAGGAAATCTATCCTTCTTTCCCATCTTTTGTAGCCTTCCTTTATTTTTTTTTTTAGCTGAAACAAAATTCTGAGTTCACACAGGTTTTGTTCAGCTGTCACAACAGAAATATTTTTCAGAAATTTATTTGGAATATTAAATGCTAGTTTTTAGTGTGCATGAATTAATTATTCACTGCTTCTTAAAGTCCGTGTTTTTTCCCTAACAGATTTTCTCTAAATTTGGCCTTGTTGTGAAGATTGTCATGTTCCATAAGAACAATCAGTTTCAATCTCTGCTCCAATATGCTGATGCAATGGATGCATATTTTGCCAAAATGGTAAGTATAGGGTATTCAGCTTGATTTTGTTTGTTTGTTGGGGGTTTTCCCTGCTTAGGAACAGGGGAACCATTAGGAATATTTTGACTGTTAACTTTGTGGTTTTCTACCATTCTAACAATCTTGTTGCGCATGAATAACTTTGACATCTCTCTTTAGTTAAGAGGACAGCACTCTGTCATCAACTGCAAACAAATGTTACAGCATATACTCCAGGACCTGCATGAGTCTGTCAAAACAAAAATCACTCTCAGTCCCTCTCAGTCTTCTCAAGGTTGAACAGACCCAGCTCCCTCAGCTTTTAGTAGTGAAAGAGATGCTCCAATTGCTTAATCTCTTTGTAGGTTTACATTAGACCCTTTCCAACAGTTCCATGCTTTTTTTGGGCTGAGGAGTCCACAACTGAACACAGTGCTCCACATGTGGCCTCACCAGTGCTTCGTAGAGGGGCAGGATCACCTCGCTTGACCTGCTGGCAATGCTCTTTATAATGCACCCCAGGATGCCATGGCCTTCTTGGCCACAAGGACAGATTGCTGGCTCACAGGCATCTCGTGGTCCACCAGAACCTCCAGCACCTTCTCTGTGGAGCTGCTTTCCAGCAGATAAGGCCTCAGTCTATGCTCTGAATTTGCTTTTGCTGAATGACAGAAGGTTCCTTCTGCCCATCTCTCCAGCCTGTCGAGGTCCTTCTGAAGGGCTGCACAGCCCTCTGGGGTATCAGCCACTCCTCCCAGATTTGTGTTGTCAGTGAAATTGCTGAGGAGGCCTCTGCCCCTTCATCCAAGTCATCTTTAGTTCTCATATACAGGGAGCAGCAGGTAATAGTCAGATGTGCAGAAAAGCCTTAGCAATCTTTTCATGAATCTATGATTCAAGTCCCAGAGAGTCCCTGGAGACCTTTTTATACCAGTGGTCAGGTGAGCAGATGGGTGCCTCTGTTCGCTGTAGCAGGGCATCACCCACAACAATTATGTGCCACTTCTGAGTGTTCTTGGGCACAAGTTCTGTCTGCTCTGTTGCTTCACTTGAAGTCAGGCCCAGGTCTGGGGACTTAAATTGGAAAAGACCCTTAGGGTCATTGAGTCCAATGATAAACCTAATGCTGCCAAGTTCAATTCTAAACCATGTCCTGAAGCACAACATCTGCACATCTTTTAAATACCTCCAGGGGTGGTGATTCCACCACTTGCCTGTTCCAATGCCTGATAACCCTTTCGATGAAAAAAATTTTCATAATATCCAGTCTAAACTCCCCTTACAGAACTTGAGCTCATTTCCTCTTGTCATGTCACTTGTTACACCGGAGAGGAGGCCAACCCCTACATTGCTACAGTTTCCTTTCAGGCAATTGTAGAGAGCAGTCTAAAAGGTCTCTCCTGACCCTCCTTTTCTTCAGGGCAGACAACCCCCGCTCCCTCCAGCACTCCTTGCAGGACATGTGCTTCAGATCCTTCATTAGAGTCCCTCATGTAAGGGTCAGTTCATGCAGTTAAAATTTACAAATTAGTGTTCCTATTACCATCTGATAGTGTGTGTCGAGGGGGAGAGAAGTAAGATTAGAAATACAGGAATTCAAGTCATGCTTAAAGCTATGTTTTGTCCAGTTGGTACGAGGTGATATAATACTAACTAGTGAACTACACTAGAACTCTACACAGGATGTTTAGGTAAGGATAGTGGCAGCATAATTGTCTACATGGTATTTATAAAGAAGACTTAATACCAGATGAATTACTGTTTGGACACAGTTGCAAAGTGAAAACTGTATAATGGTGGAATGGTTTGGATTGGAACCGACCTGTAAAGGTCATCCAGTCCAATCTCCTGGAGTGAGCAGGGTCACCTTCAACTAGATCTGGTTGCTCAGAGCCCTGTCCAATGGGCATCAGCCTCCTTTCAGGGCAACCTGTGCCAGTGTTTCATTACACTTATTGTAAAAAACTTCTTCCATACAGCTAATCTAAATCAACCCTCCCAGTTTAAAACCATTACCCCTTGTCCTATACCAACCTCCTGTACTGAAAGATCTGTCTTGATCTTTCTTGTAGGCCACCCTCAAGTACTTAAAGGCTGCATGTAGTGGTTTCATGTTCTCCAATTTCTCTTTTTCAAATTAATGTAGTGGTTTGAGTGTCTGCTAGAATTATTTACTCTTTTTCTGCTGTGAGATAGGATTAGGAGAGAAGCAAAGCAGGCCCAGAACTTGTAAGGGTATAAAGACAGGCTTATTAACAAAGCTACAAGAGAAAAAAAAATTAATAAGAATCAGAATAAAACTTTGAAAACACCTCTCCTTTCCTCCAACAGCTGTTCCCTTTCCTACTGATGACATAAGAAACAAAACCTGGGATTTTCAGTCAGTTTCACCACTTAATAATAGTCTTTCATCAGTTCTTAGGGAGAAGAGCCTGTCTTAGAAATCCCATGGAGAAATCGCCACA
>VXBN01013853.1:61082-90278 GCA_013397395.1 Sinosuthora webbiana | reverse complement strand
AATCTGCAATCACCCAGAAACTCTGCAAACTGTGAAGTCCCTCCCATTTGGCAGCTTTTCCCGTAGCTGTGCCCATGGGCATATCAGCTTTTTTAGGGTACAGTTTAAGGATGACTGTTCTACTATAAAACAAAAGTTCTCTTCATTATCTCTAAAATCATCTTCATCTCAAAAAACCAGAGGTCTTCTTTTTCCTTGGGGACAGAGGGCTTCATATCTTTTTGTCTCTGCCTTCCTCTGTTCAAAATTTCCCATTAGATCACAGCTACATCAGCTCACAGCTATGAGTAATACTTTGCATCCTCCCAAAAAGCATTCTGTAAGTTACAGATGGGTAGTTTACTCCATTCTCCATGGCCTGACAAGAGAAGTCCAGCCCGAACTAGGCAACTCCTCAATCCCACATCTCAGTCTATCCTTTTCCTCTCACTTGGGGAAAGGTTGGTGCTTTGCAAGTTTCATCTGTGCAAGGAAAGAATTAACATTCTCTCAGGTCTGCAGAGAGCATGATTGTTCTTCTGGGCAGTGGCTGAAGGTGGTAAAATCAGGCCATGCTGTGGCTACGCCAGGATCTCGGCAGCCAGGCATTGGGGTGGGCCCAGCCACTCCCGGGGGCCTGCCAGACACCTCCCACAGGGCAGGCCTTAATGTTGGCTGGATGTTAGTAGCTGTGGGCACCTGCTGGGGCCCAGGAGCCAGAACAGGCGTGGCAGACCTCCTAGGAAAGGCCTGGCCTGGGCAGGGCCTGGCCCCTCTGCAGCAAGGAGCAAGCCAGGACCAGCTTACCTCTCCCAAGGCCAGAAGAAAAAGGGAAAGATTCCTGAATTCTCTGATTTTAACATGTGTATTCCCACAGGTGTGTCAACTTTCTACTGGTTTAGCCAGGTATCAATATTCAACATTAGTCACTGATTGGGTTTTGCTACAGCTTCCTAGAAAAGTCACTTCCGTAGGTGTTTTCCTTTCCTCATCAAACATCAATAAATGCAAAACCAGCACACTGCAATAATAATACAAACTTACAGTAGTGGCTGCCATGATGTGTTTTATCTCTGAAAATGTAATTATTTTTCTTCAGTCTCTGGATGGCCATAGTATCTACAGTGGGTGCTGCACTCTGCGTATTGATTTCTCCAAATTAACTAATCTAACAGTGAAGTACAACAATGACAAAAGTAGAGATTTCACTCGCCTTGACCTTCCTTTTGGTGATGGCCAACGAACTGTGGAGACATCCTTATCTACTCCCTTTGGTAAGAAATCTTCACATCTAGTGCTAAATACACACTGAGGTCATAATTTTTGTGTCACATTTATGCTCTGGCTTCATGTTAGGTTCATAGAAGGGTACATTTCCTGTGCATTTTTGTTTGCTACATCCAGTAAAACTTGTATGGAAAACATGAAGTCCAAGTCATGGTAAATGAATATCTGAAAAAATAACGTGAGGAATATTTGTGGGCAAATTTAAAGTGTTGTAAAAAAGCTACAAAATACTGCTAAAATGCTGAGAAATGGTATCATTGGTATGGGTAATATAGTAAATATTGCATGTCAGAGTGGAAATCATCACAAATTGACACTGGCTGCCTAAAGCTGCTTGAAAATAAGTGTTTTAAGGTTATTAGCTTATATTTGTTGATATTTTAAGGGCAATTGAGTGCTGCAAGAAGCAAAACTGTAAGGAAATCCAAAATTCTATACTTATTTATATATGTCTGTACTCATCTTCTAAAATACAAAATTTGAGAAATTTTCTTAAATTTTAGAAGTCCTTTTGGCATAGAGGAGTGTCTGCTTGTAGTGACACCAGAAAAACAAGTGATAGTGTCTGCTTGAAGTGACACTGGAAAAACGCTCACAACACAATTTGAATGATTTTAGCTATTTTTCTCTCTCTAATGACAACCATTAGCAATAATACACAGCTAAGAACTGTCTTAACTGTTGAATGGATATCTAAGTACTGTCCAATTGATTAGCACAGTAAAAAGCGTGGGAGAATAATTCCCTATTTTCCTTTACTTTTCTATAGCAGCTAGGGAAAATACTGGTTTGATTTTTTGGATAGTTGAGTTAGTTAGCTTAGATCAGAATAAGAAAGTGAGTTGCACTCACTACTTTCTTGATTTTTGTCTTTACTGCTCCTCTTAAACACAGGCCTTGGATCTTTATGTAATGGACAACTGTCACTGCAGTCTGGGGCAGAGAAGGATGGTTGGAACTTGCCATACAGCAATATAGAAATGCGCTGTTACAGGTCTAATATATTCTAATTAATTAGACTTGCACTATTCTGTAATGTCAGTGGAAGGGAAAACTACAATTAGAGTAGTTTATTTGTTCAATTGCTTGTAGGGGAGAAATAACTATGCTTTTAGAGAATAACACATGAACAATTCTTAATCTTACCCCTCACTCTGATAAGGTTCTTATTGCTAGGAACCTTGTTTTCTTTTACAGTAAGAGTAAGAAGTGCTGGAGTAGTCTCATGTTCATACCAAAATTTGTCTGTGGTACATTCACAGTGAAGCAGCTGCACCTATATTTAAAAATCCAATAAACAGCTATAGATGGGGAGAAGCATGCTTCCTAGCCTTTCTGTCAGTGGCGACAACGTGCATATATTGTCACTGACGTGTTCTGAGAGGCTTAGTTACAGAACATGAGCAAAAGATGTTCTAAGTCATGTGAGTACTTCCACTACCTCTTATTACTAGTGGATGTTTTTTTGATGTAGAATTATAAGACAAAGCTGGTAACTATCAGAATAATAACTCTGTTTTTTATTATAGACTTGTAGTTGTCTTTATAGCACAACTGAACTGCTCTTGAAACTTGTTTTTCTTCTCTTTTTTCTTTGTTTTGCTTTTAGTGGAAAAGACACTGCACTATAAACAAACAGATTTTGCGCATATTTTGCATTTAAAGAGTTCTTGCATCCAGTGAACATTAGCAGAAATACATAAATTGGTTTGCTTAGAAAGCTAGGCTGATAGCCATAAAGCAAATGAATTTTTTTTAAAAAACAAAAGCAACAAAGAATTCCGGATCTTTCTGCATTTGCTTAGTTTGACAATTATTACATTCTTGATTTTGGTATCAGGGTAAACCATGCAGGTCTTATTTGGCAGAATAGAAGCTCTTGATCTATTTCTTCATTAACGTGTCCATTACTGTTCTTGGATTGTGAATAAGTGATAAATAACTATGTTGCCAGAACTTGTCAGTATAATGCACCGGTGTGTGTATTTCAAGAATGTGTTTACTTTCTTTGCTGTGATAAATGTGTTCAGTGTTTTATATGAAAGACACTTTGTTGCCACAGATAAGAGGAGGTCTAATGTGATGCGGTATTCATGAATACTTGACCTGTGGTGTCTGTTCCATTTCTTTTTGTAATTCATAGTAGATGCTTCTTTTGGTATTGTATTATCCCTATCAATAATTACTTGCTAGTAGCTCTATTTTAGTCAGTGGTGTGGAGGCTTGAGTAGCTAAACAGACATATTACCAAGCTTGTAGAATGTGTTTTCTGATTATCCATGCCCCATTTAAAAAAATTTAAATCTGGTGCGTCCTTATGTGTAGACCAATACACAGGTCAAGTTTGTGTCTAACTGCTTAGAACACAGCTTTATGTGCTATCCTGGGTAGCACTTACCTCCACATACCTTCCATATTGTGGAAATCACTGAGCTATCTTTGATGCTGGGACTCTCCATATGTTGCTATTCCAGATCTGCTTAATGCTTGTAATTTCCAGGGCAACTATAAAAAACACTAGTTATTTATAAAGTTGCATGAACTGGGAAAGTACATCTCCTTAAAAAGCAGATTATATATGCTTTATGCATTTCAGCAGCTAGTAAAATTCAGAACCTCAGATTAGTTGTAGAAGTTTGTATTGTTTAATTTATATAGATCTTAATATTCAGCAGTTGTATCTCATCATTGCAAAACATCTTTGACTGTATTTACTTGCAGAAAATTTCTAGAATACATGTCTGTTTTGGGAATAGAAACCATTGAACACAGGCTTTAACAGATACTAATCTCTGCTGTGCTTTCCTATTCAAACTTCTCTAATTTACATTTTCCCCTGACTTCATTCTAGAGACAAATGTTGAGGCTGACCAGAATATTTGCCTTCAAAAGTGGCTAAAAATTGTCTTTGTAAAACACAGAATCTTGGATTTCAATGAGAGTTTTAACCCAAAAGTTTTATAAACGTTTGGAATCACAGATAAAGCAACACTGGTACCTGATTCTGCTGAAATGTCTTCTGTTCTCTAAAACTTTTAAAATCTGCGTTTAAAAAAATCTGTCTGTTCTCTCTAGCCAGCCAAAATACCATCTTTCCATCATATACAGGGTATTCTGGGTTTGCCCCAGCCTTGGGCTTTCCTCAGGGAGCAGGTAAGTTTGTTTTCTAAAAATGTGGCATTTGTAGTTATGCTTAGTTTGTAGCTAATGGCCCATCTGAATACATCTGTTCAGAGGCATTTGTTTTAAAATATAGCAATCAGAACACAGTATTAATTTGAGTAATTGTAATTCTTTCTCATATATATATTCAATAAAATATGTGTCTGTAGTAAAAAACATATACTCATGTAATTTATCATTCAATAAGCAAAAAACCTAAATGCTGTGATGAAGATTACCTGCAAGAGAAGAAATTAAGCATTTGTTTTTCTCAGAATCATAAAACTGCTATGATATTCAAAGCAAATAAAGGGACGTCTCCTGTTTTCTGGCTATCAAGTGAGAAATAGATAGTTTTTTAGGCTATGATCTTCTGCTTTCTAGCACAGGATAAACTTGTGTGTTGAATTATTTTTCTTCTTTCTTGGGTTGCAATTTATGTCCCCTTTTGTTTGGGTCTGTTTGTGTAGCTGAATATTCCTTTTTTCTCTGAAAGGGGGGTGCTTCCTGCTTTAATGGTCAGATACTAGTAATAACTAAATTCCTTAAAAACATTTTTTAATTGAATATTGATGTTTTTGCCAAATACAACCTGCTCGTGTATTCTTCCTTTTCCGCTTTGAGATGTCAAGTGATGCTATTTATGCCTTTCCAGGTCCTTCTGTTCTGCCTATTCCTGGTGCACTTGGTCCTCTCACGGTCACCACATCAGCAGCACCTGGACACGTGACTATTCCTGGTATTCCAGGAAATTCCGTTTTACTAGTCAGCAACCTCAACCCTGAAGTAAGTTTGATTGATGGAACTGATGCAAGTGTCACCTTGTACCAACTGCCAGAATCCTGCAAACTGACATTAGCTGAAGGAATAAGAGAAATTGTCTATGCTGATAATATAAAAAACAGGACAGGTCTGTACTTGTTTTAGGTAGTTCACAGTATTGATGAGCTTTAGAAACTCCAGTCATTGGTGAAAAGCTTTCTAACAGAATTTACTTCAGGAACCCTATGTTAGCAGTGTAGCTAGTAATTAGAGAGAAGTCTATAGTCAAATGTAAGAAATGTTGGAAGATGTAAACAACATACATACGATAATTTACTGATATCTCTGTTAGTATGTTTTCTGTGTAAAAAAGGCAAAGGATTTTTCCTTACACTGGTTAAAAAACAAGGAGTAAAGGAGGGAACAGAAAAAGAGATAAAGGCATGCTAAATCAAGTACCTTTCTGAACATGTGTAGGATCTTTCTAGTTCTGCAACTTTTTCAAGATTCAAGAAAAAGAACACAGGTACAGTATGTTATTGACATCACTCTACACATGCCATCATTATTTTTTTAAAGTTTATAAGTACCCATGTTAACTTTTCATAGTACCACACAGATGCTTTTTCAATATGGTGGCTGTAAAATTCCAAGGACAACTTGAAAAGTTGTTTTTGTAGTGAAAATGACACAGGCTGGTCTATAATTTTACTCATGTTATTTGAAATCTGATCAGTGCTTAAAAGCTTTTAAAAATAAAAGCTTTACCAATCTTTTAAAATAAAATCAAGCTTTACCAAGGCCATGACTTAAAACACAGTTCTTTTTGACTGTTGAATAGCAGTCCTGCTGCAGCAATGTAAAATTCTTGTTATTATACGCACTCAATATATTTCCTTAATTATGAAACTTATGAGTTGTTGGCAAAATTGAGGTTACCTTCATATTCTGAGGTTTAAAAATCTGTTCACCAGTTTCTTTAAGAAGTTGTTCTGTTTCTGTTTTCATACTAACAGCCAAATACACAGTAAGCATCAAAAACCCATCTGTAGAAAAGGCCGTAAGATGAGTCACTTTTTCTTTGATTTTTCAATATATCAATGAGTTTCTGATGATGGCTGCAGATGTGCTTTCTGCAGCTGACTATTTAAGATGTTTTTCTGAATCTGAAAGGAACATGCCTCTTAAGAATAAGCATATGTGAAGCATAGGTCAGAGATCTTTTTAGGACATTGATGTTTTACATAGTAGTAATCATAGCTAAGAATTCATGTACAACTTAGTGCTGTAATGCATGATACAATGTCAATGTATTAAGTAATGCTCAACTTCTTAAAAGGATAAAAATATGAATGTACTACAGCATTAATTGTTGGAAATATATTTCTTGGCAGTTCTATAACACTTGTTCTTCAGTATTGATTGTCTGACCCCTGTCACTCCTTTTTCTCTGCATAGAAAATCTGGTTGGCCTCATTTCAGTTCATATTTCTTGCCTGTTGCAGGGTTTCAGTGTGCATTTAAACATTCCTTTATGATTTTTAAATTATCTGGTTTTGTCTTTCATTCTCTCCCCCCCACCCCTCTTTTTTTTTTAATAGAAGTATTGGGGTCTCATTTGAATAAGAAATTTATTTTTAAAAACAGAAGTCTCCATCCTGAATTAAAATATTTGGGCCAGAAGAATAAACTCTTGATGAATTTAAACTTTACATTGATAGTAATTGTTCTCTACCACTAAATGCTGATGGTAAATGGGTATGATGTTACACTTAGGTTGCAATGTTTTCTATTTTACAGTAATTTAGGTATGTTTGGTACACATTTGAGTTGAGAAGGAGTAGAGCTAGAGAGTGTGAGTAGTGCTTCTGATAGGTATTTTTAGAACTCATTACTTGCAAAGCCTTTGCCTCAGTTGAAAAATTTTTGGCTGCATTAGGTTGTAAATTATCTTCTTTGGTACTTGACACACAAGAATTTAATTGAGAATCACTGAAGAAAAATAATTCCTTTCAATATTTAGCTTTCTGTTCACAGCTTCTAACTGAATACAATTTAAATACCACTTTCTATGTGCTTCATACATAAACAGTAAATTTGCTGTGTCTCCCTTTTGAATGTCATGGCCATGTAGAGGGATGGCGACAAAATTGATGACAAAGCAAACATATTTTGAAGCGACTGGGTTTAGTTTTGTTGGTATTGTCTGTTGTTTACAAAATACAAAGGAGTTCTTTAATGCTTTATTTTTAATTTAACGAATGCCTTTCATTTTTTTCATGGAATGAGCTGCTAGGTTAGAAAGAATAAGGTGAAATAATGAAGCAACTTAAAAAATTAATAGCTTCTGTAGCATGACAGAATGAGTCTTGAGTGATGAAAATGCATGAGCTAAAGTGTTTGCTTCTTTACGTGTTTTACATGTGCATAGCAAGTGTGTATTAACAAGAATGCCATACACTATGGTTATTGCGGGAATGGCTTTTGGAGAGACGGGTTTATGTATTAGTATGCAGGTGCACTTGGTCCTCTCTTCCTCTCTTTTTGTTTACCGTGCACCTATGGAATAGATGTCTTTATTTGCATGGCTTTAGAAATAATGTACTCATTTTATCATTTAAACAGGCCATCACACCTTACGGACTTTTCATCCTATTTGGTAAGATATGTCAAATATACCTTGACAAACCACAGGGCTAGTGGTTCTTTTTATTTATCTGACCCATGCTGGTTAATTAAAACTCCATTGCTCTGTGCATGTCCAGGAAATGCACTGAGAGAATGCACTGGTTTTAAAATGGCAGTAAGTTGAGTCAGGACATATAAGCCAGAGATACCAAAATGGCAGAACAGTTAGTGTCAGAAGAATTTTGGTGTGTGGTCCAGTTTGTTTACTGCAAAAAATGGGAAAGCAAAGTAAGATGAAAAAACCGAGGTTGCATCAGAGTAATTCTTTACAGAACTGGCTCATACATTTGCTGCAAGAGACAATGTTTGGCAAAGTAATATTTTAATATGCCTTGGTTAAGAGGACTTTGACAACTAATGCTCTATTTAAAAACTGAACATGAACATAAATATGCAATATTATGACTAGGATCTGGGGGATGTTCCTCCACTTATGAGCCCCAGAAAATAATACACAAACTTTAAAACTCTCCTTTTACTAATGTTTTAACCAACCTGTTTAATGAGATGATTATTCTTTGTAAAACTAATGTTAGTCAAAAGAAAAAGACCTGGCCTTGTGCTTTTCAAAGTAGTGCTATGAAAAAATTTTCTTTCTGGATTTCTGCAGGTGTGTATGGTAATGTGCATCGTGTGAAGATCATGTTTAAGAAAAGAGGAATTGCTTTGGTTCAGATGGCAGATGGAGCCCAGGCTCAATTAGGTATTGAGTTTTAAGGCACAGTTATCCCTCAAGCTAACATGAGTTTAATATAAAGGAGAAATTTGTCATCTGTCAGTGACAAGCATAAACAAATTAAATTCATCATTGTGCTGTATTACTACATGCAAACATTGATAAACTCTTAGTGGTTTAAAAAAAAAAAGTCCTGTGAATCTCAGTCAAGTAAATACTAGAATTAAAACATACAACTCTCCTGTCATTTATTTTAAGAATACATTATATTATTTTCCTGTAATTTATCTTCTATCTACCTATTTAAGAATAATCAACTGGTCTGTATTGAAATGCTATTTTACATTTTTTTGGCATTTGAACTGGAGGTTATATTATATCCTTCTACCTTTTTTAAATGTAATGTTGTGACATAGCCCACCTGGTAGGTGTGGAAGTTGCAGTTTAAATTTAGAATGTGAAATCTGACACTAAGTAGAAAACAGTATTGGTATTCAAAGAATTGTCTTTTCTTCCCCTCCATTAATTCCTGTTCAAATTATATTTCCACTGGTTAGCTATCAACTACTTGAATGGACAGAGGCTTTATGGAAGGGTCATGCATGCTACTCTTTCAAAATATCAGACAATTCAACTTCCTCGTGAAGGACAAGAGGACAAAGGTCTGACAAAGGACTATAGCAACAGCCCTTTACATCGCTTTAAGAACCCCTGCTCTAGGAACTTCCAAAATATCTTTCCTCCATCTGCCACCCTGCATCTCTCCAACATCCCGTGAGTATCTGCATGTGCCATCTCCTTAGAAAGATGGTTTTTAGGTTATGTTGTCAAGTTAAAAAGTCTGATGTAAGTTCTGGTTTTCTTTCCTTGGCCTTTTTGCAATTCATTCTGTGGGTAATTCTGATACGTAATTAAAAATAAGTGAATCCTTTAACTGTCCTGTTTTTATCATTAGCAAAAAGAATAACTGGAGGAATTAAGCAAAGAGAATAACTGGAAGAATTATCTTCTTTGAGTTTTGATCAGTTCACATTTTCTTGAGAGTATGCTTTTGGTTTTTGACATATGAAATCATGTGTCACCGAATTTCACAAAGGTTAAAGACATGTTTTTTGAGGTAATGTACATGACAACAAATTCATCATTGACATTATTATTTAATATACATACAGTTTTTAATAATTTTAAGACTTTTTGAAGATCAGTTTCTACAGAATTCAGATCTCTTACATGGAGGGCAAGTTGTGAGAAAGAAACAAGTATTTAGTGTGCTCTTTAAGACTGAAATAATCTTTTTTATGTCTAGGATGTTACCAGTAGCGTGTGGAGTAACAGCCAAACATAAGTTTTTACAGGCTTCTCTTGTTTGGCAGCTGTGCAGGGAGGGAAAAAAGGAAACTGGAATTTTGCCCAAGTAAGAAAGGAAATTATGAGACACTTTGAAAGCAGCTTTTTGAGTAAAGTGAAAATCTTTCAAAATTGAAAATATGTGACGCGCACTTGCGCAAATTGCAAGATGAAGTATATTCCTTGAGATTTTAGGAGATTTTTATGCAATCTGAATTTTACTGAGAAAGAAACAGGGTTGGATGAAAAACAATAGCGTATGTCTGAAATATATTTTGTAGCACAACGTGATACTAAAATGTAGAGTAAAAGGCACGTGTTTTGGGCTAAAGTGTTGACGTGGTTTGAGTTGATGGAGATAAGTTTAAACAGCAAAAACTAGTTTAGAAGTCAAAACTGAGATCTTGATATTATTACACAACTCTGTGCTCTTCTACAAATTGATGGGAGTTTGTTTTTATTTGGTTTGGGTTTTTGTTTTTTGTGGTTTTTTTTTTTTTTTTTCAATTAGGCCTTCTGTTACTGTTGATGATTTGAAGAACCTTTTTACAAGTAAAGGATCTACTGTGAAAGGCTTCAAATTTTTCCAGTAAGTTCTCTTGTAAAATTGCTAAGCAATCTTTCATCCTGGAAAATAGCTAGTCGCTTTTTTGTGACTTTCTATGTGTATATAACTACAAACAGAATTCCATGTATATATAGGTATAGGCAAAAGTGGTATACCTATCATGATTTTTACGATACTTTCAGTTTTAAAATTTTAAATGGAATACTGGATTAGCGTAACTAAACTAAAAATATGCAATCTTTTGACAAATTCCATGTGTGTTCAAAGTAAAACAAGTTTAAGGAAAGTAAATGCTCACTTCTTGAAAAAATACAAACTTTGTGTATGTAAAATGCCATATAAAAAATTACAGTGAAAACAAAGTATGTACATTAATTAATTTTTGTTTGGCAGCATTATTTTAGTACGATCGTAACTGCTAGAATAATCTTATCTGTATGGACAATGAAATTATTTCTTAGAGGTCTTCAAGCCTCATTTTGACCTAGCTTTTTGAAGTCCAGTGTAATGAAAGAGTGATATGACTTTAATCCATAGATTCGCAAAATGTATGTAGTTTTGTTATCTTTACATTTAAGCAGATGAATAAATAGCTCTGATTCTTTTGCTGTACAAGTGTGTGTAATATAGCTGAGAAAAAAACCACTTATGCCGCTTTTCTGTGTTGGCTAGTGAAAATTTGGTTAGGATTAATAATAATTTTTATTGTTCTTCAGGAAAGATTGCAAAATGGCTCTTATCCAGCTGGGCTCTGTGGAAGAAGCAGTCCACGCTCTCATCGAGCTTCATAATCATGACTTTGGAGAAAACCAGCATCTCAAAGTTTCCTTCTCAAAATCTTCAATCTGAATTTTCTGTGAATTTTTCCTTTAAGGCTGTGTAACGGTTTCAGTATAATTTTCAAATAAAAGACTGAGACAGCTGTGACCAACTCTGTCTCTTAAAAGAAAAACCTCATTCATACACAAAGAATTAAGTGATAATATTTCTGATTTTAGCTGCAAGTATGACATCCATAGAAAGATTCTTCTGTGAAATTGTTTTAGCAACAATATTTATCATCAAATTTCCTACTTAAAATTATATTTTGAGAGCATCCTTTCAGCTTTTGTTTGAAATCAGCTTTACAAAACAATTCAGACTTCTTCTACGATGTACCAAACAAGTATGTTTAATGAAAAGGTAAATCTACCCTGTGCACATTAAAAACTAATTTGAATGTGAAATAGTGCTCGGGTTTCTTTAAGAAAAGCAAACAGTAACTGTAAGTATCCTCTAAACAGTATTTCTGTTATGAGGTGTGTCTTCATACTTTGGTGAATCTTTACAAATAACTTGTTTTTAAAAAGTCTGTGCTGTTCTTACAGATTAAATTATTAGAGAAAAGGCAGTGCCTTCTCTGTGTAGAATAAAAGGTATTTGAAAAGTTTCTTCAAAGTGTGGTATTGGAGAATTAGTTTGACTTGACTGTCGATTGGAAGTTTGATGTCCTATTTCTACTATAAGGGGATAGTGTAACAGTATCTTAGAGAAAATAAAACAGGAAAATGGTCTTGATTTAAAATAAATTTTTACATTTCTCAAAGTAATTAAATGTTTGCAATCTTACGGAAAATATTCAGGTCTATGGTGGTTTTGCAATTTTTAAGAAGTTATTTTTGCTAAGGTCATCATTCAGGGCAGAAAAATTAAACCTCGAGTTTTTTTACCACTCTAAAGTCTAATACTTAAATTACTGTGTATTTACCTAATTTCTTATTATGTGCCTTACTATGTTTATATGAAACAATAGATTAGAGCATTATCTGAAGTATCGTGCAAAAATATTGTGGGCTTTGTGAAAATTCTTCTCTTTTTGAAAATATTTTCCACGATACTTCAAGATGTATTTTTTCATTAATTAATAATTAATTTTGAATTCTAGTTTTTTGTACTTTCATATGGGGATTGGATGTAGACGGGAATGAGGTTTCATTTGTTGTGAAATCACATAGGGATTCTTTAAATTTACCTAGTTGCACTTCTCTGACAATAGTTCTTCACTGATAGAAAAAATATACTACAAAAACCCAAACAAACCTATATAGGAAGGCCAAACAGCAAATCCAGTTCTTCTGGACTTCATCTGACTTTTTGAGAGACACTGGCTGTATCAGAATATTCTCTTCAAGCCTTCTGCTTTTCTTTATTTTTAATGCTTTACAGTATTAAACTTAAAGTAATAGAATGCTATAATTCTTTCCTTTGTAAGTATGAAGGAATGTTTGATACTGAATCTTGATCCCTCTTTGGGGAATGAGCTGAGATGCAGTTAGGTTTTGCCATGAGTGTACAGATGAATACTAATGACTTCTGATCCTATTTTAAAAAGCTAAATTTCTTAGGGTTTTCTTTAACATAAATTAATTGAAAATTAATTTAATTTTACTTCACCGCATTTTAAAGACCGATTTTTTTCAAACATGGCATTTATTTACTTCTAACTATTGCAGAATTTTTTTCTGCTGTAATGTTTTGCATTACTGTTTGCATAACTGTTTTCGTTCATCTGAATCATATGACTTTATTTTTCTAGAAAATATGTTTCTATGTTTCTACCATGATCTGAGTGTTCTGTAGTGAGCTTTCTCAAATTTTCCCTCTCAATTATTTTTGCAAAATCAGCCTAATAGTAGCTTGCCAGATAATACCTTTATGTATGTAAATTGATTACAGGTATAGAGTTAAGGAAAATTCCCAGTCTGACCATCCAGAATCCACTCTGGCAGTCATTCTTGCACCACCTGTGCTGGGACTGAGGCCCCTTCCCAGCTACAGCCCCCACATTCCCACATTCAGAACAGGTTTCCTTACTGGATAGACCCCAGGTTTCCCATAGCAGTCTCAGGCGTCCCAACCATTAAAATAATTTCATCACAGTGCAATAACAAACTAACAGCTCGAGCTGATGTCTCTGAGAAGGGATCCTGAACAAAGGAACCCCTGGGCTTTTATCCCCCCCCCGCCAGTGTAAGCGCAGGAAGGACTGGGATCATCGGCTCCTGCCGGTCTCAGTGTCCAGTCCCCTGGCTGGGCCGCAGGTCCCCGGGCCCTTGTTGTGCTGAGGGTCGGCTCTTCACGGCCTCTGTGCCTGGGCTCCAGCAGCCAGAGCTCAACCTGTCGCTGCACCCTGAGCTACCTCAGAGAATGTGTTCCTCAATAGTAGCAACCAATCTGACTAGACAGATGTAGCTATAATAAGTGCTGTACAACACAACAATATAAATGTGCAGAATGTACTATGTACTGGAAGGTTCATCTGTCTTAGGAATAATATTCCCCTAAGGCATGTTTTGGATTTCACAGAATCAGAGTGGTGTGGGTTATCTTCATGAGGTTCTCACAGGCCCACCAGTCAGTCTTTACAAGTCCTTCTGGATGGTATCCTTTCCGTCCCCATGTGTTGACTGTACCACACAGCTTCGTGTTGTCAGCAAACTTGCAGAGGGTACAGTTGATTGCATCCTTCATGTCAACAACAAGGGTGTTTATCAGCTCCGGTACCAGTGCTTGTCCTTAGAGAGCACTGCTCATTATTGATCTCTACTTGGACAACTCTTTGAATGTGGCCATCCAGCCAGTTCCTTTTCCAGTTAGAGGTCCACCCATCAAATCCATGTCTCCATTTTAGAGCCAAGGAAGTTTTGTGGGACAGTATCATGCTTTGCACAAGTCCTGGTAGATGACATCAGTTGCCCTTTTCTTATCCACAGTTGCTGTAACTCTGTTGTAGAACGCCATTAAATCTGTCAGGCATGAAGCTATTTGCGTCATAATCTTACTGGGAACCAAGGTGGGACTTCTGGACTTCAGGTCCCTGGGTCTTTCTTATTTCCCTTTTTTTACAAATGAAGGCTATGTTTCCTCTTTCAAGTGAAGCTTTAGCTTTCACAGTTTCATAGACTTGGGCTGCTCAGAAAACCTCTTTTTCTCCCAGGCTACATGTTGTTACTTCCACCCTCTATAGCCTTTCTTTTAGTGTTTGAGTTCATCCAGGAATTCCTTGTTCTTCTAAGACCATCCTGACATTTTTGCCTGACTTCCTCTTTGTTGGGGTAATCACTCCTGAGCTTGGAGAAGGTGATCCTTGAGTACCAATAAGCTTTCTTGGGTCCCTCTTCCTTCCAGGGCTTTACCCCTTGGTACTCTATGAGGCAGATCCCTGAGGAGGCAAAAGTCTGCTCTCCTGAAGTCCAGGATAGTGAGCTTTCTGTGCACTTTCCTTGCTGCCCTAAGGATTTCAAATTTGTTGGGAGAAAAAGGTCCAGCGTAGTACCTCCTCTCCTTGGCTCCTCTCTCACTTGAAGAAGGAAGTTATCATCAATGCATTCCAGGAAGCTTCTGGATTGTTTATGTGCTGCTGTGTTGACAGATATTAGGGTGGTTGAAGTTCCCCATTAGGAACAAGGTTTGTGTGTTTGAGACTCCTCCTCTTTGTCTGTAGGGGGCCTCATCTTCTCTGTCTTCCTGGTCAGACAATCTGTAGCAGACCCCCACTATAAAGTCACCTGTCCCTTACCTGCCTTTAATCCTAAGCCATTAACTCTCAGTCAGCTTCGTCCACTCCCAGGTAAAACTCCATGATCCCCAGCTGTTCATTGACATAGAGGGCAACACCACTTCCTTGACTACCCTTCCAGTCTTTTCTGAAGAGCCTATCCTTCCATTCCAACACTCCACTCTTCGGAGGCGTCCCACTTATGTGTCCATGACATACCAATAAGGTCATAGGTGTGCACACATCTTTCACTCTTCTTGTTTATTCACCTTCTTATGTGCTATTGCATAGATGCTTTGGAGTTGAGACCCTAATGAAACTGACTTACTGGCTGGAGTAGCTGGAATTCCTTTGCGTTGTTCTTCTGGTGCTTTTCTGCTGACCTTTGATCCTTCTTCAGGTGCCGAGCATCTGTTGCTGGCACTGGCATCAGATTGGTAGGAGTGGGGTGGACTGAGGCTCCCTGCCCCCTGGCATCTTTAATTCATCAGCTTGGCAAGCCTATAGCAGAAGATGCTCTTCTCGTCTTTTGACAGATGGACCCTATCAGCCCTCAGTAGACCCAGTTCCTGAAAGCAAGTCCCATGGTCAAAGCAGCCAGACCTCTGGCTGGGACACAGCCCCAGAAGCATTTGTTGATTCACCGGATTTGACTGCCCCTTTCAAACACTTGACTATGAGCATTGATGAAAAGACTGCCTGCAGAATCTTAAAGGTTTTTAACTTAGGAAAAATCTGAAAGTGGGTATTTATTACGTTTGTTTTTTGGTTTTGTGATACAAGTATTTTGTATCTTTTTTGATTTACCTTTATTGTTCTGGTTTTGCAACCAATTTATTCTTGTCAACATACTTTTAGATTTGGGTGTATCTGAAAGATGCTACCTCTTAGGGAGATCGGTTTTCACAAGATATGCAGAAAAGCTTTGAAACTTGACAGTGCATCTTAACATTTGCTTGGCAGCATGAAGGCACTAATTTAGGCTGTTTTTTCCCTTTTAGTGTTCTGCCTTGAATAATTGAAAGCACAAACAAAACACCTTACTTATTATGATGCATTGTTAGTGAAGAATCATGGCAGAAGGAATGTTTTATACTTTGTGCTTGACTCATTAGTGCCTCGTACAAAAGCATCTCAGTTCTTGATTCTCTAAAGCCTATGATAGCAGATCCCTTGATGTCTGTGAAAAGACCAAGATTTGGGAAAGAATTATATTATTCAACAGTCTTACAGTGATGTGGATGGAAAGGAACTTCCAAAGGCCTTAGGCCTACCTTTCAGTCAGATTGTGGACAACTTTAAGCAGTCATTCAAATAATTTTTAAAATAATGTAAATTAAAAAAAAAAAAATCAAATGGAACAAATTCTCTGTTCTTCACTGTTCTGTTTGGCAGTCTTCACTGTGAATTTGCTCCCTTAATATGTAACTAGGCTTTAAAAATACTACATTCTATGTCTTTTGCCTTTTCCCCTATTAACTCTGTAACTCTGAAGCGGATTTTGGCTTCATCTTCTCTATATTGTGGCCTTAAATTGTTAAAGATAGGGTTATAGTTTCTTTAACATACATTATTAATTTCTGTTTGTGAAGTATCTGGTAATGTGCACAGTGTAAGTTGGAATTTGGGCACATGGTGTGGTTCTTTGGGGCTATCTTGTGCAGGGCAGGAGTTGGACTCAATGATCGTTGTGGATCCCTTCCACTTTGCTTATTCTGTGATTCTATGACTGTATGGTTATGCCTCTGTATATGTCATGCCCTTGCATCAACTATGAGTTACCTCCTGGTCCATTATTTTTGTTGGATGCACACTTGGTTCAAAGTGTAATAAGGCCGTTTCAACAACCCAGGAGCAGTTAAGTGCCTTTTCAAATGATCCTTGATTTGTTATATAATGGTAAAACTTCTGGTTCTTTGGATTTCTGCAGAACTCTTAAAATATCAGAACCAATTTCTGAAACTTTGACTCATAATTTGACTCAGTTGCCTTGTCTGCTGGTCCTGATAGTTGCACTGGTTTTGTGTACTGATAAATTGAGGTCCTTTTTTATTTGGAAGATATTCCACATATCAGTTCATTTTCTGATTACAGACAGCAAACCTATGTTTGTATGCCAAGAAAATTATTAGTCTTTGTGGATAGTACTGCCAGTAAGGTCTGTCTGATCAATTATCTTGCTCTCCTCTGATTCACGCCAGTAGGAAAGTGATATGTTGGGTTATTTTTATAAGAGATGTAGACCTACTACTTGCCATTTTATGTTGTTAGCTTATACTTCTGTTTTTCAAATGAGAGGTCAGCTGCCTACAAAGACCATTGTTTTGCCTTAATCTTTGGCCCTGATATGTTGTTAGCTAGAGTACAACTACCAGACTTAGTTTTGTTACTGTTGTGCTGAAACAATCCTAGTCAGATTGCACAGAATTTTTTCTTTAAATTAACTTTATCTTCTGTCTCTGAAGTTTGGTTTGCTGTGTACAAGATTGCTCTTTTCAAAGCAAATCCTAACAGAATATAAAATTTCTGAAGTATTTCACTTCAGGGTTTTATTGAGGGGGATGTGATACAGGATCAAAATTGGACCAAAGTTTTTGTGCCTTCAGTAGTTTTATATGTAGGATTTTTCATATCTGTAGGTGTCTTAAGTATAATAAATACATTTTTCCCCTCTGGAAAATGTATATTTATATTGTGAAAAATTAATATTGTTTACTGACTATACAAGAAGTGAACTACAGCTGTTTCAATACAGATTTAATTAATCTACAGTCTTTCTCATTTTTTTTTCTCTTGTACTGCAGTAAGTAGGAATCCAAGCATAACTCAGATTATTTCCAACTACAGATAATAATGACATGTTGTGCTTGGAGCAGTCCCAAAGGAATTAAATGCTTACATAATTGAAGGTCCTTGATAAATGAAGAAAGCTTTTATTTAGCAGATTAATGTCATCACTGTAAGCACTTTTTCAGTTCTTGGAAACTGCTTTATTTGTGAGTGGGAAGCTACCACACATAAACTTGATTTGAAGCACTTTCCAATTCTTTTTGAGTATCTTACCCACTTTCTGCAGAAGTTCACCGTAGAACTGCAGCAGCACAAGAAACAAGTGGCTAACTAACCAGATTCTTGCATCAGAATGTCACTTCACTCTCTGACCAAAGACTCTTCTGGTTTTACTGAGATATGTGAAAACCTGTTTTCTCTCACACTCCTTTCTGAGGGGAAGACTTAATGCAAGGTGGCCTCTATTTGGGACTATTACTGGTGGTAGAAACAGTGGAAAATTAGATAGTAATGTGAACCAAATGGTGTGAGAGAACGCAAAAAGTTGCTTTTAGTACTGTACTCAAGACACAGTAAACGTCTCTAAGAATTGCCATCATTCTCTCATTTCACATAATCTGTTCATAAAAGTTCCCTTTCAGCTTATAAAAATGTTTATCTAACACAGGAAAATATTGTAAATATTTGTAACATCATGTGTTATTTGGTTTTTGTTTTTATAAATCTGGCAAAAGAGTGTTTGGGGAAACAAATGGAAATGTAAAATGTTTTTATATAAAGAGATTGTCTGTATATTTTAATAAGCAAAAGCTTTCATTTGTAAAGCATCTTGTGGCATTGCATAAAAAGTATTCCATATCTGTGGAGATGACTTCAAACTGAAAGAAAATATAAGATGTATTAAAGAAACCAATTTTGTGACTGTGTAGTGCATCGTGAGTTTGATTTTGTTTGTGCTGTAATATATTCTGGTTTTTTAGGTTAGTGTGTTTTCTGATTACATGATATCTATACCTAACTAATTTCCTAACTCTAGTTGTTGTTGCATGTCTTTTAATAAATGTAATTATGGCTGTACTCTCTTAAATTTTCCTGTGTTCTAGTCTATTGCTTTGGGATTTTTTCTGGTGTTATAATTGTGCAGCTAATAACGTGTAATTTTCTAATTTTTTTCCTTCAGCATATATGGGCATCTAAATGAAAGCTTTTGATATCAAAAGTATTTTAAGAGGGTTAATGCGCATCTTTGGCCAAGAGGTGAAGGCCAGCAGCACCTAAACTTTTTCCTGAGCAGGGCAGAAGTTCTTATTTTTATTAGGATGGAAATCTATTCTACAACTCTAAGCCAATACAGTAGTTGATGACTGTCTTGTTATTTGAGACAGGGATGAGAGGCTTCAGTGATGAGGGACTTTGGGGCCTTATTATAGAGAATTCTTTTATCTTTTACCATGCTATACTCTTTTCTAGTCCTAGGATCAAAATTTATATCCTTTGCATAAAGATTTTAAAAAATGTAAATAGCAGCTTAAAAAGATTGTCTGCGTTCAGCTTCCTGTTTCTCAACTGTCTTGTTGATTGCTTTTCTTTCATACTTCTTTTGTTGCCCTTCTCCATGTTGCACAACACTAATTTAGACCTTCTTATTCTTGCATCCAAAATTCAGGATTGGTGGTAAACAAATAGAAGTCTAAGGCCATAGATAAAAATATGAGGGGAGTGCAGCAACTAAAATTTCCAGCCAGTCTGGCAAGGATTTATTTGTCTGCCAGCCAGGAAGTTATGCTATTACCAGTCTCTGAGTGTAGCTGCTTTTGTAGGGAGAACAATCTGATTCAGTTTAGACTGAATTGCAAGTTTCAGCAAAATGCTTATTCTCCAAAGGCTAGATATGAAGTCCCCATGTGTAACTCTTGATTTTGTCCTTGATACTTAAATATTTGATGAGCATTCTGGGGAAAATGCTAGCTTTTGGTCGCCATAATCTGGCTTCTTATTTTTTGACCAAGTCTGCCTGAGAATGTGTGAGAAAGTGAAATTCCAGACTGTTGTCTTCTCCCTTTACTCCTCAACCAAAAAATAAATCCCATCTTGAATTCTTGTCTCCTGTTGTTAACCCTGCAATACAATCACAGTAATATTTTTCCTTAAGCAGTTTATGTAAGTATCTATCTTGGAAAATGAAAAATGAAATACAACTTTTAAATAGCACAAATACAAAAATTTTGATACCAGAATTTGTTCTGTTACTTGAAAGCTGAAAGAGAAAGGGCAATAACTGGTGAATTTGCCAGTTTCTCATATGGTTTGGATCAGTCTCAAAAGATTTCTTTTACAGAGGTGGAAAGAAGATTATTGTAGGCTTTGAAAATAAAATAAAAATTCCCATTTGCATTTTCTAAATTGTGCTGAGATATTTGTACTTGAGTTCTTTGGCATGTAGCAGGTGAGTACAAGGATGTCTAAACAAAAGGTAATGAAAGCGACAGTTATGGTAGAATATATAGGTGAGAGAAGGTGTAGGGGGTAGAGGCAGAGGGAAGAAGAGACCTCAGAAAAGTGAGTCATCCCAGAGACTATTTCCAGACCGATGCCTTTGCTGTTGACAAAAAACTCATCTCAGATGATGCAAAAAAAACCCAGAGAGAAACAGTCCAGTGACAATTAGAACAAATGTCTTTAGGGTAGTGCTATCGTAGCAGTATGAGTTGCCTGGCTCCAAAAAAGCTCTTAAAACAAGACTACTACTTTAGTCTCAAGTTAGTGATCATTCTTACTCCATAGTATTTGCTGCTTAGTCTGACAGTTCCTCAGGATAACACTTCTAGGTCCTGTGTTTTATTTCTGATCTTCAAGTACGGCTACTCTGTCCTTTTGTGAGAATCAGTCTTTTAATGGAAGCAAAGTATACCTTCTGTAATTCCTCCATTAAATCTCCTGTGTAAACTGTTTTTCTAGCTATGCACCTTAGGGAGATACAAGAAGGCTGGAGGGGAATTTTTCACAAGAGCAGTAAGACCAAGGCAAATGGCCTTAAGCTGAAGGAGAGTGCGTTTGGATTAGATACTGGGAAGAATTTCTTCACTGTGGGGGTGGTGAGACACTGGAACAGGATCAGTGGCTGGAGAAGTTGTGGACTTCCCATCCCTGACAGTGTTTAAGGCCAGGTTGGATGGGGCTTTGAGCAACCTGGTCTGGTGGAAGGTGTTGTTGCCTATGGCAGGCAGGTCAAACTATATGATCTTTAAGGTTGCTTCCAAGTGAGACTGTTCAATGATTATATGAACTGTTTCTCTTGTGCATACATATTGTTTGTACAATGAAGGGCCTGTAAAGGTTTTTATTGAGGGTTTTCTGGGGTTTTTTTTTTCTCTCCAGAGCCCGTCTTGGTCCGCAAAGCCACATTGCTCAATGCTTGGAAACTTTTTTAAAGGAGGGTGAACTGAAGGATATTGCACAATTCTGTAGGCTTGCAGCTTTGTGGTTGGATACAGGTTCCATTTCTACTCTGCTTTGGTGCTGCCTAACACACACCTAGAGAATATATTCAGTAAGTATCACTGCCCGTAAAAATAAAATTGAAGCTCTTTTTAAAACAAATATTATCTCAACACAAAAAAGGACAAAGGCTAAAGAAATTAGGTTAACTCTGCTATTTAGTACTATAAATTCCACTGATGATTTGGGAAAAACTGTATGTAGCTCCAGGGTCTATTTTAGTCAATGTAGTGTGGGTGGGTGCTGGAAAGGAGGGTTGTGGGTTCTATTCTATTTAAAACCTTCCAAAAAAACCCTAAAGTTGTCAGGTTTAGTTCTTACCCAAAAACACGGCAATGTTACTGGCTGACTTTTCAGCATTACTGACCTTCTCTCTTTCTTTCCTTTTCTTCCCTCTTCCAATTCTCTCCTATGGCCAAATTGTCCAAAATTGTCCAAAAGCAGTGCAAGATGCAACAGCAATACAGTACCTTCAGCAAAATGTCATTTCTGTATATGTGGAATTCAACTCACCTAGTCATCAGATTTGAAGTATCTTGTGAATTGTGTAGCTAAAGTTCCCCATTTTGAAAAACTTTGAAAGTAGTTTTTCTATTTAAGGTCACAATAAATTTCTAAAAACTGTTTGCTGCCCAAGTAGTCTCTTCTATCACATCTATTGACTGAAAGTGGTTTCTATACTTTTCTTCATCTATGATGTTTGGTTGGCTGACATGCTCTCTTCCTTTTTGTGTATGTTCTCATTATGAGTGAACAGCTTAAAATTCTGTCTTGCTGAGGTACTATCTTTTCAAAAGCATACAGGGTTTATACTGTTGCTCTTTGTGTTTCAACAAGTTTATCCTCTTTCTCAGAGCCTTCATTGGTCTATCAGATACTGAACTGGTTGAAGATTTTTGATAGCAGACCTCTCCCAATCAACTCCATCATTGTTGAGTGTGTTTGTTTCAACAGTAAATAACTATGCATTATGCTCTTTGAGCATTAGATCTTTCCATGTTGATTCAACCACAACGACATGAAGGTTAATAAACAACACCACATTTCTTGATGCTAAGACTTGCTATGGCATAAGTGTATTTTTCTCTTTTTCTGCTCTGGTTTGGCACTGCTGGCTACTGTGTACCTCTAGCTTTCACACAAACAGCTTATTCTGCAGGGCTTAGATTCTCCCAATTTTATATTATAGGAAGACTGCATTTTTCATTTAGGGTTTTTTTATGCATATGATTTTAATCAAGGCCCATCAAAAATATTTTCAGGTCGTTGCCATTCATCAACAGGAAAATAGATAAGGAAGAGGTTACTTTTGAAGGGCCTGAGCATAAGATGTTAGCAGCAGCATCCTGTCTTGCCTGGGATATCTCACTCACTGTCTCATGAAATCTAACAGGAAAATAGCTGATAACTTTGCGGATCAATTGCCTAGAAACACTGGGCTTGATTAAGATGCTGAATGTAACTTTGGGAATCCTGCTGACTAATCTTGATTTTGTCCCTTTCAAAGACTAAGATCCAACTGAACAACCACACTTCCAAAATGACATACATGTAACTTCTTACTCTCAAAATGATGGGGCTCTACCTTCAACCAAAGTTTAAAACACCCTCTGATGTACATCGGGTTGTATGTCAAATGGGTATAGAATAAAAAATCTGTAATTGTAATTAGACAGTGGATTCATGTAGCACATAGCAAGAAAAAAAATCTCACCTTTGTGCAGGCCTAAATGGTCAGTCGTCATTTAGTTCTCACAGGCTTACATTATTTAGATGTCAAGTTTTTCTGTTATAAGGAAAGGTCATGAGCCAATGGTGCCCTTGTGACCAAGCAGGCCCATGGTATCCTGGGTTACATGGGGAGGAGTATTGCCAGCAGGCCCAGAGGGGTAATCCTGCCCCTCTGCTCAGCTCTGGTGAGGTCTCACCTGCAGTGATGTGTTCAGTTCTGGGATCCTCAGTACAAGACATGGAGCTCTAGAGTGGGTCCAGTGGAAGGCAATAACGATGATTAAAGGACTGGAGCATCTCTCTTATGAGGAAAGGCTGAGAGAGTAGGGTGTGTTCAGCCTTGAGAAGAGACAACTGAGAGGGGACCCCATCAATGTCCATGAGTATCTGTAGGGAAGGTTTCAAGAGCATAGAGCCAGGCTCTGCTCAGTGATGCCAAGTAGGAGGACAAAGGGAAGAAGCTGTGCACAGAAGTTCCACCCGAACATAAGGAAGAACTTTACAGTGTGATTGACAGTGCACTGGAACAGATTGCCCAGAGAGTTTGTGGAGTTTCCCTCAACTGAGATATTCAAGAACCATCTGGATGGAATCCTGTGCCATGTGCTCTCAGATTACCCTTCATGAGCAGGGAGCTTGGACCAGGGTCCTCCAGTCCTCCCTTCTAACTTTTCCCATTCTGTGGTTCTGTGATTGTAAGACAAACTTCATTTCTTGCAGATATTATTTGAAGATAAATAGGGCTTTCAACTTTGCAATTCAAATGGAAAAGAAAATTAAAAAACTAGGTGACCTTTTATTTCCATAGAAATGCCAACCTTAAGTCTTTATTACAATTTGTAACAATGCAGAAATGCCATCACCCAGGGTGTATTTCTCCTCTGATTCCCAGTAAAAGTAGAAATAATAGAGTTACACCTAATTTAATTTTCCAAGATCAAAGAGCAGAGCTTGCACCGGTTTTGTAACAAAACAAAAGCACTCTTTTTTAATGCCAATGAATGCAGTTTTTTTTTGCCTCTAAAATCCAACTCATTCTGCTGGCTTTGTATTCCCAGCGTCTAAAAATACAGTAATTTAAGGTATTTTCTAATTGAGATAAAAACAGCTACTTTACACTTGATAAGCAGCATGTAAAATTTTAATTGCTTACAGAACAACTCAGAGAGTGAAGGTTGAGGTATTTACTATGAAAGGTTTGGTTACTAGATTGCCTTTTCTTTCCCACTACACAGTGTAGATGCAAATCTGAAATTGCCTGGTGACAAAGTACAATTGGTCCATAGAAAAAGAAACCATGGCAAAAGAATCCTCAGCTTCCTGAACAGCTTCAGAATGGTTTGGTCTATTGTCCACAGAATGATTGGGGTTGGAAGGGACCTCTTGAGATCATCTGCCAAAGATCATCCCTGCCAAAGCAGGTTCACAGGAACATGTTCAGGCAGGATGGCCAGGAACTCGTAAGACACAAATATGGAATTTATCTTCGCAGATAATGTAATTTGACAAGTTGCCATATTTCCCATCTAATGTTTTTAGACTCGCTTTTAGACTCATCTTGCCCATAATATGGCAAAGCTGAGGGTGAGAGAAGGATAATACACGCATAATTGTGTAGTAGTCAGTGGGATTTGGGTTTTTCCCTGTACCTATATAAGATATTGTCATTAATTT
Organism: Sinosuthora webbiana; assembly: GCA_013397395.1. Classification (NCBI taxonomy): domain Eukaryota; kingdom Metazoa; phylum Chordata; class Aves; order Passeriformes; family Sylviidae; genus Sinosuthora; species Sinosuthora webbiana. The sequence continues at coordinate 65,579 of VXBN01013853.1, read as the reverse complement.
TTGCCTTATTGACAAGCTGTTATTAAGTTTTATTCAGCTGCAATAGAAAGGCCAACACCCCTGTGGTGAGCCTGGGGAGCCTGGCAAAGAAGAAAGCATGAATCTTGTTGCCAAGTTCTTTCTCTTCAGAAAAAGATTTTAGCAGATATTTTAGAATCTGAAAGGAAAAGACGAAAAGATGTCTGTTCATTTACTTGGAGCTGAAAAAATCACATTACTTTTTATTTAGTTAGTTATTATTTTTAAAATGTATGAAGGGGGTGCTGTTACTGTTCCTTTCTGAACTTTTGCTTTGTGCTCTCTGCCTCTTTCCTCCTAACTGTGGTCTTCAGTCAGCACAACCCTCAAAATGATGACACGGCATGAAACAATCAGAAGCAATGGCTATCAGCAGTATTCTTGGATGACATTCCAAGATCTGACAACACTAGGACTTCCCCCATAAACCAATGTACACTAAGTCCTTGTGGTTTAAAAACTTCCGAAAACTGGGGCAGACTGCTGCGGCATGAAAGCTTCTACTAGAGGTTATGTTGCACCATACAAACTTACATAGGAATACTATCCCAGTTACACATCTAAGTGGGAGGGAGAAGTGAAGAGAGGCAGAGAGGAGTTATCTTATCAAAGCTCCCAATGGGTTTGTGGCAAAGCCCAGTTTGGTCTCCTATGCTAAAACCCACAGATAGTAGCCCTTTTGCTCTGGAGAGCTGCTTTTCTGATTAGCAGTAACTGTCAGCAGGCTTTATCACCTACTATGCCCTTGTTATGAGATGTATACAGGGCATGCTCTGACATATGTTACATCCAAGGCCTATCCTCTAGGCAAATTGTATAGAAGCATTCAATATTTAGAGTTCAAATTCAGGTATTCAATGCTTTTACAGAAATCTTATTTACATTTTCGTCTTGACTTCATCTGCTAGGAGCTGAGACAGTGGCATAGGCATCCTGAGAGAACAGACAGAAGTACTGCAAACAGCTTAAGTGATAATATTTCCTTAAAAAAAAAAAAAAAAAAAAAATCATACAACATACTGCTTTACTTCTGCACTGTATTTACTGAAGCATTTTCAGTAGAAACTGAAGAGGCTCAGCCAATCTTTTCAGTTATTTCTGAATATTTTGAGTTATTTTCAACAATTGGTGTTTCTTATTCTGGAAACTAAGTGTGTAACCAGAAACCAGTTATTAATTTAAATAATTTTAAATAAGCAAGAGAGACAGAATTCAGATAGAAGGAATCTTCCATCAAGCTGTAGTTACTCTTTTCATTGCCAGTTGGAAAGAAGCATTTGATAGCAAGCTGTTCAAGAATGCAACTGCACTATGAATAGCTGAGTGATCTGTTAACAGGGATGAAATATATTTATTCACCCTGGCTGAAGATGTTTGCTGTGTTTTTAAAAATGTGTTTGCTGAGAGAGCTATTAGTATTATATTTTGTCTTCATGTGTCAAAATATGCAGTGTAATCCATGCCAAAACATCCTTAGGAGAAAAAGCAAAGAGATTTGGGTGACATGATGTTGTTAATTGTCTGCAAAGGAGACAGAACAAATACCGATGGCTGAGGAGATTTTTAATCCAGCTTGCATTTCTGATTTTCAATTATCTTTATTTAGACATTTGCAAGCTAAAAGTGCACAGGAAACTTGCAAGCATCTCTAGACAAATTTAATTACTTTGACCATCACAACTATTCTCTTTTCATAATGAGGAAAAATTGAAGAAATACTGGTACATACATCCTCTGGGTAATTTAATGTTAGGGATGAAGGAAACACTGTAATAACAAACTAGGCTTCCTTTATGTTTGACAAGGAAAAGATTAAAATTTTTATCCTACCCAGAACAGAAAATATAGGTGGATATTAGTCCGTTTTCATTGGAGAGATTTTTATATGAATCAAGCAAAATTTGCTCAAGATGTTAAGGATCATCTTGTTGGGACACTAGTCTGCCTTACCTTACTGAATCTTTAATTACCTTTCTGTATCAATTAGCTAGGGCTTGGGCAGGTGACCTCCAGGCAGAAATGATCTGTGATGGATCTCACTGGTGGATTCAAACCTGAAGCAGTGGAAGAGATTGTTTGGGAATGCTGTGAATCTGGCATCACTGTCAGCATGAAGAGCAAGTTAGACAAGTATGTCAGGAATTATAAAGTTGACCTTGTTGTGAACAAATGACCTCTCAACATCTTTTGACACTTATTTCTTATGACCATGCATTGAATTTAAAGTAGCCTTTGTGTGTAGTTTAATTATTTGGTTCTAAAAGATGTCTTAAACAGCATTTAATTTTCTGTTAGAGACATGATAGACAGTAACGTAACAAGGAGGTTCCAGTCTAGGCCCAGTACTTTTTTCAGCTGATATACATCTTTGTTTCTTTCTTTAAAGAATATTTCTATTACAATTTTTAATTTGTTCTCTTCATAAATATGATGTATTTCTTCAGTCTTCGTGCCAAAAATATTTTTCTGTTTGCTGCATGAGGTGTTTATAATTATAAAAAGTTGCTTCCACTACTTTTATGAAAGGAAGAGTAGAAATTGCAGTGGTTAGTAGGTCTGCTACACAGTGAGCTGCCAAGGAAGAGGAAAATTGTAATTTCCAAACCATTTTAATATGTTGTGCAGAACAATTGCTCTCTGAACCATTCCTTATAATGATAAGCTACTTACCACCACTGAGAATGCATGCTTCCAATTTCAGTATTTTTAAGGGAGAAATACACAGTAATGACATTTGTAGTGTGTTCTTTCAAAAGCAGAATCTCTTGAATGTAACTGGCTGCTGCTGAAGAATCTGGTCAAGATGAATAAGTGTAGCAGAAACTGATAAAAAGTGTGTACATGCTTATGTAGCCAGAACAGTAATTAAAACCAACAAACAAACAAAAACAAAAAAACAAACAAAACCCACCCAAACAAACAGAAAACCCCAAACAAGCAAAAACCCTCCCAAAAACAACAAACCAAAAACTCAAAAACTGGAAGAGAGTAACCTAAGTAAATAAACCAATAAAGTTGATAATTCAATGAAACTGGGGTCTGTATCCCTTGAAATCAAAACCGATAGTTTAGTGTTTGTTATTACACAGCAGTAAAAGATCAGGTTATGTCACTTAATATTGGTGATAGAGGGCTGGGCTGCATGGCTGCATTAGCATTCAAGGGCATTAATGAAAAGCCACCATAGCACATCAGCAAAACTTCTTCAGGAATCTCATTAGAGTTATCGAATATACCGAATTCTACTTTTGTGTTAGGCATCCCTGATTCCTCACCTTGGCACTCCTCTCTTGTGGTAACTGGGCAAATGCATTTGTAGATGAAAAGAATTTGTGCATCTTTCTGAAATACAGGCTCACGGACATGAATGAGGACTATGAGCGCTAGGGCTATTACTACTCTTCTACAGCAGAAAATTCTTCAGGCAGTGCTACTGGTCCTGCCTAAACCCAAGGTTTGGGGATTCACCTGAGCAGCGCCTAAGGTCTGCAGTGAAAAAGCTTTACTTTATTTCAAGCATGTGAAAAACGAGGTTCACTTTCTATGTAAATTTTAAGAAATAGATTTAATAAAATAATAAGACAATAAAGAGATAAAAAAGCAAAGTACAGCTGGCTGGGTGACTTGGCATTTAGCCGAGTCCACACACTGCTATATCATAGTCATTCTTTAAATACCCTTTCTGTTGCATCAGTCTGTTGAATATTCATATTTTTCCATAAACTAGTTTCCATATTCCAGGAACTGTTCTGCATGATCCCTCCTTGGGTCTGCCTTTTTAGAGCATGCATGTTTCTTGGCTGTGTCTTGGTTATCACCTCCAGCTTGGGCCTTGGTCCATACTTTCTTCAGATTGTGGATGCTGATAGTTGGTATCTCAATAGCAGAGTCTTCTTTACATGTTCACTGGATGTTATTCTGGCCAAGCAGACAGTTTAAGCATACTGTATCAACTATTACCACTCTGCCTAACTTTCTTTATTAAAACAGAAGTAAAAACTTCTATCCTTACCACAACGTTATTAATCATATAGCACACATCTTGCGAAAAGCCAACTTTATAATGCGTATTTATAACAAAGCACTAAGGGCTGGCGGTGTACGGATGCACCGGCTTCGTACATCGTAGAACCGAGGCGCCAACTTCGTGCCGGGGCGCGGCGGCGCCCTGCGGGGCGGCAACTGGGACACCCACCCTCCCTTCGGGGACGCCCCGGCGCCCCGCTCGAGGAGCTGCTCGGTCCCGTTTGCCGGCGGCTGGCAGGAGGCGGCACGGCTCCCACCTACAAACAGGTGCGTCTATTCAGCCGTCCTTCCCGGGAATCATGAATAATCCCACCATCCGTTTCTCGCCCCAGCTCCGGGCTATGTACAGCAGCAGTTCTTATCAGCCTTGCCACCTGCCTGGCCGGCTCAGAGGCGGTGTCCCGGGGAAGGAAAGGGGTTGTACCAGGGAAGAGAGAAAGAGAGAGAAAAAAA
>VXBN01013853.1:14595-61070 GCA_013397395.1 Sinosuthora webbiana | reverse complement strand
AAAGAGGGTTTTGCGGGCAGCGGGGCCGGGAAGGAAAGGGGCCTCGGTGAGGGTGAAAGCCCCGGGGGGGGGCCGAGGGCGCGGCGGGGGCGATAAGGGCGTCCCGCCCGCCGGGAGGTAGCGCTAGCCGCTCTCCGGCCGGGGCCGTGGGCTCTGCCCTGCCCTCGGGCTCTGCCCTGCCCTCGGCTCCTCTCCCTCCCTCCGCCCCCAGGGACGATGCAGAGGCACCGGGGCTGTGCAGCACCGAGGGGCGCGGCGGCGGCGGGGACATGAGCTCGGGGGGCGGCCGGGCCCCAGGCCCGCTCCTGCTGCTGCTGCTGCTGCTGGCGCTGCCACAGTGCGCGGGGCGGCGGCGGGGTGAGTGCGGCCGGGCCGGGGGGACCGTGAGCTGGAGGTGGGCACCAGCCCTGCCGCGACCTCCAGCGCCCGGCGGTGGTGGCCGGACAGCCCTCGCTGGTGGTGGCACCGGCAGCCCATGGTGGTGGCGGAGCATTGCTGGGTGCTGGTGTTGGGGGCAGCTCATGCCGGGGATAGTGGAGGAGCAGCACGTGGTTAGAGTGTGGGAGGCAGCTCGCGGTGGTGGCGGAGCATCCCGTAGTGGTGATGATGGTGCCCGCGGCTTTGGTGGCGGAGGTAGCCGTGCGTGGGGTCCTTGGCGCTGGCTGGTGTGTCTCCTCGACACCTGCTGACGGCGCTGGTGGCAGCGACCTCATGTCCTGCCGGGCTCAGAGGGCCTTGCCGTGGCGGGAGCCGCGCCTGAGGGAGGACACGGGTAGGACCAAAACAATGAAGTGACTGTAGTGCTGACATGATGGACTGTATGCTGTGAAGGACAAATAACTAATAAAATTTCAGCTGTAGTAGTAGGGGGAGATGAGGGGTGGAAACATGCTTTTTTAATCTCCTGAAGCAGCAATTTGAGGAAGATACTCCCATGTTTTATCAGAAGATTGAGGTATCATGAGAAAGTTCTCTCTCCGTGGGTGCTTGTAAATTTAATTTTCTGATCTATGTTGGCTGCCATTGCATACTGACAGTTTTTGTTTTCTGTTCTTATCAGAAACGCACACACACACACAAGTATATAAAAGTGTGGATAATTTAGGAGTAGGAATCTAAGATGCTTCCCAGAGCCTTAAGCCATTAATAAATGCACTGTGGGCAAAACTGAAAGCCTGGGCATGTGGAAGGGCAGTTTATCACAGTGATAAATTTGATGCATAAAAATATACTGGAGTGTTCAGTTGCCTTCTCCTTCCAGTTATGGTTATGTATTTAGGCATTGTAGAATAATCAAAAATTCTGTAAGAGATGCTAAATATAGAGTGATGTTGGTATTCTTATCAATTTTAGCTGTTTTAGGAAAGTGAAAAATTCCATACTTCTGTGTCAAGCACCATGTGACATCAGCTTTTGCAGTATTAGTTCTTTCTTTTAAAATGTAAAAAGGTGTTAGCATATGCATGCTTTGTCTGCATTAAATCCATCCATGCTGACATTTGTCATTTGGAAAGTGAGAGTATGTGTGATAACAAAAAGAGCTTATCAAAAAAATGGAGGAAGGTGAACATAATGCCTTGAAAGAATGAATACAAAGAAGAGAACAAATTTATATTTTATTCTAATTTAATGTATATTTACAGCCCTGTCAAATTATAGAAAATTAGATTGTGTGCTTCTCAACCTCTTTTAATATAAATCAACTTCTAAAATTACTTTACTGTAAGTCATTTTATTCCTGGCAGCGTTTGCAACATTTTTATGAATAACATTTTTACCATATTGACATGATACAAACAGATTGATAAGTACCCCAAATGTCTATGTGTAAATAATAGGAAAAAACAACAACAACAAAAAACCAAAAACAAACAAACAAAAAAAACCAAACACCCCCCCCCAAAAAAAAAACCAAACCACCACCACCAACAACAAAACAGAGGAAACAGAAATAAAGACAAAAGAGAAACAAATGCATCTGGAGAAAATATTAATAATATTGGATATATCAACTTACTAAATACCTTCTAAACTTTTCTGATTGCTGAAAAACTCTTTTCCTTGTCAGAGAAGAGAAGGATGGACAAAAATGCTCAGAGTAGTTTGTTTAGTCTTTTCTGTTTATTTTTCATCTTTAGTCTTTTAATGCAATAGGTGTGGTTTTCCTCCAAGTTTCAAAATGAGGTGGGGGGAGGTAGTAGTCTATTGTGTTTTAGTCTGGATTTTATCTCCACTTTGAATTCTGTGCTGGTTATCCTACCATGTCACTTGTAAGGTACTTTTAAAAAGGTAATTGTGGTTTTTTGTCCTTACAGCAGTTGTGAACAGATCCATTCCTGATGTGTGTGCAACCTGCCACATTCATGCAACATGTCAGCAAAGTGGAGGAAAAAGTGTTTGTATCTGCAATTATGGATTTGTAGGCAATGGAAGAACCCATTGTCAAGGTAGGCTGCCTGTTTACAAAATGGAAAGAAACTCTGTAAATTCCTGAAGTGCTCCTTCTCAAGTAATTTTAATGAATTCTTCAAAGCATGCAGAAAGCTTTGTCATTTTCTGGCAGAATTTCCCATAGAATATATTTGGATTGTTTTTCCTTACCAAAAGACTTCTACATGTTCAGAGGTGTTGTTTAATGTTTTGTTACTGAGGCAGATACTGTCCTTCTAAGACTATTTCATACATGATGAATCAATATGTGAATCAAAGAATGGTGTCAATTGTTGTGTCTCAGTGTCTGTAAGAGCTTACCAATGCTTAAAGGGGGTGGTCCTTCACCAACAATCTCCTCCTCTCTGTCTCTTACCCTTCTTTCACAAAGCACTGGCAGCTGCTGGACCCTGCACAGAGGTCAGGTATCTCGTTGTACGAAAAACACAGAATCATAGAATGCTTCAAGTTGGAAGGGATCTTAAAACATCACACAGTTCCAACCCCTTTGCCATGGCCAGGGACATCTTCCACAAGACCAAGTTGCTTAGAGCTCCATCCAAGCTGGCCTTGAACCCTTTCAGAGATGAGGTATTGGGGCATCCACCGCTTCTCTGGACAACCAGTTCCAGTGCCTCACTACCCTCACAATGACAAATTTCTTCAAAATACCAAATCTGAAATCCATCCTCTTTCAGTTTAAAGCAATTCCCCCTTGTCCTAGCACTACAGGATGTTGTCCAAAGTCCCTCTCCAGCTTTCCTCTTTAGATACTGGAAAGTCCTCTTTAGATACTGGAAGCCCATAATAAGGACTCCTCAGAGCCTTCTCTTTTCTAGACTGAACAACACCCAACCCCTTCAGGCAGCCCACGATTATCTTCATGGCCTCCACTGGACTTGCCCCAGCAGATCAGTGTCCTTCTTATGCTGGGCACCTCAGAGCTGGATGCGGGGTTCCAGGTGAGGTCTCACCAGAGCAGAGGGGCAGAATCCCCTCCCTCTCCTGCTGCCCATGCTGCTTCGGATGCAGCCCAGGACACGTTTGGCTTTCTGGGCTGTAAGTGCCCATGGCTGGGTCATGTCCAGCCTCTCATCCACCAGCACCCCCAAATCCTTCCCGGCAGGGCTGCTCTTGATCCATTCTCTACCCAGACTGTAGCTCTGCTTGGGATTGCCCCCACCCAGGTGTTCCATGAAGTGCTATAATCAGTGTATGCCATAAGGAAGAGCAGAAAGAGAGAGCAGGGCCATATGGTTTCAGCAGCTCTTAGACTCTTAGATCAACTTAAGCTGTGTCACAAAATTGTATTCACATTTTTGTCCAGGAACAACAATTTCTGTTGTTCTCCAGCTAATCAGCAGTATTTACATCCCAAATAATTTATAAAGGAAATCAGTAAGGAGAAGTCTGGTTACTTGTGCATGAGTGAGGAGGGGAGGATACCCCACTTTTCCTAATCTCTCTCTGATGTTTTTCAAATGTACTGACAGATAAAGATGAATGCCAGATTGGAGCCAGCAAGATCTGTGGAAATCATACACTGTGTCATAATACACATGGAAGTTTTTACTGTGTTTGCCTAAATGGATACCGAGCCTCCAACAACAACAAGACATTTATTCCCAATGATGGCACGAACTGTACAGGTAGACATCACAAAGAATCCTGAGCATGACAAATCCAGAACTTAATTTTCTACTGCACAAATATGTATTTTTTTCTCTGATCACTGTAGAGCTTCTTTTCTGTTATATGTATCAGAGAACTTTTTGTTGTTTATGTGCTTGTTTGACATACAGGTTCCTAGCAGCTATGAACTAATTCCATTTTGAACTCTGCTATGTTACAAATCATTGCTTCACAGTCTCATTCAAACAATGATCTTTTCAGAAGCAGCAGCAGCAGCTAGAATAACAAAATAGGATGATACTTAAAATTCCCCTGATTGTCATTTTTGTGTTTAGTGTAAAATATTAGCGAGTTCCTTGTTAGTGATGAACTGTCGTAACCATTCAAGAGATGCCCAGATGCAGGATTTTTCTGGAATTGTTTGAACAGCATATAACATTGGAAACTATTTGTCAAGTAAACCAGTGTAATTCTAAAGATAGCTAGCTACAAAATTGCAACAGTCCTCTTTCCAGATGCTTGAAGATGAGACAATTATAAGCTCCTTTGTTTTCCTAGAAGAGCTGTGAGAAACTGTGCAGAACTCTTCATGGAACAGTTAAGTTTGGGCCCTATATTAATTAATTAAACCAAAAAACCCTATTATGAAGTTCATCTACTTTTCTTTGAATTTTTAGATATAGATGAATGTGAGGAGTCTGGGCTATGTGGTCACAATGCAAGATGTGTGAATACTGAAGGAAGCTACATGTGTTACTGCAATGATGGTTATAAATTAGAAACTGGAGAACATTCTTTTCATCGAGATGGAAACAATGTTTCGTGCAAAGGTGAGAATCTTTGGATGCTGTTTTTGCTAGCAGATAAAATCACATGTTGCACCAAAGTGTAGTGCCTGTTCTGGCCTGTGCTTCTCCAGGGCAGAAACCCTTTCCCAGGGTCCGAGTCAACACCAGATATTCCTACAGGTTCTCAGAAGTGCTTCAGATGGGCAGGGTCAGAGAAGCTTGAGAATGTTAAGAAAGTAATGTAGTTAGTTTCTGAGTAGAAAGGAAGTGTGTTGTAATCCAGTTGTTTATATAATCACACCACATAAAGGGGAAGAGAAGAGAGACTAAATAGCTGATAAGAGAGGTTAGATGAATGAAAAAAGCCTAGGGGAGAGAAATAATAAAAATCTACCTATTTATTACATAATGTCCCTTCTGCATAAATAAATGGTTCCGTTTATGTTGCCATAAAAAAACCAAAAAAACCAAAAAAAAACCCACCAAAAACAAACAGAAACAAAAAACAAACAAACAAAAAACCTCAACCAAAACCAAGTTTCCAATGTGAAAATCTGTCTTTAGTGCCAGTTTCACAGATGCAAACTGCTAGCAGTGTAAGCTGTGGATATCAGGGTATATAATGAACACTGGCATCCCAGGTGGAAGGAGCTGCCTGGATTATATTCAGCTTTTATTTCTGAATTATTGCCAGAACGATCAGTAAAGCTCACAGCCTGCAATTGCTCAGTTTTTCTGACTGGAGTGCTCCGCTTTGTTTGCCAGAATTGCTGATAACCCTGCTTCTTATGTCACTGACTTGCCTCTCCATATTCTGTGGTGGAGTGTCTATACCAATTGTGTTTCTTGCAGAGTTGCACAAGGGAGCCCTGTCCGAGCAGATGTGCTGGAGGAGTGGAGCTTTTGTATGCAGGCTGTTTCAATGAGATGAAGGATTTGAGGGGCAGAACATTTCTTTTCAATTTATCTGCTGCAAAGTGCTTTACTTTTCCCATGCACAGGGAAATAAAGCTGTGCACTGGGGCCTGAAATTTTCCTCTGATGTTGAAGTATCATTCAGCCATTGCTGTAATGAGACCGGCCCATGCAAAGCACCATCACATTGCAGTGTCCCCTCTTTGGTGTTCTGAATGGCTCCAGCTTTATGTTAGTAAAGGTGTAGCTCAATATCTGCTTCCCTGTGTTCCTCCAACTGTGGCCCGGATAATTCTCCAAATCTAATATTCTACCCCTTTGACAACCCCTCACACTCATCAGATCAGGTGTATTTTGTCCATCTAGTTCAGCTAATTTTAAAGTGGTCAGGTGTTGTGATTTATGTACTGTGAGATCTTCAAACCCAGTCTCTTTGCAGAAATCGGATGTGGTTCCCCTCCTGAAATGAAGCATGGCTACATTGTGGGGAACTACAGCATGTTACCAGGAAGTGTAGTTCATTATGAGTGTCAAGAAGGGTTTTACAGCAATGAAGGAAAGTTCTCATACTGCACTGCAAATGAAACTTGGGAACCTGCCACTTTAAGCTGTAAAGGTGAAGAGTCTTAAATCTTTCTTAAATTCTTCATTAAGGGATTTCATGCATGGGAAGTGTGTTTGTGAAGATAATAGACTGTTTCCATTGAAGGAAATGTTTTTTCAAGAGCTGATTATTTGCTGAAAAAGAAGAAAATAAAAGGACATGTTGCTGTTTACCTTTTTCTTTAGTGTAGTGACATTTTTATGCTGGTCCCTGCATTTTTACAGACACTGCAGTGTGTCCTTCTGCCTTTGGGCTGAGGTCTAGAAAACAAATAGATTTCTTTAGCGTTCCAGAGGAAAGGCTACTGAGTTGGAAGGCATCACTGACCTCTCATGAAAACATCAATTTTCCTGACACCTTGTGAAGTTTTGTCTGCAGGTTTGCTGTAGATGCAAAAGAGAGGCATCATAGAACTCCTCATCTCTGGGTAGTTTTCATAATTTTAAGAGCACCTGTGTATGAACAAACACTTCCACATCTCTGAAGAGTTAAGTTTCCTATGACTGTCTTAAAAATGTGTACTTGGCTTTGGTGCTTTAATCATCTTTTCTCTGGCAATATTACTGCTTCTGAGTCCATGATTCTTTTTGTGCTCCTGTGAATAGTTAGAAAGCCTTTGTATTAGTTAAATGATACTTAAAGTGCTAGCTAACAGAAGATACACTCTGTATATCAATTCTGCTGGGGAGAATTATCATCCTGGAAATTGTCACTTAGTGAGGAGAGCTCTTTCTTTCCCAGAAATGACAACAGTCCTGTTGGTTTCCAGTTCTTTCCCTTTCTCTCTTTTTCTTTTTTTTTTTTCCTTTTTTTTTTCTTTTTTTAGATTTTTTTTTTAATTTAAGAATGGATGGAAATGTAACATTTATGGGAAGTGAATAAATTAAAATAAGGGTGTAAAACAATGTCACTGAGAAAAGCAAAATATTAACTACCACTAGAAATTCATAAGAAAGAAAAGATAAAACAATTATTAAAAAATGCAAATAACACTTCCCCCCCACCCCCAAATAAATAAAGGACAGTGAACTTGAAAATAAAAAAGGAGTGCCTAGAGTCTCAAGTGCTCCCTAGTGAAAGATTGTGGAATGCAATTCTTGTGAGTTGCTGATATATTTGATTTTTGTTAATGTTTTTCAGAAGTTGCTTTTTCATGGGATTTTTTTAATTTCTACAATCAAACAGTAAGTTAGGTCAGACTTTCTCAGCACATCTGTTATGGTTAATTGAAATAAAATAAATGATACACCAAGAAACAGCCAAAAGTCTGAAATGCCAAACTTATTTCCTCCTTGTATTGCAAGCTCTCTTCCTGGTTTTCAATTAGAACTTCTCTTTCTTGTAAAACCAGCAAGCTGATTTTTTTTTTAGTACAAGTAAATGTACCTTTAACAAATTCTTAATATTTTTGCATGTGTGTGTGTGCTACTTGACTTCTCTGATTAAGCATTATTTAGACTCTTGCCTTAACATGAAACTTTTGTATTGTATGTTGTAACTTTTTCTATGGCTTTGCATTTTTAGTTTTTGTACATTTTTTAAAGTTTTGCTTTCTAAAGGCAGTTTCTGCTCATCAGCCTTCCTTTGAGTGTTGCTCATTGCAAATGGTGTAGAACCACCTTATCCAATGTTATCAGGTTTGTAAAAGCAGGAGAGTCTAAAGATTCAGAAGAAAACCAGGACTTTTCTGTATCCTAGCAGCTGGACTGAGGAGGGAGTCACAGATTTAGCATGCTATTCTGAGAGAAAGACAGGAAAGCATCCTTTTATTTGGAAGCAGATGTTTGGAGTAGCTACAGCACTGTCAGTCATAGTGGGAATATTGCAGAGTACCCGAGGAAGTGTTGTATTACTACAGGAAAAGAGGGTTAGCTGGTAAAGATGAAAGAAATACTTAAGTGAGTGCAGCTGTCATTGCTCTTGCTGGTTGACTAACAGGTCTATCTTCCTTTTCCTTCATCTCTTCAGGTGTGGACTGTGGAGTTCCACCTCTTATTTCAAATGCACATTCAACACCTGTGAGTGGGACCACATACGGAAGTGAAGTTACTTACGACTGTTTACACGGTTACGTGATGGCAGGCAGCAGTCGCACTGCAATCTGCAACGCCAAAGGACAGTGGGATGGCCCTGATTTGGTGTGCAAAGGTGAATAAAGTCTGCATTCAGACTTATCTAGCATATATACCATTTAAATCACTGCAATAAGTATCAGTCAGCCTCTTCGGGCATTCAGTTTATACAGTCTTCTGGCACAGAAAGTTGTCACAAAACAGAAACTATATATTGAACAGGGGTTTCTTTGGTTTGGTTTGTTTTTTTTTAATCTGTGTTGCTAATGAAGTTTCAATAAATTGTTAAAAGTTAACACTTCAAGAACATTATCCCAATGCATGTCAAGCATTGAGATGAAAATACAGCCTAAGTTGCTGACATTTTTCCAGTTCAATATCCACTATATTTTTCTGATAGTTGAAGCCACTATCCGAAATCAAACTGCTATTAGTTATTAACATATCTTCAAAATTCCTGTATTTAGACTGCTTCTAGTTGCAAATTATGATTCCTCAAACATGCTGTTGCTATTTGAGATGAGTCACATCTCTTACAGTGCTATGATTTGGAAGAATGTAGGCTAAAGAGTTCCTCAATATGATGAAACGCAGAGGTACATTTCTAAAAAGAAAAACCTTCTGTTTTGTTTTGTTTTGTTTTGTTTTTGTTTTTGTGGTTTTTTTTTTTTTTTTTTTTTTTTTTTTTTTTTTTTTTTTTTTTTTTTAAAATCTGGGCTCATATTCTTAATTAGAAGACCTTAAAATAACAACACTCTTTAGTCAGCTTTCACTTTTGCACAGCTTCACTTTTCCATTTGTTGGGTAAGCAGTATCTTTTGCAATATCTTTTCTGCTTGATCCAGCAAGATCAAGCTTTCAATTTATTGCAATCAAATATAGTAATTTTTTTGAATGCTCCATGTGTATGCTATAGCCACTCTCTGCTTTTAGAATGACCTTTAATATTCTCATTCTGTGCCATGAGTCTAAGTCGAAGGTTTGCAGTGTTACTCAAGAATATGCTTCTGCATTTCAGTCTGCTTACAGAATAGCCATGGGCAGGGTGGCTGGAACAGCAGGAGTTTTTGTGTCTCGTCACATACTGTCCTTCTGTGAGTTAAGCACATGCTTGGAATAACTAATGCCAAGGCTTGTTCTGATGATTTATAGAAGATACACTCATACTCATTGGTGTATGAAAAGGAAGGTAGTCATGATGACGGATGTATTGCCCACTGAAATACATATGGGCAAATGTAAATAAATTTTCCTTTTAAGGTTGTGCAGATCATGATTCTATAAGCTTTGGTTTTTACTTCCTTGGTTTCCTTTTTTTTTTTTTTAAATAAAATTTCAGAATCACTTAAAATTATTGAAATGGTTTCAAAAGAACTTGTTTGCTCCATATAAGCTTTAATGATGTTAAATTTTAGTTCTTGCAGTGTTTGCTTCTTATAATTGAAGTAGTGTAGAATCTTTTATTGATGTTTAATTTAATTTAGTATTATATTTTATAATGTTCATTGCGAATTGAAAAGCAGATTTTACCCTAAATAATACTATTCCATCTATTTGATCTTCACTTTTTGTTCTTTTTGTTTCTTGTTTTTATTATGCTGCCCTCAAAACCTGAGCAAATGAATTAAATTATTAGTTCATTATCCCAGCTTTCTAATTATCTGTTAAGTGGTTTGCATAATCTATCAAATTTTCCCCCAGAATTGCTTGTTTGTCTTGTCTGTAGCAGCATCTTTTTTCGAAACTTGAATTAAATCCACTGACAAAGGAACATAACCTTGATGCTGTTCTTTTATGACGCTCCTTGGACCATGTGTCTTTTTTAAGATCTGCTGTTACTAATGGTAGGTAAAATGAAGGAATAAATAGCATGTGGAGTATAAGAGAGTGTTGTGGTAAGATAGACCTATTCATAAAAATTTGCTTAAACATACTTGCTCTCCATTTCTAATCAGGACACTTTGTTATATTTTATGGGTCATCTGGCAGGATAAATGGCCCACCCTGCTAGAAAGTCTCCAGCCAAAAAATTCTGGGTTCTGATGAACTGGCCTGACTTCTAGAAATGTCTAAGAACTGGGAAAAAGTGAAGTGTCACTTGCTGGGACAGTTCATCCCTCCATGTTTAACACTTCAGTATGTCTTGCCTGTTTGCATTCCAAGGTTTTGTTTTCCTGTTTTACTGTGTTTCAGAAATAGACTGTGGCAAACCTTGGCTGATTCCACACACAACAATGACCTGGAACAACTCTACCACTCTGCAGAGCAGAGTGTACTATCACTGTAAAGAAGGATATTATTTCAATGGAGACAAGAATTTTTCAGAATGTACAATAGATCAGTCATGGGAGAATATTACATACATATGTGAAGGTAAAAGAATTACCATACAAAGTTGCTGTTTTAATTGCAATTTAATTAGTTTGTCATTCCTGTTCTGAAGTTAGGAATAGGAGGAAGAATGAAGGCAAGAAATCCCCTTCTAATTTATGATGTAAGGGATATGGTGGTACTTTTGGATGAAAATGTAACAGAAGAGACTGTTAACAATACAGCTTCTACTGAATGCCACAGATCTTTCTATAGCTGTTGTCTTGCTTTTTATTTCAAACAGAAAGAGACTAATGTGACTGGAGTTTTATTGCTTCACTGAGAGCCTTCAACTTTAGAAGCCCATGGACTGTCACCAGAAGGGCAGAAGGCATTTATCAGTATTTTCTTCTGATTGTAATACTGTAAAGTGCAGTCCAGTTAAAGTAGTGGCAATTGAATTCAAAGCCCTTTATCTCTCTTTCCCTCCTTCTCTCTCTTGTTTGTTTTTTGTTCTTTTCTTGTAATGACCAAAGCAAAATTTGTTCATGATTGCCTTTCCAGCCTAGATCTAGTTGTCTGAATTTAATTCCAGAATTATTTTCTTACTAAAGAACGTGTCCTGAGAAGGAAGATTTGTAATAAAGATGGTGTCATACTTTTGCTTGGAAACAGGATTTTTTTGACATTTTAACAGCAACAACTAGCAGATGTTTTGGACTATGACTGTTGTGCTCTTTAGTGTTCTTCTGTCCTAAAAAGGACAGTGTCTACCATTGTCTATCTCCAGTTCTCAAGTAGCAGTGCTGTCTTTTGCAGAAGATACTGTTCATTTAGCTTTGAAACATCTTCATTGTTTTCAAAAGGACTAGAAATGTGTCCTTGACTGCTGTCATTTCACTTCACACAATTACTGCATGAGGCCTCTCTTCCCTCATTTGACTTCTTGAGCATCTACTGCGAATGTAAAATGTGTGACATCAACTACAATGAGTATGCAGAAAAGCAGTTCTCTCAGCTGTTAAAGTGCCCAAGTGAAAATGGAACTGCTGTTGTTAGAAGTCATTATTCATATTCCTTTCAGGAAATGCACATGACTGTATTTTTTTTAATTGATTTGGAAGCCAACATTGTGTAGAATGACTAAGTTAGTCAGGTCTGTCAGTCTTTGCAGTGCCAACAGTTGTCTTGAGTGCTCTGAAGCTTTGAAGGCCCTGAACCTGCAGACTGCACTCATAGGATTACCATGGATTTCAGCAAGAGCTTTGCCAGATTCCAGCTCTTGCTGCTGGATTAGAGGGCCAAAAAAGGCAGTTATGGTCAAATGGAACAGTAAGGAAGAGTTACAAAAATAGTCTAACTAGTCCAGACTCCTTTAAAAAAAGTTAATAATCAACATGAAATTGTTACAAAATCTTGCACCCTCTTGACTTCTACATTTTTCATATTCACTAGAGGTAGCAAATTGCTTTAAAATTAAATGAAATTTCTGTTTGTGCAGTGATGCCTTTGAGATTTATATGCTCTTAATGGTGCGTGTGCATAATTAATCAGTAATGCCCATTAAAATGAGAGAAAATTATGTATAATTCCAAAATAATTTATGATGGACATTGTAAAACCAATAGTCTTTTCATCTTGCCTGAAAAAATCCATTAGAAACAAGGCAGTTAAGAGAACATCTGCAGGAAGTTCTCTTTGACAATAATTTCTTCATTTCCTAAGAAGTGATTGCCACGGATGCCCTTTATTTGCATTGTTTGGTGCATTGTCTGTTGAGATATATGGTACATATATGTGTGTGTATACAAGTACTTTTCTTAGTAGCTAGTTTAAATATTAAAAAAAATTCTTTACAAAGTTAATTTTACTTATGATGCTGATTGGATTAAGCCATCAGTAAGGCAAGGCAATAGTGAGATGGATTACAGTTTTTTTTACCAAGCTCTGATTCATACACATAAAATGAGGCAATTGAAGTGCAGAGAGCAGGCCAGCAATTAAAATACCTGCTGTCTAATGTACTCAGTGTGTGAGCCTGGACATTTTGTGTAGCTGGTCTTCACAGAACTTCGTTCCCTGTGGAGTAGAAATGCTTGGTTTCCCAGATTCTTAGAACAGTTAGTGTTGGAAGGACCTCTGGATATCATCCAGTCCAATCTCCCTGCCAAGGCAGGGTCACCTAGAACAGGTGACACAGGAAGACATCCAAGTGGGTTTGGAATGTCTTCATGCTTCCCTGAGCAGCCTGTTCCAGTGTTCTGCCACCCTCAGTGTAAAGTGAAACGCTGCGGAAAGAATTCCACAACTAATAATAGTTGGTAGAGTGGTATGTGTTTATCAACATCGAGATGTGTGGGGAATAATTTCACCAAAGACACGTATGCATACCCACCAGGGAACTTGCCCCGCTTATTATTCCCTGAGGTCTTACATATGCATGACATTCCATGGTCCCCCTTCATACATATTCATTCCCTGGCCCCGCCTGTCCTCACTTGGTATGGTAATTAACTCCACGCCCATCTGGCCATGCTCAGTCCATTGTGGTGATGGTCTTTAGGCTGTGGTGGTGGTTTTCAGGTGTTTGTCTCTTTACTTTTATCTCTCCTGTGTGTGCCTTGGCCCTCTTGGCACATCAAGGGAACATATCATCTTCGAGTCTGTGTTCTTTTCTTTATCTATGCCCTTATTCTGCTGTTTAGGCTAGTTCTTCTGATTATGCTGAAGGTTCTTCATACTTGTGGTGCTTAAAAATATGCAAAAGGGTAACAGACACAGCATTCGGTGTTCACTAAATGCCATCTCATATATTCTAAAATACTACTTGGAATGCATTCTAACATACAGTATATGTTCTTCAATCTACTATAAAGTTTCAGCTGGGATTTTTCAAATCTATGTCTCATAAAGAAGCTCTTCCTCATGTTGAGGTGGAACTTCTTGTGTTTTAGTTTATGGCCATTGCTCCTCATTCTGTCTCTGGGAACCACTGAAAAGAGTCTGGCACCATCCTCTTGGTACCTGTATTTAGATGTTTTCATTTATTTAATTGCAAAAATGTGGTCTGTATTAGTAGCAGGTGGCATCTGCAACATCATCATCACTTGCAGAATTTAACAGGCAAAAATATACAAAGAAATCTAATACTTGGGTTTTTTCTTTCTACTAAATTGCTTGTATGTGTGGGGATAGGTGGCAAGAGCACTGTAAATGAACTTGCATGTGTGGATTCTCTTTTAGCTACTTGCTGAAGGTAAATGTCAGAGTGGAGCTGATTCTCTCTGCTTTCTGGTTAAAATGTTGATATCTTTGAATTTCTTGGCATAATTTCTCCCCCTCCAACACTCCCTGGTGCTGTTAAACACTTTGCTCTTCTTTTTGCATTTTACCATTCATGTTGTGTTTACCAGCACCTGTCTTTCCTGGCTGCCAGCAGCCAGGTGCTATTTACATCTCTCTGTCCTCTACCAAATGTGCCTTTCTTGTATTTGACTCCTCCAGGATTTTTTTTTTTTTCCCCACCTTTCACCTCTGGTCTCCAGATGTTTATTTGTATGTTTCTAGGACACTTTCTCTTGGGACGGGAAAAAAATTGTGAAGGTAACCTAAAGGTCAGTGGGGTAGCACTGAACTTCGCTCGCCTTGGTTGACCCCAAATTAAAATTTTATAGTGCTGAAATATAGGCAAATGGAGGGTCTTTGCTTCTCCCATCTTATTTGTGAGTTTAAGCTGTTGATCAAAATCAGATACATTTAGGACCTGGATGCTACTCTATGCTACTATGTGTTTCACAAAGCCAGTTTCCAAGCTCTGTAAGTCACTGGCACTGTTAGATTTCACAGTAGAATGAACATTTCAAGGAACCTGTCTCCCTCTAGTTGCAGAATATTTTTTTCAGAGAAACCTTTGTGCTATTATTGGATACTATGTGTATGCTACTGGGATTAATGTTAAACCAAGCCCTTTCTATGTATTTGGTTGTCCAGACAAGGATTGTGTGATCAGTAAGAATAATGGAGAAAAAGCAGTCTCCTAAGAAAGCTGAAGACTTTGTTGTGGTAATTGCTCTCTACAGGTTTTCATGCTCTTTCACTCATATCCATTTAAAGTGGAAACTTTTGAGAAAAGATCTGCCAGTTATTCTGTGAATTTATGGTCATTGTCTGGTGGCTTTGTCCTCAAAGTTCAGAAAGTATAACAGAAAAAATGGATGTAGATACAGAAAAAAACCCCACAAGGCTACTAGTTCTGCCTTCTTCCTTCCAAGGGGGCCACTGTATAAGATTTCTTCCCTTGTCAAAATACCCAGCACAATCACTTTTGTTGTTTGCTGCTTCATTTTTCCTTTTTTTTAGCTGTATTTTATGAACTCATAAGTCAAGTTGCAGATTTTCTTACTAAGAAGTCTTGCAGATTACTCCCTCTCTTGTCCTACCCCTCCCCCCGCCACCTCCTTGTTATGCATTTTAATTCAGATCTCGTGGATATGGAAACATTTTCCCTCTGTCTTTGAGTCCTTTTTACTATCCACTCTTCTAATAAAACCATGTCTGATTTAAAGAATACAACAACTGAACATAATCTTTTGCTTTGTGTTGGTAGAGAAGCCTTAGACTGCAGAGTTTTGGGGCAGTACTGTGAAACAGATAAAAATAAGCACCACTTAACACAGTTAATCAACACAGCTGTTTGTAAGAAATTTGTTTTAGAGAACATGCAGATTAATCTCTTTCTTCTGTCCTGAAAACATGGAAACTTTCAACAGCATTTCCATATATGATGAATGTGGAACACAGGAGTTAAAATTAGCTGGGAGATGAACTGGTCTAGTGAGTGAGGCATCTATTTGTTGACTATTTGGAGATGGAGATAATGTTATAAAATAGTTTTATGGCAGTTCTAATAAAGAAAAAGAGCTGAAAAATACATTAACAGTTACATTGTAATTCTAATTAGCTGCCTAAGTATGAAGTGCAAGAAATGCTAGAAACCCTTAATGTACTGATTTATTTTAGTGACCTCTTGGTGCCCACATGCTACAAGGGGGTCCCTGTGAGACAGTAATGAAGGTTATATACAGAGGAAGAGTGCCCTGACCTGTGCTTGCTTTTACAGCAGAACAATACACCAACTAGTTTGTGAATTTTCCCTGAAGAATCTATCAATGCTGTCCTATAAATACCTTTCAAATTTTCAGCAGCTAGTAACTGTTTTTCAACTTAGAATCTATATCAGGTTGGGTTTGTATGACCTTGTTATAAGAAAACATGGTAGTAGGACAAAGGAATGAAAATTTGAAGGCTGGTGAAGAAAAGGAGGAAGTATGTTCACTGTTGATCTGAGTTGTGACCAGGAGCTTTGTTCTTAGCTATATGAGCATGTTATCCTGTCATGTGAGAGCAACTGCACTGTGTCTAATGACAGTAGTGAGAGAGCTGCTGAAAAAAGCGTGGATGAGCTGACCTTCCTAGCTCTGCTTTGTCTCTGAGAAAGCCTGCTCTTGTAAGTGTGTAAATTAACAGAGGTATGTTGAGGGATGTATCTCTGGTTGCTACAACTGTCCTTCCTACGTGCTCAGTTCTGTGGGCTCCGTTGTTTTAATCTAGTGTTTGGTTTGAAAAGTGTTCTGCTATGCTATTTAATTTTATTTATTCTACTACATGAAAAGATGTCAACACCTTTTAAAAAGCAACTCAATTAAATAATGAACCAAAACATTCATTCATCTATAAATAATTTTTTTCCAGTCTAACAAAGAAGCTTTTTTAAAAGCTCCTTGGGTCAGTTTATGTAATGCTGGCTGTATGTTTAAAGACTTCACAGTCTTTAGCTCAGGACATGCTTCTTCTGTTAGCCTGTTATTTTAAGTTTAGGAGCCAACACAATTAAGAGAAAGCTTTCTACCTAACGTGCTTACCTTCTTTGATTTTTTCCTGTTTGGACAAAAAAGGAAAGCAAAAAAAACCAAAACCAAAAACAAACAAACAACCCCCCCCCCACAAAACCAAACCAAAACAAAACCCCCCCACACAAAAAAACAAAACAAACAAACCAAACAAACATAAAACAAAAACAAAAAAACAAGACCAAACTACAGAAAAAGTAAGAAATAAACAGTTGCTCCTAACATAAGATTTGCATGAGAAGTAATGACTTTCTTTCTGTGCTCATGTTTCTGGTCACAGAGGAGGAATTATTCAGTAATTTATCCATATTCAATGAAACATGTGTGAGGTGGCAAAGGAAAACTGGAAGACTGGGAGTTCAAGAAATGTACACAGTAAGTAATAATGGAAGTATTTGAGATTGGGAGTAACTTTGTCCTGGTTATATCTGCTGATTCAGCAGTGGATATTTGTTTTGTGGGTTTTGTTTGTATGGTAGTTTGTCTTGATCTACACAGTGGAACACCTAGAAACCTAAAGGTGACTGGCTGGGTTAGGAAGGAAGAAAATTCCTGTCCTAAAGGTAGGTGAAAAACTCAAAAGCTTCTGGGTCTCATTCCAGTAAATCACCTGAATGCCTGCTTGAATCTGTAAGAGGTTACAGCTTAGGTTTATGTTTTAGTGAAATTCCTTGGAAGAGCTCCAGCTCACATTGCCACAGAAAACACTGCAAAACTTGGGCTCTGTCCCTGTCTTTGACAAGTATCTCAACTGAACTGTGTATCACTTGCAGATACTGATCAGATATAACATGTTTTTGAAATCCAAGGTATATTGAAATCATGTGCCTTGCTCAAGAGGTTCAACTAATGTAAATCTGAACATTTTAGAACTGTTTTTCTTGGAAACTGAAAACAACCTTTGTAACTATTTTTTTGTTTTACATGAGCATAAGAATAAAAATTAAGGCATAAATTCACAGAAGCAAAACAAATAGTTTGGTCAGTGTTTTTGAAAGCCAAAACTACATGATAAGAATTCCCGTGTTTTCCTAATAACATCCCAAGAAAGGGATTTTGTGTGTGTGTTGTTTGGTTTTGGTTTTTTCCCTTTTTTTCAGTATGTCCAAGTAAGGAAAAAAATAAAAGGGATTATTTAGGGTGTCCAGGGTAAGTATGTTAATGTAGAAAACACTTCAAGGTTGGGTAATAATTTTGGAAAGCAAGCCATCTTTCTCTTCCTATGTTATCCCAAAGTATTTTTAGTTTGTATACTTTTATTGAGCTCTGCTGAGATGGAAAATACAACTTCCCAGTTCCCCTAACAGGTCAAAGCTGGTTTTTATGTATCCAATGGTAACTTGTAAGCTGTGGATCTCTGGTATAATGTGCTGCGTGCACATACTTTTCCTGAATTCAGCCATCCAACAGACGCTTCAGAATAGCCAGAGAAAGTGAGTTTTGTCCCTTCATGTCATACAAGCAACAGATTTCTTTTTCATTACACTGGGACAATCTTAGACAAGCTTTTCTTTTACTGTTGTTTGGTATTCTGTCCTGCTACTGCTTCTGTGGGGCAAGGAAGAAAAACCAGCAAAAGGGAAAGAAAATAACAAGTCAATGTAGTCTCTATCTGTGTGCTGTAAACAAGAAACAATATTTTCTTACACCTTACTATTTGAGTTGGAGACCTTTGTAGGGTCCACAATAGATTAGGTTCATAATAGATTGGGTGAGATTCCATAATAGATTCCTTCTCTCTGTTGTCAAAATTATGAAAAAATATAAATAATTTTAACAGCCAGAAGAAATAAAGATCCAGTTTATTAAGACATTTCGTAGCTAGTCAAAAACCTGTATCTTTTCCTTGAACTGTTACTCTAAACCAGATGTAATCCTGTGTTCCCTTTAAGAACCAGCAGTATTAAATAAGTTAGTATTCTGAATTTTGGAGAACCACAAGAAATTGCGCTATTGTCTTTGTTTCAATAGTTTCATATACGGGGCCAAAGACTGGATGAGAAGATATTCTCAGAAGATGTGATATTTAACATCAGTACAAGTGAAAATAATCCAAAGGTGTGTTTAGATCTGAACTCTGGAAGTAACTACATGGTGAATATAACTACCATGTCTTCTACAAACATCACTGTCTCAGTTACAGTAGCAATTCAAACAAAGGGTAGGTTGTATTTTGTATTCTATGTGCTTATAAAAGAACTTACTGTGCTGCAGAGTTCAGTGATTTGAGTCTAACAGACAGGAAAAGGGGCTGTTTCCTAGACTTCATAATTCTTTATGCTGACTATCAGATGTAGCCACTGTCAGCATCCTCTTTTTCTGCAAGATGTTTTTATTTCTGCTCAGCTGGCCATTGACTCTGGGAGCAAGGAGAGCAGTGGCAGTAAGTGCCCTTCAGAAAGATTTGGCAAATTTGCTTTTTCAGGACTTGCCTTCTTGAGGCAGGATTGGTACAGAATTTTGGTCCATGGTACAGTGCCTACTGGTTTCCATTTTTTCCCTTGAAATATGATTATCTGCCTGTAGGAGAATTCTCTGTTGCTTGGCTATGTGATACTAATCTAAGTGGTATGAGCATTGCAGACAATACTCCTATGTTTACCAGTGATTAACAGGGTTCTGGCAGTTACCAGTTACTGTACAGAAGTCATGTTCTAACAGTATTTTAGTCATGGAGACTTTAGGCTTGCCTCCTGACATACTAATTCTGGTGAGACAGACCTTGAGAAATAATTGCTTTTGGAATCCACAAAAATGCATTTGTTCACATGCTTTTTACTAAAGGGCATCAACTATGACAAATTGTTCTGTGATAATTTTATTTACATCAGGAGGCCTGAACCCCTGATCTTTCTGTCACTATAACCTTCTAGGCCCAGACAACTAAATCGTGTATTGGATTTCCTGAATAGCATGCTTGGGTTTTTCCAAAAGCCAATTTCTCTGGAAAATGATCATGCTTTACTTATCTTGTGTGTTCATTCAAAAAGAAATTATAACCTACCTCTCTGTCTCAGAAGAGAATTAAATTTAAAACTTTTTTTTAAGTTTTATTCTCAGCTACTCATATTCAATTAAGTTGAAGGAGGTAAAGTTTTTAAAATAAGTTGACCTCTTTTTAAATTGTCTCTACAGTAAAGGAAGCTTTCAATAATGTATTAATTTTTAATGATACCTGCTTGAAATGGAGGAGAAATGTCAGGGGAACTGATGTGGAAGACAGATACTCAGTAAGTGACAATCTATATTTTGAATATAGAAAGCAACTTTTATCAATCAAAACCCTAATTTTTCAAACACTCAACTGCTAGCAGTATTCGTCATTATAATAATGTCTCATAAAACCCAAAAGAATAGTCTTGCATAGCAGCCAAAGAAAGACCATGCTCTCTTCCAGTCCCCTATTTCTTGCTTATTTTTTCCAATATTTAACTCTTAATTTGTTCTCCTTATCTGTACTTTCAAGTTTGCCATGTTCAATCAAACAACCCACACAACTCTATTCCAGTTCCACTGGGTCAGTTCTCTTTGCCTTGTGGTATGCCTTCAGTCTGCCCTTACCCCAACGGGGATTTTCTACATGAAATATTTCTGCCAGGTCTCTTAACCACCTACTGTTGTCTCAAGTTTCCCTGTGCCAGAAGGCACTGAGAGATTATCTGAAGGCATAGGATCTATTTAAAGGAAAATTAATGCACAATTAATATCCAGCAAGCATTTTATGTTTTCATTAACAGACAAATAATTTGATCAGGAGAGGCCTTAAGTTAGTGACTTCATTATCATTTCAGTCATCAACAATAAAACACAAAATCCTACTGAAACAAAAAATAAAGAACCCATGAGCCTGAAAATTTCCCTGGACATACAGGTGTCTATAGACAGATCCCAGAGTGTAGCTGGCATTTTAGCATGGGTCAAAATAACTTGATTTTATCTCAATCCTCAGGGTGAAACTGGAGAGGTGTTCATGTGAGCTTAATTTTATAATTCACCAGGAGGGTATACTTCAATGAAAGTGAACTGTTACTGGAAGCCCGTATGTTAGCAGGAAATGTGGTCTAGGGGAAATGAATAAAAAAAAGGACAGACTAGGAGTAGATGTGAAAGAACCCGGAAAATATCAGATATTATCAAGATAGATCAAATTTTGGAAGCATTGGAATTTGAGTAACTATCAGTGCCAACAGTTTTGACAGATTGTATGCAGTGCTTGCTCTTTTGCTATTTCTTCTAATTCAGAGCATGAGATGGCTGAATGCAAGTAATGTATTATAACATTTCAATTTTCATGCTGTGATTGTTTGGTTACAGTTTCACGTGCAAGGCCAGCGCTGGTATCAGAAGAACTTCTTTCATGAAATGACCTTTGAACTTTCCACCCACAAGCAAGCTCCTGAAGTTTGTTTAGATTTGCAACCAGGCACCAATTACTCTATTAATATTTCCATGGTAGCTTTGAATTTTTCACTGCTTGTTTCTATGACAACACAAATTACAGGTAGGTCTTGCCATTTATTTTATGTATTTAAAAAAGCACCTAGTGAGTGTAAGAGACTCAAGGGAATCTGTTGATCTCAGTGTTGGGTTGCCAAAGTATTCTTTCCATGCTCAAAATTGTCCATTGTAGAGTTCAGAGGCAGAAGGGGGAGAGAAACTGAGGTGTGGGGTGTTAGTGTATCATTTTGGGACATCAGGGAAAAGTTAAATTGGTGGGTTGGAGACAAGACTGGTATCTAGGACAGCTGAGTTAAATTCCCCGTCCTGTTAGGGGCTAAGTCACTTTTTAAGAAAAAGTTCTTTCTGCAGTAGAGTTAACAGCTCAACTGCACTTTGTATGGGTATTTGTGACAACAGAAAAAGACACCATTAAAGTCTGCAAGAATCCAAAGTAGAGTATGGGAAGCTGCAAGTACCTCATACAGATACTTTTGCCTCTACTTGTCAGAGTACAAAACATAAAAGACATTTGAGCAAATAAGCTTCTGAAGGAAGAGCCTCAGCTTCACAATTTAGCAAGATATATGCCACTAAAATGCCGTGCTGAGAAACATCTTATGGGTCTTGTTTTGTTTAGAGCAGTTTTCACCATCCCTGTACTGTCAGACTCTCTGTATTAGGTGAAGTGCAATGCAGTGTTTGATGATGGTATCACTCTTCCTGTCAGGGACACAAATTATAATAGCTAAGAAATATGAAAGTTCTCTGAGCATCTGTAACTCTGTTCGGCCACTAGATGGAGTCAATTCTCTTCTGACTGGCTAGGAAGAGCTGGAGATTTGTGGTTTGAAATTCATAGTATCACTGTATTTTCAATAGTAAATCTGACGGTTTTAAGCTTCATGAAAGATAAAACATCTCTTGTTTCTTAAAGCTGCTGTTCAAGATATACAATGACTTGTCTGTTTCTGTTTTTTAAAACGAAATTACAGTAATGATTTGGTAATTCCTTTTCACAAGTTTCCTAATTGTCACTCAAAAGTAGTGCCCATGAGTTCATTAGTAGGAGTCTTTGTTAAAAAAGCTAGTAAGATATCTCAGAATTTTGTTGATAGAGGTAATTTTTGAATCCATACTTAGAGAAAAGGAAAAGCTCTTTACTCACTCTTCCTGTGGTATTTCCTCACTTCTGCAGGATTGCATCAGGTCACTTACTCAGCAGAGGTCTAGAGAACACTTTGGAGCAGTTGCTGTGTGAAATGGTATTTGTGTCTAGGCAGCTGGCATATTTTCCTCTCTGCTGAGTTAGTACTTAACAAATGCACATGCATAGCCCCAGGAAAGGTCTTTGCATAAAAGTCAGGTCATTTCCATTTTGAAAGAAGATTTTACTACACAAGCCTGTTTATACCTGATAGTTATTCAATAAGCAATAAAAGGTAGGTGTTGCTATGTCATATTAGGAGTCTTTATCGAAAAGTTGATGTGCAAACACTTCTTATTTTTTGACTTCCATTGAAAAAAACATAAAAGTATGTATTTTTGAAGTTTTTGCAGAAATTGCAGAAAATTAAAAAGCCAATAATGATCTTGCTGCAAAACTTGCCAAATAATGGAATTTAAATAAGATTAATTGTGTTGTTATCTCATCTAAGATGAAAAGGATCCAGCTGAAATAATTCTTCTGGCAGCGCTGCTTTGACTTCTGTGTCTTATACCTTGGAATTGCATTACCTATGCAAGCAGCTTAATTTATATAAAAAACTATAATTTAAGAGTAGGTATATGATTTTCATCTTCATTTGTCCAGTTAATTTGTAATCATGTATGTATGTTCTGTAGTGGATGGAATGATCTCAATTTATCTGCCAAACTGATCCTGAAAAGTGGCTTGATTAGCTCTGGTGGTTTTCTAGCTAAATGGTATTGTAAAAATGCAAGATATGTCTTAAGCACAGAAGTTCTAGGGAAACTGAGACTTACAAAAGTATTTTACTGGTTATGTTCTCATGGGTTGTTTAAGGTTCGATATGCCATCCTTTAAGAGGTACATGATCAGTTGGTCTGTTTCGACAGAGGCAGGGGGCAAATCCAGATGTTGTGTCTTCTTGATTTTTACAAACTTTCCACATTTTGAGAGTTTGGAAAATCCTAACTGTGGACTTTTGAATAGTGTAAAGAGACATGTCCCAAACAATTGGATGATCACTGCCTTACAGACCTAATTTCCTGACAAGGATAGTGATTGTGTAAAATTTTCAACTTTTGCAGACTACAATAAGTATGTAAATGCTAGCAATAAGTTTGGCTATTTTTTAAAAAAACCAAGATTTAAAAATGCATGTTATGAAAGTTACTTCTATATCCTGAATATCTATATCTATGCCCATATTATTCCTGAATGACAATATGTTATATCCTCATTATTTCTAAGGAAAAAAAGCCAAAAACTTGGATCTAAAAGCCTGTTTTTCTCCCTGGCAAGTAGCATCCTGTAAAAAAATAATTTGGTGGTGGGCACAAAGTTGGTTTTGCCCGTCATCTTGTGGATGATAAATACAGTCTAGCAAATGCTTCATGGATCATTGTAAGAGGCATCTTGCACAGTCTTTTATGTTGTCTTAACTTATTTTAAAGAAACTCTCGCCACTTGTCTACTGGAAATAGGAAATTGAGTCAATTATCAAAAATTATTAGGCAGTGATTATATTGTAGCTGTAAAAAGATTGTAGCAAGATTGTCTTTTAAGCAAGGAATCCTGTGTCCCTTTGTCCTAGGGTGACTTTATGATGCTTGTATCCCCAGTCATCTGTTCTGTTTGTGCTGTATGTTGAGTTCTGTGCCTTTAAGGCTGGTTCTGAGAGCAAAGCAGGGAAAGAAGAAGCGCACAGTTTGTTAAATAAAAAGGTTTTTTCCACTTTTCTCTGAGGAGGTTCTTTCCTGGACCGGTTGGAGGGAGGGACCGTTTGGGTTTGCTCCCCAGAGAGAGACCATTCAGGGGTTTTATCCCAAATTTGCACTAAACCAGGACATCCTTTCCAGAGAAGGAAAGGAAGGTCCTGTGGTCATACTTGTGATTATACTACTTACATGTGGCTCTGTTCATTTTCCTTTTGAAATATCATTTATTAAGGCATGCTCAGGGGAGGCATTGTTCTTAATTTCACTACCTGTTTGTACATGTGAATTTAAGGTGGTTGAACTTTGTAACCATTTCTTCAAGTGTTTGAAAAACAGAATAATAAATAAGGAGCTAGGTCTATTTTACCTTCATTGCTAATGTTCTCAAGAAGAGTATTTTTTCAGTTCAGCTACATTAAAATTCTATTGATATTTAAATCTGTTTTTGAGATTTGCTTTGCATAGATTCTTTATGAAAATTCTGGTGTTTGAGGAGTTAGTGAATGCCTCTGTGTTTACAGAGTCTGGTCAGCTTTTTTTGGTTTAGAGCAGACCACTATGGCCACTAAGACATACTAAGACAGAAGTGTTTCTGGACACTAGAAATAGATCTTTTGTGCCTAGATGTAATTACTGATTACATTTCCTTCTTGTAAAATAACTCATATTAGGTTCAATTATTATTTCTCATTGCTTTTCCTCTTTTTGGTTTTCTGCTTAGAATCCAGCTGTATTTTGAGTTTGTTCAAGGCATACTATTCACATATGCTGCAATTCCTTGTGTATTTGTACATGTACTTTCCAAGGGGTTTGAGTAGGCTTCACCTCGAGTCTGTGTACCTCAGATAATTGTAGTACTTCCTGTGTTTCTCAGCTGCTGTTCTTTTTGATTTAGCTGAGGATTTACCTTCAGGCCACATACTCATGTGTGTCTCATCTCTGTTTCATATGGACACGTGAATGAGAAAGTAGACTCACAAGCAGAGAGTCTAGAAATTGACTTGAATAAGAAGAACGTATTCCATCACATATTAAGTATAATCTTTTAGAGCCCTGCTCCTTTGTCTTGGTGTGTGGAAAATGTACGACATTACAGATCAGACTGTGATGTCTAATTTGTTCTTCTGCCTATGGATGTACACACACACACATAAAAGACAGACTATTGTTCTGATCTGTTGTAGGATGGAAAAGATTTACCCTCATTCTCATAAAGGGAGTTCTTTAAGAGGGGAAAACCCAAAATCTACTTTCCAGTGAGGAAGTGAAAGACTGTTGGAGGTGGGGTGATCTGACAGCTCTTAGTCTGAGAGCCCATCATGTACCTCCAGAGAAGCAGTCTAGTAAAGTGTGCAGCATCAGAGCACGAGAATGGCCAAGAAGGGAGTTTCTGATTTATGTAATGGGGAAAGAGAAGTGATGAAAACATGAGCATCATTACTCCTTTTTTAATGTAGGGGGAAATGAGCTGCCAGTCATGTAAATAATTTCATACATATGCACACACTTTGTATTTTTGTGCAGAGACTATTTAAATGCATGATAATGAATCCATATGAACACCACTTCTCTATCATTTTTCTGAACTCCTCCATAGCTTTGAAACCATGGACATTCATATAAATTGCTTTGTAAACATTCTCTTATTCTGTTTACAAAGCAACTGCTATCAGTGATGCAGTCTATGCTTTATAGCCAGTGCTTTGCAAGAGGAATAAAACTTTGATTTCCATCCAGTTTGCTTTGGGTGGATTGCTCACAGAAGAGAAACAAAAGCAAAAGAAAACATGGGGTCTTCTGTCAGGCCTTCTAGTTGAAAGCACCAAAAGCACCTTCCTGAGGTTTCACTGACTAAATTTTCATCCTCTCCCATGGCCAGGTACTGTGAAGTGCCTTCATCTTGGTGCATATGAGCACATCTTGGTGCACATGAACATATGCCAGTCTCCCATGTACCACACATCCCATTTAAGCAGCTCCAAGTCAGACAAAGGACCACTACACTTGGCCAAGAGGAAGGGAGAGTTGCAGAATGCAGAGCACAGGCAGAGGATGTAGGAAGTGGGTGGCACTGTAAGCCTGTGTGTTTGCCCTGAGTCCAGCACAGTGCTGCACCCCTCTGCTTAGGCAGGCAAGGTCCTGTTATCAGCTTAGGAAATGGGGTGAGAACAGTAGTGGCTGTTTGCAGGGTCCCAGACCAAACCTCTTTCACTGAGGTTAGGAGGCTGTCATACCAGGTCCCCTCTTGTGGAAGGACCAGGCAGGCCCCTAACCCAAACACCCTGGGCCAGCAACACCGAACTCCCATTCTGCTGCCAGACCCTGAACACCTCCCCCGGGCCTGCAGAACACCAGACTGAGCACTCAACACGCCTCATATGTTCCTAAGGGATCTCAAGGGAAAGGTGCTGCAGGAAGAACCAGAGCAGATGCCAAACCATAGAAATGTTCAGGAAGGGATGAGCCAGGAGATAGGGATCACCCTGGCTCACCTACACACATGGCAGCAGACGACCATAACGCCACCAGAAACGATCCGTACGGGAAGCAGCGAGATGTTGGCGAATTTAATTTTCAAGGCGGAGTTCCTGGCCCAGAGGTGCTCTGCAGCTGGAACCGGGGCCCTTTCAGGCTCTGCTCTGGCACAGAAAGCAGCCGATGGGGCACGAGCTGTCTCCCTGCGTGTTGTGTGGCTGGGAATTGCACCCGCGGCGTGAGGGCAGGCTGGCACTCACTGGCGCGGAGGAGACCGAGAGGTCCCAGCCAAGGCCACGTCTCCCTGCTTTCACCTCTCTTTCCTTGCCTAGGGCCGATTTCCTTCAAAGACATGCGAGCCCTGGGCACTGCTCTCCCCAGGGAGGGAAGGGCCCGTGTGTGCGGCGGTGCTCAGCCTCCTACGGCAGGCCCGGCACTCGGCTGCAGCAGAGCCGCGCCTGGCTGGGGAGACGGCCCCGCGCACGGGGTCCGTCCGGGCTGTGCGCCGTGCTGAATTCATACCTTCCTGATGGGGAACAGCGCGGGTGACATTCAGCCACAAGGCAGGAGAACAAAGGCCACAGTCAGCAAAGGGAATCACATGAGTGGGATTTCCAGAAAGGACCAGTCTTTAAAGAAGATCTAAATGATTTTTTCTGTAGATGTGGTCTTGGTTTATTTATTCTCCTTCCTTCCCTCTCTTTACATAATGTCCCTCTCTAACTGAAAAATCTCTTCTCACTCTGTACTAGAACAATTATATTTAAATATGTACAGAAAGGTTAATTACTCTTCAAACATTAATAAAAACAGTAAACAATGTTTTCTATTGTAATAATATCTCTACCTTATTTTAGTTTTGCCTTTATAGCAGTGGTTTTTACTTCCTTGTTTTAAAATTCAGCAAAAGCCTTTTGGACTTTTTTGGAAGCACTTCCTGGCATGTATTTTCTTCCCTCAAATAACCATGTGATGTCTGAAAAGGGCTGGAAGTAAATCCCCATAGACCGGTGTCTACAGAGCAGATATTTGTTTGTTGTAGTGCTGGAGTTGAGGGGGATATCTCCACATAACTCACCCACCTTTGTCAAGTGCTGTTGTATATTTTTACAGTAAGTATTATGTAATGTTATTGTAGCACTATAACATCATCATATACGCTGGGTCTAATTTACATAGCTTTTTTTTTTATATTTACATATATTTACATAGATCTCATGGTCATTAGATGGTTCTTTTGCACTGCACTTGACCTTCCAGTTCAGAGATCATCAGGGGTCTTTGATGAAGGCTTCCAAGGTCTTCTTCACAGCTGAACTTTTCAACTTTTTCTTCAGAGCATGTGCCGTTGTGGTGTTCCTTGGTCGGTCTGGTCCTAACCGGCCTAAATTCTTTATTTTGTGGCTAACTGGTTTTACGTTTGCCGGTTTCTTATTAGTACTATACTTACCTATCTTTGAAGCTATCCACCTGGTGAGTTTTTTCTTCTTTTATGTCTATTCAGCACTGAGTAGCTAGTTAACCATATACTAGTCATTACTTTATATAGAAAGTTATATCAGGTTATATAGGTATCAAAGGCTATGATTCAGGTTATATAAGAACAGAAAGTTATGATTCAGGTTAAATTGATATCTTATAACTCAAGCAATATAAGCGCCTTGTAACTTTGGCCTAAGTTATATAGGCATCACATGAAAGAAATCCCTTGTTTGCAGGAAATTAAGATCATGCAAATGGTCTTATTTCACTAAAGGATTGTTTTATTTAAAACCCGGCCTTAAGAGGAGTCTTTGATTTGACTTCTTTGAACTGTCAAGTTCGGTGAAGAGTTGCCATGTGATTTTGGACTTTGTTGTTCAATTCCATTATTATTTTTAAAGCTTTGTTATTGCCCTTACAGTGTAACACCAAACAGGCTTTAGCTCCAGCATTGAGGGGTGTGATGATTCTCAGTGTTGCTGGGCAGGAAGCACTTCCTGGCATGTATTTTCTTCCCTGTAGCTTGCCTTCAGGGTCAGAGAGAAAATCAGTAGATGGATTCTTATTGTAGAAAATTAGCCCTTTTATGAAATGTTCAAGTGTTACTAACATAAGGCTGCTGTGACAAGGAAGTGCTTAGAGTGGGACAATCTCTGGATATACTTTCATTTCTTGGTATGCTCTTCTTTGTTTTCCTGGTGTTGCCACAGATATGTTAGTCTGTTCTGCTGGTGAAGAGTAAAAAAAAATAGTTCTTTAAGAAAGGCAAGGTGCTAACAGCATGTGAACAGACTGGAGGATATTGATTTCTTCACACAAATCACCTAGAACAAGTTGTTACTTCTCTGTAGTATTCCCCTTTTCCTTCCAACTGTTCTGTGTGGTGTTAAGTCAGTGTTTTTAACATGTGGTTTTTAAATCTGGTAATAATTATGATGTCCCAACCGACTTATTTTTTTAACTGTATTTTCAAGTGTTCAATTTCTGGCAAATTTTTCCTTTATTAAAAAAAGTCAGAGGCTTTTTGGGTAAATACTGCATATGGAATAACTCCTTCAGAGCTCATTTTCTGATCACCAAAGCAAAAATTAAACTGCTTCTTTCAATTATATAATTATTATTATTATTACTCCTTCACATTGCTACAAACTGTTCACTCTTTTAATTAAAACAGGTAGATTGTCTTCTGTGTGCTTGATGTCTTTAATAACTAGTATTTTTTAACCAGAAACTAAACATAGCAAAAGACTCCATCCTTTAACAGCACTACGTGTTTTTTCAGATTTTTCTCATTTTTACCCGCTTACTAGTGCTGTCAGTTCTGGATGGCTACTTCTTTTCATGATTTGTATTTTCCTGTCAAATAGAAAAATCAATTGTTATAACCTTAGTCAGCATCTTCTTGTCATCGAAATCCACATCTGTTTCCTCTTGTGCTGTATATCTGTAAAAACAATGCAAAACTGTTGCATGCAATGCACATTCTGGTTGCCATTAGAGAAGTAATTCCCAAGTTTTTCTTGGAAATGGAAAAATTCTTAAGAGAAATTAATAATAATATCTTGTGGTGATCCTGAAAGTCAAAGGAAGGGAAGATAGAAGAAGTATGCCAGATAAAACCACCCTGAAAGATATATTTTCCTGACATGGCCTATTGACAGTGTCTGTGCTAAGGAGCCACTGAAATTAAGAGATAATTTCTGTCTCTTAATTAATGTTTGCTTAAGTTTGCAATGTGCAAAGGGCCTAAAGATTGGCTGTCAAATATTATTTGTTCATTTATTTTGTTCAGATAGAAATTCTGCCCGTACCTTTTACGGTATCTACAGCTGCAGATGTATTGAAAAGACTGGGAGCAAAGACCATTTCCTGGTCTTGCAGGCAGCCATGCAGTTTCTTTAACTCAGAGAACTCTCAGGGGTTTCTGCCCTATCTCTACTAGAGGGAAGCAAGTCACTGTAGAACAATGGCTTTCAGAGAATCATAGAATATGCTGAGAAGGGACCCACGTGGATCCTCAAAGTCCAACTCCTGGCCCTGCACAGGACATCCCCAAGAGTCACACCATGTGCCTGAGAGTATTGTCCAAATCCTTCTTTAGCTGTCAGGCTGGTGCTGTGACCACTTTCCTGGGAAGCCTGTTCCAGTGCCCAACCACCCTCTGGGTGAAAAACCTTGTCCTGATATCCAACCTAAACCTCCCTTGGCACGAATCCAGACCATTCCCTCGGATCCTGTCATTGGTCATCAGAGAGAAGAGATCAGTGCCTGCCCCTCTGCTTTCCCTGGGGCAGAAGCTGTAGACCACTATATAAATCTTACTCTCATTTCAATCCTAAACATTCATAGCTGGTTTCTTCACTGGTAGTTCACCCATAGCCTGGGTTTGAAGATAACCTGGTAAAGGGAACTACCAAAGCAATTTATTTGGGTAGGTAAGCTCTCAGGAGGTTCTCCTGAGGATGATTTTTGTCAGGGGGTAGAGATTTTTCTTGCTAAGGATGCTTGTATGACCTGTTAGCTTTATTTTGGACACACCATGCTAAAGTTGTATCCCCTCACAAGTTTCATCTCTGTTTAAAGCAGAGATCGTATGGGCTTTCAGATTTCGTCTTCATACATTGCAAACCTGAGATTTCATTTGCCTCATATAAGAGGATTTCTCTATCCATCTCTTCCTTGTATCCTGTGAACTGGTTTCACATAGCTCTGTTGAACTGATGATTGGAACTCCAGGCACCATGAAATGGTCACACATGGGCCTTGTGTACCTTGGGTGGTACTATTCTAGTATTAGATAACCCTGTTTCTTATGCCTTTTAGAGCAGCCTTTTGGACTTTTTCTTTCTGTTGTCATTTTGGTGCCTAACACTCATTCTGAGATGTACTAATATGCCATACCTACTACTCAAAGAAAATTAGAATATTTAGCAGAAATTCTTGTTAGAAGCCCAGGTGTATCGCCTTGTATTTCATACAGGTGAATTTAACACCAGTTTTGAAAAACAACAGCTGTTAGGGTGGTTCAGTTCTCCTTGTGTAAAGTCTCTGTATTTCTGACGTTGAGCAGCAAAATTCATCTGTACATACTAGGATTTTGCACCATGATTGTTAACAAAATGCTAGTAGTACTAACCTCTAATAACCTTACTGCACCCCAGTACTTCTGCTTTCAACATGCTGTATGTTTCTAGCTCCCTTTTTAGCAGTTACTTACCCTCTTGACAATTTTTCTAACAAACCTCATTTTCTGCTGCAAAACTAATGATTTGCTATGCTTCAAAAGATACATGCAGCTATTTGTATTCCAGCTCTTTGAAAAATCCATGCATCTCAGCAATATTTTGCCTGATGTAATTTAACTTCAGAAAATCTGCATTCTTTTGTTTCTCTTCATGATATTGATTATTTGTTCCAGTTCTGAAGCCTTGGTTTTCTGTACAAAAGCACTGCATTTGTTATTCTTCAGATATTGTATCAGCAGGCTGATACACTGGTCTTCAAAAAGCCTAGCTGTACCTGTATTTACCTGTGCAAGTTCTTTCAGACTTCTGGGCTAGATAGTGTCTATGCTTTACACTCTGCCCCCTTGGTTGTGCACTCTGAAGCTATTTTCATTTTTGCTTCCAGGCTGGTAATTTCCATATCAGTCTGTGGCTGTAATCATTGCCATTGAAATTAGAGGAAGAACTTCAGTACTGGCCTTGATGCAAATTGCTACTAAAACAGATTAGAGTTCTGTATCCATATTGAAATCCAGTT
Organism: Sinosuthora webbiana; assembly: GCA_013397395.1. Taxonomy (NCBI): domain Eukaryota; kingdom Metazoa; phylum Chordata; class Aves; order Passeriformes; family Sylviidae; genus Sinosuthora; species Sinosuthora webbiana. The sequence goes on along the minus strand of VXBN01013853.1, from coordinate 29,350 downwards.
TAAGGGCCTAGATATTGGTACCTGACTATGAGCAGTACCTAAAGAAGTTGCCTCCTTGAAAGTACTTTTGGCACTACTAAATTCTCCCTTATTCATACCATTGTATTTTTTGCAATGGGCTCTGTGCACAGTTTTGTATTTTTCTTCTTCCAGACATTTCAATTAGTCTAGTAAATAATACTGCTTCCTCCAACAAAGCTTTCATGGCTCATCTCTGTAGTCAACCACGATTTTTGGGCATCTCTCTTTTTCCCAGCTAGCAGAAGTACAGGGGCTGCCAGACCATCATGATCGTATTTGCTCTCTGTTTTCAGTTTATATTGCATGCAGGCTTTAGCTGTTTGGGGTTCAAGGCCCAATTCAGCATGTTTTGGTGGAAAAAGTAGCTAGCAATTGAAAAATGAACTGAAAAGTAGCTAGGAACTGATGCCTGAAATATTTCTAAAACCTTTTTGAACCACTAGTGTTTGTTTATTTTTCAGATCCCCCTTTACCAGAAGTACAATTTGTTGCAGTTAAAGGTTCTGCACCTTTGCTCAGACTCCGGAAAGCAGAAGATCAAAACGGGCCAATCAGGTTTGTCTTTGTGCTCTTCACCCATTTCAAAGAACATTCTGCAGATTCATGTTACATACAGATAACAAATGTTTTGCGTGTCAAGATAATTTTTTTTTGCAGTGGGAAAGAACTTAAGCTGTACCTCCCAGTTTCTCCCCCCTCAGCAGAGTAATATTTAGCTTCAGGCTTTTCACTGTTTTCTGGAACAAAATCCTAGTTTGGATAATTGTGAATTTTCACCACTGGCTTTGTGGTTTGATTTTGTTTTTCTTTTCCCTTTATCCACAGTGAGGTTACAGTAGATGGTTATTGATCCAAGCACACCTCTACTGATGTGATTTTTCTTTTCCAATTAAGTCAGGCAGACAGTACATTTTTCCCCCCAGCACCATAGGAAATAGTGAATAATGTCCTCATTTATGCATATTCTGAAGTACTGTTTTCCTAGTAGTGTATTACTATCAAAGTGTATTTCTAGAGTAAAAGGATTTACCCCTTACTAACTGCTGTTGGTGACAAAAGGAAAGGGTAACTCAATATTACACTGAAGTAGAAAATACTTGAAAGCTAGTAACATCTCATGGAATGGCTGGTATAACAGCCTTAATGAATAGCCTTCCTATAGTTGAATACGATAGACTAAATATTGTTTTGAGAGGTATGAGGACAGATTTGATTTTTTTTTAATGGTACTTCTTCTCTCCTCCTTTCAATAGAAAATGCCTTGTTTCTGTAAACTTACAAGTAATTTTTAGAGAAAATGGTGTATTGTTTCATAGGTGAACTTCAGTCTGAGGAGGAGGAAGAGATAGTCCGAAGTATCTCAGTTTTATGTTCTTCTGAACATAAATAAACATGAACTTGCATGTGATGAGAAGACCCATCTCTAAGCTGTGCATGCAGTGATTTTGGTTAAAAATGAAGTGGAACACACACGGAGAAATGTTTTAGTATGAGAAGTGTTCATATTGGATGTTGTTGATAAAAAACAATTAAGAGGCTACAAACAGAAAAAAACAATATGGATTAATGAATATCTGATGCTTATTTCATTGAAATGAGGGCTAATATTTACTTTTTTTTTGTTTCACTCTAGTCTTTATCAAGTGATTGTGCTTCCTCTGGATTTGCAAAGCACTTTTATTTGTGACTCCTTTGCTGCTACAACTTTCTTTAGTAACACCACTGACGTTAAAGGATACGTGGCAGCTGAATTTCAGGCGAAGGATGTTGCTGATAATATGTCAATTGCTCTTGGAGACAGACAGTATTATGGGAAGTTTTATAATGCTCCTTTAAAGCTGGGAGAAGAGTATTGTGTTTTTTTGAAAATAATAAGTGAGTGGAATAAGGTAATGAATGTTTTAAAATCTCTTCTTTACACCTCTTGAATGAAACGTTGCTGGGAGAAAAGATGAAAATGTTAGCTGGGTATTAATTTTTTTTATGATGCTTCAAGGATCTCCTAGTTGACAGAATTAGATTAAACCTAAAGCTCTTTAAATATCTGTTATAATTCCTTAACAATACATGTGTCATTGTAATGTTGAAGCAACTTTGAATGCCAAAAGTCAAGCAATGGAAAATAATTAAAAATGAATGGCTAACCTTGCTCTCAGTAATTGAAGGTGTCTGTATTGGACCAAAATTTTCTAAAAGAGATTAGTATGAGAATTTGAAAATCACTCCTTAGCTATGATGAGTTCACCCATTTTAATTTTTAATTAAATATTTTGTAACAAAATATCCCAATTCTCCAAATGACATGGAAAAATATATTTTATCACATGTTGTTGCCTTCCAAAAGGCAGTGTCAGCTCCAGCTCCACTAAGAAAGCCTTATTAAAAAAAGTATACTATTATCATTAATTTTTTATAATTTAAAACTAAATATGTATTTTAACTAGAAACAAAAAGTTCCTGAAATGTACATATGATCTAGTTTTCTAGTTATGTCTATCACAGGAGTCAACAGTTTTAATTTTTTTTATAATATAAGTCTCACCAGTAGAAACTTTTTCTTGTATGGGACAGGGGATAACTCTTTGTGTGCTATACAGTTCCTGAATGTCAAATACAAAAACTGAACTAAGGAACCTCTAATAAAGAATCACCTAAACAGTGCCTCGCCTTGACGTCAAAATAGAGTTTTTAGGACTTTGTGTACACAGCACAAAGCAAGGAGGCATGCAAAGACTGATCCATGAGTCACTTATAAATAATTGTCTACAATTTTGTGAGCCTACACACAAATCTCAGTAAGTTAAAAGAGCTTCTGATAAGAAATAGTGAATAACGTCCTCATTTATGCATATTCTGAAGTACTGTTTTCCTAGTAGTGTATTACTATCAAAATGTATTTCTAGATTAAAAGGATTTACTTTTACCTGTAATTGCCTCAGTTCAAAGTGAGTGAAATAAAACAAGTGCATGTAATAAGAGGATTCTGGTATCTACTGATCTGTGCAGTATATTTAACAATAGTCAGTCAGAAAGATTTTTGTAGCAGAGATGAAGTGGTTCTGATACTGATACAAGTCTGTTGTTTGTCTTAAAAATTTAATTAATTCTGTGAGAGGAAAAGTAGAAAAATGACAATAGAAGGCATTTCATTTCATAAATAATGTTAAGTTATTAACATTGACATCCAAAATGTCCTGGAATTTGGACAATGAACTGTATTTCATAGAAAAATGTACTCTGTGGAGCAGGATTGTTAAACAGTCAAACATATACAAGTTTGGCCTCTTTAAGTGCTACTAAATACATCTTTGAGCTTAGTTTATTTATGCTTGGGTTTTATGCATTGATTTCCCCAGCTCTTTCCCTCAGTATTTTCTAGTACTGGGGTATTTTAACTTCTTTTACTTTTGTGGAGATTTTTGCTGCACAGATTGAAGTAGATTATTATACATCTTTGCCAGCTGTTTATTAAGCTGCCTCTAACTTACATTATTCTTTCTCTTTCTTATGGATTATTTCCTGATCTTTTGCTGCTGACATTTGCAGACATATTTTCCAGGCTGCTGATTTGATGCATTAATACTACAGTTACTTGTAGAGGTCACTCTTGCTTCCTGCCATTTAAAATGCCTCAACTTCTTAGTGTACACCTTCCTGTATGGCTTTTGTTGGTTGATGTTGACAGAGTTACATGGAACAGTTATGAATCATTATTGGGATTGCAAATACCAAACTGCTTTGGTTTGCAGCTCTGCTTCTTTAAAATGGAACTTGGACTGCTGGTTCAAAAGTACTGGTTTATCTTCAGTTGTCATGCCCTTTTATTTTGTGCAATTGCTGGTATTGGAGGGCTAAAAATAAATTGGAATTATGAATTGCAGGTTATTTGGTTTTGAGACTTTCTAAAAATGTGATTACTTAAGTAAGCATTTGGATTCAAGAGCTCAGTCTTCTTTTAAAAAAATTGCTCGTCCCTCAATTCTTAATACCTGTGAAATCAGCATTTCTTGTTAGCACATTTCCATTTGAATACAGACAAATTAGAAATAGATGTAATAGGCTCCTAACTAATGTTCTCATTATTCCCTTTTATATTCTGGCATTCTTAAGGGTCCCTTCTGTCTCCTTTCATGCTAAAAATGGTACAATTTGTATCATCATGCTGCAAAATCATGTCTTGGTTTTGATTCTTATTAACATTATTACTGAATATCCCTAACATATTATCATGTTCATTTTTCCATTTTTCAGATTTGGAGGTCTTGAAAAGGGTGTCTGCTGTGAGGTTTTTACTTTCCATTTATTTTTTGTTTCTCTGAGATTCATGGGACCTCTGTAACTTCCCTCATTGGCAGGAGATGTCTGATTTTCTGCACACTAGAGTGTGTCATGAAGGGAGCTATTTCAAAATGATGGCACTCACACCAGTGCCCCAGAATCTGGAGTTTGATTGAATTTCTAAACCCACTCCTTTTTCTTTATCTTCCCTCTTCTAAGATTTTCCTTGTCAGTCTTTTGTCTTTTTAATTAACCAGAATATTCCTTATAGATAATGGGTTTAAGAATCACTGAGATTCCACAATTCAGCATGCAGACACACAGAAGTGAGATTAATCACACAAATGTGCCTTCATCCTTTTATCCAAATGCTTCAAAACATAGCCTTCTTTCTCAAACGTACTGTTATTCAGAGCAACAATAATACACATTTTACTACAATATGATAAATGCATGTATTGTGTATGATTATGTGAAAGTCTTTGAAAGTCATTTACCAGGACGCTCTACAAAAATACACTTCACAGTAATTACACAATAGAGAGTAGAACCTAGAATAGAACTTTTTGTGTATTTATGACTATGAAGAGCTGGGGGGAAAATGCTCTGCAGAGACCAAAGCTACTGTAAAAAAAATCAAACTTGCTTAGCAAGTCTGCAAAAGAAGACCCATGATAAATATTTCTTTAACTGTAAGTATTCTATAAAGTTATCAAAAATTGCCAAGCCTGTTGTCATAACTGAAGAAAATGGCTACATCTAGTATTTGTAAAACATGCCATCAGATACTCTGTTTTAACATACATGTTCTGCATGGGAGAGAGTTAACACAGCATATTCTGCTTTATCTTAGCATTTCATAAGTTCTTAATTCTTATCAAAGCAATGTCAAAGATCCTTCCATGGATAGAAGGTTGTAAAAAGAAAGGAAGAATAGTGAACCAAAAACTAGCACTGGCCTTTCATTGAAGCTCTATGTCTAACCTTGTTTTTGTAATTTATAATTTTTTAAGACAATATAGGTGCTGCTACCAAGGGAATAACAAACTCCATTCCCAATAGTATTTTTTGTCAATGGCTGATCTTTCAGAGAGTGTTAGTAACAATAAATTTTTCTCATGAGAAACAGTGATTTTTATGTTTTCTTTTTTAGGTAAGAACACAGTCCTGTGCTGTTTGGGCGCAAATTAAAAGTAAGTCAATTTTTCCATCAATAAAAAGGTCTAAGTTGTCATGACTTTGCTTGGCAGCATAAACTAATAATTGCTGTGGCTCTTTCTTCTTTTGGTATTCATGATCTGTTGACTTCAAGGATTGAAAAGATTAGAGACAGAAAATTTTCCTTGCTCTTCACTATTCCATTCCAATGGATTCAGCAATCCATTCCAAAATGGACTCTTCTGGTTTTCTCTGGTTTTCAATGTTGCTATTTCTGTGCATCACATCCAAATCTTTACAGCAATTTTTGTGCAAAAAAGAATTTGAAGAACAGAAAATGTGGCATTTTTGGAAGCCTATTTTAAAATAGTTCTATATTGGCTTAAAGATTTAAAAAATCAGTCAAAGAGCAACAGCAGTAACTAAAAACAAACAAACAAACAAAACCACAAACCCCACAAAAACCTCAAACAAAAACAAGCAAACAAAAAACCTCCAAAAATACAAAAACCCCAGCAACAACAAAAACCAGCAACACAATATCCTCACAATATGTTTTAGCTTTTAGAGGCTATATTTTTATTTTAGAATGTTCAGATGGTCTGTCGAGAATTACCTCTTTTTAGAATATTAAAAAAACCAGAAGATACTGTGCAAAAATGAAAAATATGGCTGTTTTGTATACTGGTAAGTGCTGTTTCTTAAGTATATAAGCAGCATAACTTTAAAATCTGGTAAATTTCTCAGTGGAGTTTTATTTTGATTTACTTTTTGACTTGAAAATGTTTCCAGTTAATGAGTTTACCTCAGAGAAGTTTGGAATCCAGTAGAGGTCATGTTTCCCTCCTTTCCACCACAGTTGAAACTACTCTTCACTGACCTCATGTTTCAGCAAAAAGCAAACCTTTGCCTCCCCTGACAAAGAAAGCAACCCCACTGGAGTCTCCTGTGAGCCTTAAAATCTGCTTTTGAGTTGAAAGTCTCCCAGATTTGAGTTAGGAAAGGCAGTAACGCTGGAAAGTGAGACAGCACTTTGGAATGATGTAAAATCATGTGGTGCATGGAGTGCTTGAGGTGCACCTCCTCCTGATCTGATTGTCGGTGTAACTGATCTTCTGGTGACAACTCTGTTTCTTTCTAGGTTTTCTTCAGTTAACACTTTTTAAATTACTCTTAAGACCTAGTTCATTTACTACCACACTTAGAATATAATGTAGGTGACTCTTCATTGTGGAGACTGCTAAGATCAAGGATTCCTTAGGTTTGACGGTTCCATTGCTAGGACTGTTTAGGCAATAGCTATAGAGTAACTCTGGAAAGACAGAAAACTGTCTTTTTCTGAATTTGTCTTTTATCAACATTTAGTACATCTTTACAAAGAGGTGAATTTTGGGTTTGAGGCTAAGAGAATGAACATAGGAAGCTGAGAGTAGAACAGGTGAAGCCTTTGGCTTTTTGTTGTAAATCTATTTCCCTTTAAATCAAATGGACATGTAGTTAAAGTGTCCTTTGCCCTAATGTACTTCTGCAGGTGGAGAGGCTGAGAGTATTTTTGGCTTGCTGAATCCTTTGAGAAATATTTCTTAATTCAACTGGTGTGGAAGGCAAATCTCTAAACTAAGTCTAAACCAAATGGCCCTGTTTCAGGTGCCATCTAGCTAGACACTGTGTAATAGATCATTGTCATAAAAAATGGTAGAAAATTGTATCAAAAGCACACTTTCTTCTGCCACAAATAAGTAAAATGAAGTTTTAGGGTTTTTCATGGTATACACTCTACAATATGGAAGGAAGACAATTCTGTAATTTTTATGGAGAGCTGACATCTTCTCTAGAGATGTGTAATTTGCTGATGGAAACTGGTGTTACAGTGTTATAAGGACAGCTATATCTTTTACCAAAAATGAGAATAATAATAATAATAATTTTGAAATACTCTAATTAATCTTTTTTCCTCAACTGGATGGTAACTACTAGATAGTCAGCTCCATTACTGTCATTAACTGAGCCATAAGTATAGCATCTGGATTTTGTTACTATATTTCAGCTATGAGCAGCCTGAAGCTGCACTATTTGGTTGGTTTGTTTGAATTGTTTGATTCTTTCTTTCAGATGTATCACCCTCTCTGAAATACATGACTGCTGTTGGATTAGGGTCAGTGGCTGCTGTCTGCCTCGTATTGTTCCTGTCATTCTCTGTGGCACGGTATGTGGTGTTGCTGCCTCCAGTTTTGCAGTCCTCCTTCACGTGTTTTTCTTTTCAGTTAGTTTTTCTTGCCATCGCGCTTGGTTTAGGCATCTTGGGTGGTTAGAAACTGTAATCGAGGTCACTAATGCTGTCCATTGCTTGAACTGATGTCCTCTGTATCTTTACAATTACTGGTAAAGCATCTGAAATGTGTAGAGCTTATCTTAGTAAAGGAAGGATTTAAGACGGTGAATAAAACCAGGACTTTAGTGCAGAAGTGTTCTTATTTAATGGGAATTAAATACATGGAGTTTATGTGCTGCCTAAATGTTGATGTACTTTGCTTATATACAGAGCTCTTTTTTTGTCTTCCCAAATTTATTCAAAAGGCCTGCCTGAAAAGAGCTGTTTTTCAGTAATGGTTGAACTTTACCTAAAGGCCATGATAAAAACATGTTTAAAATTTTTAAGAGATTTATTAATTTATGTTTCATGATCCTTCAAGCAAGGTTAGTAACTTCATAACTCTCTTCCTTTCAAAGGTAAAATAAATATGCAAGTTGTGTAATTGTAAATGCCTACATACATGCAAAACCTCTTCCCTAAACACTGTGTCTTTGTTGTTATTTCAATAAGCATATCTACAAGAACAGTCTTCTGATATATTTTCCTTGAAAGGCCAGGAGCCTCCAGCTTGGGGGCTGCGTTGATTGATTAAGCTGCTTGTTTGGCATTCTGAAACAGAAGGAATTAGTCATATACAGGGCTGAAGAAAGTAGGTTTATTTGGATTGTTTGTGGTTGTCTATATTTCAAATCAGTTTTCAAAATTCTGAATTAAATGTTCCATGGTCTCCCTTTTTTCTTTAAGTAATTAAATAAACAGATCTTAGTCTTCCCTTGGCAGTAGCATGCAGTAGTAAACTTGAGCTCGCAGTCTTGGTTGTTTTGGGGGATTTTGAAAATGTTGTCAGAGTCAGCTTTGGTATTTGAGGAAGAAGGCGCTTTTACTGTCTTGATTTCTAAGGTAGCTGACTCCTGACAGAAGGCTTAGCAGGAGGAAGGGGTTCCCTGGACTGTCATGGTGTGAAAGGCTTCTCAGTTATTTCAGTTTCTCTGGCAAAAATGTGGCGAGGGATATTAGTACTTTTCAAAACTATGTCAAATCAATTAGGTTCATAGTGATAGGAGAGTGATTTGAGATATGAAGCAGTACTAGAAGAATCATGTATGTGTATGAGCGACTTGTGAGAGAGTGCAGAGAAGATAGACCCTGAACTTCTACCTCAGCTTTCTTTTGAAAGGAGTGAGAGAAGATTAAATCTTAAGGAGCTGATTACGTTGAGTATATTTGACAGCGGTGTATTGTAGGGGACAAAGACTTAATAAGTCAACAAGTGTCTTTTAGGCCCTTGATCCCATTTACAGAGACATTCTTGTATCCATTCTCCTGTTCCATGGAATATCAGACAAAATCCTTGACAGAAATTAAAACTGCCCCATCCCAGCAGTAGGCAGAGAAGGGAAACCCCAGATATCAGTTGTGATAAGACCCGTCAAAATGAAGGAAGTATCTGTAATATTTTAGATAACAAATATGCTTTTAGTTATAATTGACTGTCAGTTTAATGCATTTCTGAGTAAGAATGTGATTTGATAAAACCCGTGTGAAATCAGCCTTCTGCCCTATCCAGTTGTAAAACCATGGTCCTGTTTTAGACAATGTACCCCGAGAGAGATGTGGCCTAGCAGGAGAAAAAAAGAGTGGAATTTGATGAGAGAGTCCTGGGATCTATTTAATCTAACTGCAAACAGGGCATTCTAGTGGCAGGTTGCTTAACTTGGCAGAGAAGATACTGCCAAGAAGCATGATATGTGTGTGCCACTATATAAAGATCAACTTCCTCCTGTTGGTAGTGCCAGTGGTACGTGTACCATCCATGGGCAGTTATACCCATGTGCTTCTGAACTGTAGGAGAGGGAGGCATGAGAACAAATTGCTGTGAATGCTGTTTCTGGGTGGTCTGCAAGAGGAGGTTAAACAAATTTGTCAGTAATGACATAGCTATGGCTGATCTTGCCATGATGTCAGCTGAATGGTCTTGGATTATTTCTTGGGGTCCCTGTAAGCTTCTGTCACAAAGAGCCACTGTATTCAAGCGCTCACCAGCTTGCCACATGTCTGCTGTCTCAGAAATAATGTTTCCATAATGGCTCAGGGTGTGAATTCCTGCTAGCGTGGTTGCTGACAGCAGTTCCAACTGTTCCTCAATGAGTAATACTCTGGCACTGGATTCACAAAGTGAAGTCTGAGTCTTGATGTCCTTAGATTTTATATTTTTCACTTTAAAAAATGTATTAGCCCATAGTTGTTGTATTAAAGTGGCTCATCATTCATACATCTTGTTCCATTTCTCTTAGTTCTTTGCTTTCTTTTGTATGTGATGCTCATTCATATGCATAAGGACAGTGCCAGAACACCATAATTCTGAAGATCTACATTGGGCATCAGTGTTGTTGGTGCCAAAGTTAATCATCATCTGGTAATCTAGGGGAGTGCTTCCTATCTGTCTCACGCTGGCTGTAATGATCAGGATTTGTACCAGCACTGTGCGTCTCCAAAAAACTTCAGAAGCACTGTCATATATCTAATCAATATGAGTGATACAAGTTCCCTGTCACGTCCATGTGAGTCTTGAATCATGTGTAAGATTTTTTTTTGTAACTGAAACTTTTTGTCTCTCCAGCTCTTGTCTCCGCAGCTCAGTACATCCCCCACCTGCTGCTGTAGCCTGTGAGGCTCTACATTTATCTACTACAGTAGACGTGGCACCAGCAGGGATTGCATCATCATTCCTAGAGACTGAAAGTGTCTCTCTTCTCTGATGTTCTATTCCCTGAAGTCAGCATAGAAAAAACATATTCTTCTTTCAAATCCAGCATGTGTCAGGTATCTGCATGTCACGTATGTACTACAGCATGGGAGTTCAAGTGTGTTTGTCGCTGGAAGTGAGATGTTTATTGTCTTGCCTTATTCCAGATGGTGTGGTGTGTAAAGGAGAACCTTCCCTCACAAGCAGGTCATCATGCATGCCATGTGATCCCTTGGTCACAGGCTTTCAGCTATTCCAGCTGTATGAGTGCCTGATAATGAGTGCTTGTATTGTACTTGATTACATGAATAATCCGCTGATCCAATTGGAACTGTTTGAGGATTAACTGCTCCTTTAGATACCTTTGCACACATAAACTGGCCTATTATGCACAAAAATACAGACCTACCCTTATGTGAGATAAAGTGCCTATTGTATTTCCAATTATAAAGGTAGAACATTTCTGTCAGTCACTTACAAGTAATGATATGTCAGTAACATGTACATTTGTTAGCCATGAAGTTGCCACATTCAAGTAGTGTCCGTAACTGATGTGTTCCAGAGATATTGCAATCATTGCTCATAGCAATTAGCAGTAATTGCAAATAATATACCAATCTGTAAAACTGCAGTTTGCTCAAAAGCTGCTTGCTTTAATGGCATGTGAAGCTAATTTAGGGAAGGACCTTCCTGTGCTTATTGCAATTTTGTTAATCTCTGTTTACAGCTGAGTAAAGACATTAAATCATTGTCTGGTTAATTGGCTGATGTGTAACATCTGGTTAGAGTCACTTAATAAAGTACAATTAACCAATTTCTTATGGCATACTCCCATTTAATACATTTTTTTCTTCTGTAAGAAAGAATCAAGTGGCTTTGATTATTTCCACTCCTCTTCAGAACTTGCTTTGTCATATGTTAGCAAAAAAAATCTGTTACCTGATGAAATAAAAAAGCAGAAGTTTTGGTTTTCAATTAATTTTGTGATTTTTTTTTCTAAGTTATGTTTTGTGTTTTACCACTTAAAATATATGCTACATATTTTTGGAATTTTTAAGTTTCTGAATTGCTAAGATTCTGATGTCTACTGCTCTTATAATTTTAGATGTTCTCTCTCTGTATGACATGTTATTAGGGTCTTTTTGGGTTTTAAGTGCAACAGCATATTTCATAGTTAGAAACAAAGAGGAATTACAGCCAAAAAGGGTTTTCAATTGCTGCATCCAGCTGAGAGTGCTTTTTCCAGGTCTGGGCAGATACCATTCCTGTTATGCAGCATTTACAGAGCTGTCCTTCATGTTAATAGTTAAGTAAGAACACCTTTGTCTACATTAGGGATTAAAAGTCGATAGCATTTTCTGTTGCTAATTGAGAAAGAATAACTAAACTGTTCATTCTGGGAAACCATGCCTTAATTTTTCAGTTTCTCATGTGGAATTCATTCTCACACATTCCATGCCTAATCCCCTTTCTCAATGGAATAGATTGCAAGGTTTGGTGTAGCAGTACAAACTGCACCACTTCGCTCCCATTCAGTCTCCTGCTGTTCTGGTCCTGTGATAGAGTTCATGAGCAGCTGTTCCTGTGTAAGGGAGAGCTGGAGAGGGTGGAAATTATTTAGAGAGACAGATGTGCCATCCTCTGTGAAAAGACTGAACTTTTTACACTTTACTGAGACCACTAGTATTTCAGTATGCTATACTTGATCAGAAGCAGAAAGTCCATCTTGTCAGTGAGTATAACTGGAGGTCTTTGTGTAACCTTCAGCAAGTTACTTCTTTTCTATGTGCCTCTTATTTACCTAAGTTGCTTTTTCATAATGTAAAGTTTTCAGAGCAAGAGTTTTTTTCTTACAAAACATCTGTACTTCAGCTGGTAGTTGGATAACACATTTAATGACTGATTTGGACATTTCCACACAGTGTAGCTTCTTAATACCCGGGAATGGACTGATAAGGGAGAAGAGATGAGGCAGGACTCTCTGCCATCTTCAATTTTCCACAACAGCTATAGTTCTGAAAGTTTCCCTCATTCCCTCTGTCTCCCTTGTCACTCTTGGCAGATGTACCTCTGGCTGTGACACATCTTCATCTGTGTTTATCTTTTTACTTATTACTTCATGCGTACTTATTTTTCTTTCACCTGTATCTCTTTCAGTTAAATGTAGAAAGAATAGAGAACTAATTTAACCTTGCCATCCTCAGATAGATGTGCAAATGTTAAGGTTTTTTTGTTAGACCCTTGCTCTATTGCTCCCAAGCTTTTCTGCTGAACTAATTGCAATGTCATAACCATACTCTCATATTTCCAGAAATTCTAGAGACATTTCTAGTGATCCTTCACTGCTGTACCTTCAGTTTACACTGAAATTTGTCTTTCTCTTCCGATTTTTTCTCTGTTTCCTTGGACAGGTATTCCACTCCCAGGCCAAGTAAGGTTAAGCAAACTGAATCTACTCTGCTTTTACTGTTGCTCTGTACCACTTCACGGTGCTATATTGAAATGTACTGTATTGAGAAACTCATTGATCCATACTAATGAAACTCATTAGATCTATGCTAATGTCTGCCCTATATGAGAAGTGTTTTAATCCTCTTTATAGGAAATGGGACATTGTTAGTCCTGGATGAACAATTCTTGTAAGCTTAAGGGAAACTACTTTTTCTATTTTATTCTATAATGTGAAGTAACACAGGATACTGTAAAAATCCGGCACTTATCCAAGTAATTGTGATGGTATGTCAAGTGAAAAAGGTTTTATTGTAAAATACACTTTCTGCTCCATGTCACTGATGGGTCCTTTAAACCTTTTGGTGCGATTTCTTTGCTTCAGGCATGACAGAAGCCAGCCAAGCTCGTTTGTTTCAGTATTTATACTGTCAATCAATTGTACAAACAAGGCCAGATAAGTGAACCGGTGTCATGGTTTTAAGCCTGCAAGTCCATGGAAATGAAACACCTCACAGGCACTCCCTCCCTCCCTCCCTCCCTTCTCCATGCAATCCAGTGGAATGGGGAGGAAAGTCAAAGTAAAACTTGCATGTTGAGCTAAGAACAATTTAATAATTGAAAATAAAGTAAAATTAAATAGTAATGGTGGAAAAGAATAATAATAATAGTGAAAAAATAAAAAAACAAGTGATGCACGATACAATTGTTCACTGCCCACTGACAGATCCCAGACCCCCCTCCTGAACCCAGATTGGCCAGGATTCTGGGTGACTCCCCCAGTTTATGTACTGGGCATGATGTTCTGTGGTGTGGAATATCTCCTTGACAAAGTCAGATCACCTGTCCTGGCTAAGCTCCCTCCCAGTTTGTTCGTTTTTTTTGCATACCTCCTCACTGGCAGAGCATGAGACAAGGGGAAAAAAAGAGTCCTTGATTAAGGATAAACACTATTTAGCAAAAAACCAAAACATCGCTGTGTTATCAACACTGTTCTCATTCTAAATCCAAAACACGGCACTGTAGCAGCTACTGAGAAGAAATAAATTCTACCCCAGCTGTAACCAGGATGGCCAGCATGCTCCTTGTGTTTGTGTATGTTCTCAGATTTAACTATTCTGAATCACCACTCCTGTTTCCAAGGTCTTGCAGTATTTTGTGAGGCCATTTCATATTGAGCAATATTATGGTTCAGCCAGAATCCAGCATAGGCTCACAGGTCTTGAATCATATACTGAATAGATTCTGTGAAATTAGTTGTTGATCTCACTGCTGAGCTCTAATGTAAGGGAATAAGTGTCAATGTTGCAAAAGTACTGCAGTTCCTAGGAGCAGAAGAATGACTCTTTGGATTGCACAGGCACTGTCCTTTCATTTCTGACAGATGAGGTCTGAAGAGGCAGAGCGCAATGATTGAATTTGTGGTATTGCTATTATGGAGCTATTTCCATTTTGGAGTTAACAAATTTTGTTAACAGTCAGTTAACAAAATTTTTGTTAACAAATTTTTGTTAACAGTTAACATTACAGTCACAGAAGAAAAAGGGGAGACTTGCTCTGGAGTTCTCTTTTTCCTCCTCTTTCCTCAAAAATTTTTGTGTGTATTTTTTCCAGAAATATTGCCTTTGTTCCTGCAATCTCACAGTTGAATAAGGAAAGCAGCCTTTTATTAGTGTTTTCCCAACCTTGAGGCAGCAAAATTCATGCAGTTCAGTTACAGTTCATGTTTTATGTTCACTGGAGTCCTTGTTGGATCACCATGTTGTACAGTATACATGTATTTATATATA
>VXBN01013853.1:0-14543 GCA_013397395.1 Sinosuthora webbiana | reverse complement strand
AATCTGTTTGTTTCATTGCACTTAACTAACTGAAGATACAGTCAAAATTTCCCAGCAAAGATGGAGAAGCTTGGTTTCCACCCCAAGACCATTAAAAAAATACTAGTAGAATGAGAAGCAATAGAGAAAGAATTACATAGAAATAAAGAAAATTCTTAACAGAAAGTAATTTCCAAAGGCCAGCTTTTCCTGAGCAGCTTTTAGCAGAGAATATTTTAGCCTGCTTTGGTAACAATTCATATAAAATTCACTCCTGCAGCTATCCTGAGAGAAGTGAAAAGGCAGCAGTCTGTGAAGGCGTTCTAAGCTTAATGACCACAAATCAGCTGTGCCAATACATTGAATAAAGACTAATATAACAAAAACAAAGGGTAAGGTTGGTGAAAGCCAGCTCTCAGCTATCCCTTTTAACTGTGTAAAATGCCCATCTCAGTTTTACTCTTAGCTAATGAAAATGTTAGGAAGTTTCATTTTGTTTTGTATTTTGTGAATTCTGACCCGTTCTGGGTGTTTTATTTTCATGCATTCACTTGTCCAGTCCTTTCCTCTAACCTGGAGTATTCCTTCATGCACAGAAAAACAGAATCAGATCACTGTGAAATGCCAAATTAGTAGCAATTGTAAGTATCTGCTGGGAGGCACAGGGACAAGGCAGTGTTTAATACCTTCTTTGCCTGTGTTCAGCATGGATAATGAACCAAGGGGGTCTCAGCAACCTGAGCTGGAGGACCATGACTCAGAGAATGATCAGCTCCCAGGTGACCCTGAAGTTGTGCAGGATCTGCTGCTCCAGTTGAACATCTACAAATCTGTGGGGCCTGATGAGGTTCCTCAAAGAACTAGATGATGTCATGGCAAAACCTATCTTGATTTTTGAGTTGTCTTCAGAATCCACAGATGTCCCAGCTGATTGGAGCTGATGAGCATTGTTTCAGTTTTCAAAAGGGGCAGGAAAGAGGACCATGGAAACTACAGGCCTGTCAGTTTCACTTCAATGTTCAGGAAAATTACAGAAAGGTTATTTTGGGAGATATTGGAAAACACCTGAAGAACAACACAGTCACTGATTTTTGCCAGCACAGCTTTGTGAGTGGAAAGTCCTACTTGTCAAACCTTATATCCTTTCATGACAAGGTAAACCACCTGATCAAGGGAAGCCAGCTGATGCAATCTCTTTGGATTTCAATAAAGATTTCAATACTGGCCCTCCAGTATTGAAAAGCACTTCTAGAGGAAATGTCCAGTTCATAGCTGAATAACCACATTATGTGATGGGTGAGCAACTGGCTCAGGCGTCAGACACAAAGGGTCACAGTGAATGGGGTGACATCAGACTGGCAACTTGTCACTAGGGGAGTTCCACAGGGCTCCGTCCTAAGCCCTGTGCTCTTCAACAGCTTCATGAAGGACTTGGACAGACACTGATTCCTCTGTGGTAACCAGTAACAGGACATGAAGGAATGGCCTGAAACTGTGTTGGGGGGATTAGGTTGGATATTTGGAAAAGGTTCCTCACCCAGAGGGGAGGTTGAACACTGAACAGGCTCTCCAGGGAAATGGTCACAGCACCAAGTTTGACAGAGTTCCAGAAAATTTGGAGAATACTCCAGCTCATGATGTGACTCTTGGGGACAATGTTGTGTGGGGTTGGGAGTTGGACTCGATGATCCTTGAGGGTCCCTTCCACTCAGCATATTCTGTGATTCTGTGAAAGGGTGCTTCAAAAGGAGTTCTGCACTTTTACAGTATACCATTCTCCAACTGGAAAATGAATATTATTATTATTTTATGTAATTATAGAACATGTTTCAGTATGACGATTTGTGTGGTTTATGGCTTAATGAAAGCTGCCTCCTTCCTGTTCTGCTATGTACTACCTTAATCACGTTTCTCTTCGCAGCTTCAATCTGCCAGATGTTCATTTTTATTACAATAGAACAAGTTCAAAACTGGGCCTAGATTGAGGTATAGTGAGGAATTCATTTTTCTCCCCCAGATTTTCATAAAATTCCTTTGAATTTGTGTAATCATCCACATTCTCACCCTGTGCCATTTAAGATTGTTATTTCTAAATTTAGTGCAATGAAACATATATTTACATTAGTAAATTTTACATTATTTTTTCAAGAAGATTGAAACAATAGGTATAAGAATATTTCCTCGTATAACCATGGCAGTATCCACAGAATCTTCAGCAGTACTATTTTTTCTCCATTGTTTGTCTGCACAGGAGGTCAGTGTGAAGCAAGGTGGATAGGAATTTCCAGCTACACATTGCCTTTGTGCAATTCCCTTTATTGTTTGAAGATACAATTCCATACTTTATGTGTCTTCCTTCTTGAAAGACTTCTTTATTTAGTCTGTCCAACAGCATATGAGATGAAATGAGATTGTTGGAGTTAGTTTAGGATTCTGTTGATCTGCTCTGCTTTCTGCTGAGACTCCTGGGTTGTTTTGTTTTGTTTGTTTGTTTTTAAATTGCACAACCTGATAATTACTCCAACAAGACTGTTTAATATTTTTCAAATAAACCAAAGTTTTTAAACACATATTTTATATATTGGCTTTGGACATTTAGCAAGGAAAAGCCATGCCATCTTTGACAAAGTGCAACAAGTATTTATTTTTCAATTATATGACTTACTGCAAGCAGCAGCTCTAGCTTCACCCAGCTTCACCCTCCAAAGCAAAATGTAGAGTTCATGCATTGAAAAGGGGCTGCATTTAAGTAAGATTTAAATTATTGTGATTTTGTAATCACGGAGTGATTAATGCAAAACACTTGGTAGAATATCAGCAAGTAAGAATACTAAGCTAATATGAGAAGCAATCCAATGCCATTGAGATATTACTTGGTTTTGTGCAAACATGTCCCAGCAGACAAGTGTAAAGCAGTATGATAGTAAAATACTTTTGCCTCCAGGCATTTTGTCTGGTACTTGAACTTTCCCTTCCCAAATATTTTCCTTGCAAGTCTGCTTTACGTATTGACTAATTGCTTCCTATGTTTAGTCAAATCCTTTCCTTTTAGTTATATGCTTTCTCTGGATGGGTAAAACTGCTGCAGCCAGGATATGCTTTATTATAGTAATAAAGACACAACGAAAATGGTTTCAAATACTTTCATACAGTGTCTAGAAACTACAATACTTAAAAGAGATACTATTTCTCAACACTCTAAATATCAGGTGCTGATTTTTAATTTTTTTTTAAGATTTCCAGTCCCTCTTAAAAATCTTACCTCAGCAGTCATTAAGAACCTGAAACTCTTACACTGAACTTCACTTCTATATCACTTTCCATTTTTAAAGCATGTTTTCCTGTGGGTGACATATGAGTCAAGACTTAGAATCATAGAACCATTGAATATCTCAAGTTAGAAGGGACCCATAACATAATTAAGTGCAACTCCCTGCTTTTCACAGGACTACCTAAAATTAAGCCATACGACAATGTTCAAGAGCTTCTTGAACTTGGACAGGCTTGGTGCTGTGACCACTTCTCCTGGGGCCTATTCCAGTGCCCACCCTCTCACTGAAGAACCTTTTGCCTAATGTTCAACTGGAACTTCCCCCGATGCATCTTCATTCCATTTCTTTATGTCCCATCACTGGTCACCAGAGAGAGATCAGCATCTCTCCCTCTGCTGACCCCCAATGCCCCCACTCACAAGCTTTGGATTGGTGTTTCCAAACGTTGCTTCTGCACTGCTTATTCTCACACTTTTAGGTTTTCTAAAGAAACAACCCTGCTACAAACTCTGTCTCCCCACAATAATATCTTTGCCTATTGTCTGTGTTAAAGCACATTCAAGAGCAACAGGAATATTAAAATTGTTGTGTTTTGAGTTTGGTGAAAGCAGGCAATTGAGAAGGACAAGAATCCAGCCTCTCTTCTTGTCAGATCCCAGAGAATCTACTGCATTAGTAATTGATGTTCTGCCCAAGTTTTATGAAATGTGGAATACAGTAGAATCCATTGCACAGTCAATTCTCTCTGTCTCTTGCATGCAAGCAGCAATGAAAACTTCTACTGCTTAGTATGTGATTATTCTCCTGCACCTTCTAAGAGCTGAGTTCATTTAACAACACTACTCAAGTTATGTTAGGAATTATGCTTGAATTCAGCAGTTTCAAATCCAAGGAAAACTAGGCTTGATTGAACCCAGTGTCCATAGATCTGCTTGTTATCTAAACTCTTTCAGCATCCCTGCAGACTGTTGTCTGCAGACCAATTTAAAGAATTATAGAGCAATGTTTTTCGCACTATTCGTTTTCAGTCTGTTAATTCTTAAAATCTGTTATGAGAATCAGAAAATCAGTGGAGCTGGAGGCATCTGCCATAGAGAATCACAGGAGTGTTTCTCACTAGATAAGAACAATGATGCTCTCTGAATTCACCTATCCATATTTAAGAGAAAAAAAATAATGTAAGTGCAACCTTTCCATAAATAGGCTGTCTCCCGTAGTTGCTGGTCCAGGATGATAACACATAAGCAAAAGAATACCGGCTTCTCTGAGGAATGTGTTTTTCTGGTCTTCTGGGAAACATGGACACAGCACAAACAATATCTAGAGAATATACACTGCATGGAGAAGCTAAACCTTGATGTCGATATGAGCACAGGAAACAGGTTACATAACTAAACAGAAGATTTTAAGTGTGAATCAAGATAACATTTAGATTGTCTCAGATAAAAAAAGCCTTTGAGTTGCTCAGCTGAGCCTCTCAGTTATTTACAATGGGCTTTCCAACATGTCCACTAAAACCATTCTCTTCATGCCCCTACCCTTTTCTGTTCTTTCAAGGAACTGTGCTGAGAAGAAGGTACTTATGTCTGTAATTCTCTGTATTGGAGGCTGCAGATTAAAGGTCCTTGTGTGTGTTAGCAGGAATTTATTACTGTTTTTGCAGCTTGTAGTTTATATGCTAAATTTGCTGTTGCCTGACTTTAGCCAAAATCTGCTGATTTTTAATTATCCAGAGGAAGTCTTCACTTCAACCTTAGCCCTCTCACAGCTGTAGAAATCTGGCTAGCAGCTGCTGGAAAATCACAGACAACAAATACAAGTCTTGAAACTGCAGAAGCAGCAGTTTCCTTTCCTGCCATCCCCAACTGCAAATCACTATAATCAGTCCTTGTTTTATAAAAGGAGCTTTCAAAACCAATAGAAATGATTCTCATTCCTACCTTTGACATCCGTGAGCAAATTGTCTGACTATCACTTTGTTACCTTTTTTATCTTGTATAAATGTTCTCCTACATTATAAATTACATTAATTTCCTTTTGTCTTTTTTCCAAAGGAGTCAACATGTTGTGGGAATATAGGATTGCAGTTTTTTCCTCTTTGGAGGAAGGAGGGAGAGCAATGACTCTTTTTTTGTGGGGGAAAAATAAAACCTGTTATGCCCCTCAGAAATATATTCTAATTTAAAAGGTCTTCCAGCCTGAAGATTTCAGATGTGCTTGCTGTGACATTTGCTCCTTTGCACTATTCCACTTACATTTCAAATCAAGACAAAAAAGTGCATGGATATACTTTAAATTTGGAACTTTCTGTTTAGCAGCAGGAAAATTGGAGAGAGATAAAGAATGCCTCTTAATGCAACTTTAATCCCTATCTTGCAACATGACAACAAAAAAGCTTTGCTGATTCTTCACAATAAAAAGTTGAGCTATAAAAATTCTAGTGAGAGTTCATATTTAAAAAAATGCAGTGAGGAGTCAAACTGTCCCAAACTGCTTCAGAACATCATCCCAAATGTGACTGGCTCTTTTGCTATCAGAATTTTGAGAATGAACTGCTTCTTCTGCTGCCAGTCATTGGATCTGCCTTTTGTCATGGTTCCCTACAGGCTCTTAAAACACTTGCCCTCACATTTGAGAACTCGTGTTTCAGAATCACAGAATTCATTGCTTGTCAAGCCTTTGCATTTCTCCATGGCACTCCTAACAGACTGTCTGTGACTCAAGACCAGCACTCATGACAGTTAATCTTTCTGGTGGGTCTGACAGGAAGAATTATCCAATACTTGCTTGTGAGATGATCTTTGCCCATAGATTTTGTCAGGGGGTCAGCAAATGAAAGCAAGTGACAGAACCTCGGCAGTTTCAGGCTGTCAAAGTCTGAAATTTTTATATGTGTCAGTAGGGAGGCGTTTCCACAGTTCCAATTAAAGATCCAACTAGATAATGAGGAAGTGACCTGAGACCTGTTAGAGGCATCCTTTTGTGTAATTGCTGAGTTTTTTTTAAAAAACAGTGTTGATGTCAAGACTGACAGTATCCATCCAAATAGGTCTCCTTCTGAGGGAAGGTTGAAGGCCTGCTGTTATTTTAAAGGTGCAGTTTCTAAAAGTGCTATGTCAGGTTCAGGGAAAGACAGCGTCCTTAAATTCTTTAGATTTTTTTTTTAGAAGTGTAAACTTCCCTTGGGGAAAAAAAAAAAAAAAGAAAAAAAAAAAAAAAAAAAAAAAAAAAAAAAAAAATCCCCTGGGGAAAAAAAAAAAAAAAAAAAAAAAAAAAAAAAAAAAAAAAAAAAAAAAAAAAAAAAAGCTACCAAAACAAAAATAAAATCTGATTAAGAAGGGAAAGCACAAGGTAAATAGATCCCAAGATGTTGCAGAAGTACATTAGGATTTACAACAAAGCAATGATGGTAAATTTTTCTTGGAAGGTAAATCTGGGGCATGTGCCTTCAGGGAAGGAAAAGAGTGTTTTGGATATGGGACTTTGATACATGTTGGTGATTAGAGTATGTATGTTTGCCTCTGGAACACAGACAGTGGTACTTCTTTTAATCATTTATAGATTCATCCTTTTGTAAAATACTGATAAACATCTTGTTTTTTCAGGGGCTTTTTAAAACAAATATAAGGCTTTGTTTAAAAAACAACCAAAACATTATTAAACCCGATTTTGCTTTTCAGAAAAAGAAATGTAGATTTTATGGACAAATTGCATTTTTAGTCATTCCTGTATTTACTTCTTTATTTGTTTTGAACTGCTGCTTCTCCTTTGTACTTAGGAAAAAGTACCCGGTGCTCTTTCTTCCCTTTGTACAACAAAATTCTTATCATGTTTCCTCTGCTGCTTATCTGGGGTTATTTATCTTCAAATGCCCCTCACTGGGATGAAAAACCTTGTGTCTGGTTCTGAATGTCGATGATCATCTTATTTCCATGCCTGTCAAACCTTTTGTGTTCTTTATACAATGTCTTCTTTCCCAGAGAACCCAAAACACTTTGCCTCAAGAAAGCATGAGGAACAGAGAGATTAGGTGTTGTCCTGACTGCCACAGAATTGGTAAAAACATGAAACTAGACCTGTCATCATTTGACTGTCAATTTTGTATTGTGAGTGCTGATTTAGACAGTGCTATTCCTTTCTTTTCTGATAACTGTTTTTTATGGTTTAAAAGCTGGTTCAGCCACACATTCCTGTCTGTGATCAAGGCCTGGTTTTCATACTACAGATTGATTTTCCATTACATTGCTGAATGAGGTTATGTAAACTGCTTGTTAATAGAGGGCCATTTCCCATGGACTTCTATTCATCACTGTGCTTGTGATTAGAATGATGCATTTTGAGAGTAGGTAAAAAATAGAAATATTCCATCCTGTAGGAATGAATGCACTTTTATTTTTTATCTGTTTGGTGAAAATTATTAGTGTGAATGTTATTCTGAAGGGTATTATACCTGTGTGTGCTCTGTAGCTGCATGCCTGACACTGGTTCTCAGCAAGAGGAGAAGGTCATAGGTCTCTACTAGATCTCTTAGCTACTCATCTAAAGAAACTGTGAGTGGAACACCCTGTCTGCTTCCTGTACATGTGGTGTCATTGCAGCAGGCAGTGTTACCTGCACAATTCCCCTTAGTCTTGGTGTGAGCTTTGCAGTCTCTTGCTTTAAACTGGCCAACAGCTAAACGCACATTACCCTGTTTTCTGCAACTCCAAAATGGTACTGGAAGGCAGAGCAAGAGAGTACTTCCTGTGGGATTTCAGTGATCTGGTCCCTCTGATAGTCTCTGTCTGCTAGTGTGGGATACAAGGAAGCAGATGAGGAGACTAGAAATATCAGAAACCCTAGCATACAGTTGTGATCTGAACACTGTGGCTATGGCACGACAACATCTGAAACTCCTTTGGGCCTGAGGACCAGTAAGGGAAATAAAAAAGCAGCCAAGTTTAGTGAAATTATAATTTTTTCTTTCTCCTGCTTTGTGAGAAACACCTCATTGACAACTGGAAAACAGTTCTGAACTGTGGCTGACAGTCATGTTTTTGGTCCACAGTGAAGTGACTTGTGGAAAATACAGACATTCTTGAGGGGAAAGGACCATTATCACTTTGGAGAGAGGCCATGGATAAGAAACTCTATCGCAAGAACATGATTAAGGAGGGGAATGAGTTGCTCAAGAGATAAAGGAAAGCAAGAAGATAGAATTTGGCAAGAGGTGAATGCATCACTTCTGCTTTTTGTGCTGTTTTTTTCCATGTCCTCTTTGTTGCAGTTCCTCATATCCAGCCGTGTTTAGCCGTCAGTTTGAGGGTACAGCCAGACAGGACATTAGCAAGTCGGCAACACAGGTGTAGTGGTTGCAACATCATGGTCACTCTGGATGTGCTCTTATGGGGAGCAGGAGAAATTGTATTTCTCCAGAAAAATATTTACCTACAGAGAAAAAAATGGTGTAGTGGGAGGAGTGGGGACAGCTGAAGCAGCCTGAAGTTAAAATTGAGATCATAACTTTCCCTACAGCTAAAGTAAACATTAGCTGGTTATTTTCCCCCTTCCAGAAATACAAGAAAAATTCCCCTGTCTTAAACTTGGCAAAGCTCAGGGGGAAGAAGGCACTGATGGACACCTTTCTAACGTGTGTTTCAGGCATCTATCAAAAGGCAGATTTCCTCTTTGTTATTCAGAGCACGAGCTTCAATTTGAATCTCTCCTCATGCAGAACGCCCTGAGTAGTATAATCTTAGACACTTTCATCGTAAATATAGAAAGGACATCCATCCACTCAACCAATCACATTCCAATGCTAATAATGCTAAGCTCCCTGATCCCTTTAAGGAAATAAAGGATTTCTGCTGGTTTTGTTTTTCTCCTTTTTTTTTTTTTTTTTTTTCTTTTTTCAAACAAGCAGGATGTTTGCATCATTTCTATACTCAAGCACAAACCTAGTGCTTTGCTCTAACAATCTGCATGTATATCCGGAACCATGATGTGAACTTGAGCAGGAGCTGCACACCAGGTGCTGGGTTGAGTCTGCTACACAGCACAGGAAGACCAGCTGCAGCCTCTGATGCTCATGGGACTGCTCTCTTGCTGTCTTGCCATGCAGAATTCCACCACACCTCACCCCTTTTTTTTTTTTTTGTCTGGCACTGTAGCCTGCCCTCTGCTTTCACAATTCACATTTCTTTTAATAAAAAAATAAAAAAATAAAAAAAAAGCTTTAAAGCGTCTCCTCTTTACTTATTTTGGGTTTTTTGGGGGGTGTCTGTGAACCAAAAAACCAGCTCCTGCTTTGGCATTGCTGACCTGTAGCAGCCTTGTTCCCCACACACAGGGTTCTCTGTGAGACTCTGCTTTGCGAAGTATGAAAATTGGATTGTTAAAATCTGATCCAGCTGTGTTTCACAGCCTCATACTATTTTCCACAGATGATAAATGGTTGTTGATATTTATATATCTAAGGACTTGTATTGGCTTTTTTTTTCCCAAAAAATTTGGAATTTTTTGACAACAATGACAATTTTGTAACAAAATCACTCCTTTTTCTACTGAGAAAGAAAATTTTACAAAAGGGTTGCTGAAACATATGTAAATAGGCATTTTTTCAGGTACAAACTATAATAGTCCAGTGATTTAAAACCACCTTTTTTTCACAGTTTCCCCATGTAAGGGAAGAGCTGGAGAAATAGGAAAGGTATTCCTTCAGAATCTCCTAGTACTGTATCTGAGCATTAACTTTACATCCATAGAGTGTAGGAGCATCTGTGGACAGCAGGGAGAAGGAACTCTGCTGACCTGAGATATTCTAGAATACGTGGTTTTATTGCAAGGGTTGTGGGGAAAAAGGGACTTGCCTTCAGCCACCAGCCTCAGCTGAAGGGAAGTCCCAAAAAGAAAGGGAGAAAGAACAAGAGGGTAAGAGTTAAGAGAGAAGGGAGCAAGGGAGCAAGGTGGCAGGGGTCAGAGAGCAGGGGGAAGAGAGCAGAGGTAAGAGAGCAGGGATAAGAGCGCTAAGAGAGAGTGAGACTAGGGAGAAGAGGACGAGGTCCTTGTTACAATACATTATATCTCCTTTTGTGATGAATATTCTAATTTACAGTGACCAACCAATACAAGACACAAAATCCTACAGAGTCTACATACAGCCTATAAAAACTACTACATTACCATACTGTGTTATATTTTAAACTCTAAAAACTACTCTTTAGACTTTTCTGTTTTGCTACATTGACCTTTGGATCCCCTAGCCAGCAGAAAGGTATTGTTCAATCAAAAGGGATTCTCCTTCAGCTGGCTAGGCCATTGTTTTCAGGTTATATAGTAACTAAGACTCGGTATCCTACAGCTCAAAGTAAGCTTCCATTTCTATTTCGATTATAGGTTTCATATTTTCAGAATCTTTTGCTAAGCAACCATATTTATAAGGTTTCCCTGATTCATCTTCCCCAACAATAGACCTCTACCTGGTCTATTCCATTGGGATTTTAATAGATGTTCTCTAAGGCATCTTGAGGTACTAGCTGTTCTTCTGGGGGTAGGCGAACACCCACAAACATCTGGGTTCCTACACACTTACTAACTAGGTTTCCTGAGGACAGAGATGTCTGAAGATGTTTTGGATGGATAGGAGAGCCAAAGGCAATAATTCCTCTTGTTTGCTGTAAATTTTACAGAACTGAAAACAAAGTAATGGGTACAGCTAATGCACCCCACAGAAAACTGAAGGCCTAGAAGACTCTGGTGTTACAAGTGAATAATGACCTTTTATTTACACTCCAGCAGTAATGGTTCAAAGATCAGTCCAAAGTGTGTAAGCCAAAGTGCATCCGTTAAAAGAGCAATTCCCTTTATCTCCAATAGGATGAATAATGCCTAAACCATAGAAATGTTTGCTTAGTAGTGATTTTTTAAAATTTATTTCTTGGTTATTAGCCCTCCAGTGTCCCTTGTATATATGTAGTTAAATATATATATATATACACACATGTAGAGGGGTTGAAAGGTGGATACAGTCACAGATCTGTGTCCTGCTCTAGCTCTCCATGCAATATTCATACAGCTTCCTTTGCCATGCGTTTGATTACACAACATTATAGTATATTTTTAATTGCAACATCTCTTTATGATGAGAAAGTTCACTTAAAAATGTTATTTTTCTATGGGGAGACTTAAAAGTCACCATTGAAAGATCTGAACTGGACAGGTACTGTGAAAGCACATGGTAGGAAGAGGAATTTCTGAGTACAATGCCAGCAGAACAGTCACTATAGAACTGTTCCATAGGTCCTCAGCTTTCACCTCCCTAGGGTGAATGTTGTGCCCTCTCTGTCTCCATTTCTCCTCTGAACAATATGGGTGATAATGACTGTTCTTCCAGTAAGACCCTGGCAAGGGCAAGGCATTCCCTTCTATGCAGCTTTTTCACAGTGTAAATACCAGCCTGAGGACACTAGCATCATCTTTATTTTTTTGGTGCTGGAGGTCTGGCAATGACAAGCAGCTGGTGAGCCCACTGGGTGCAGTGGACAAACTCTAGAAGAGGAAGCAGGCTTGAGGTAGGGTATGTGGTACAGAACTATCAAAAGCAGCACTGCAGACCTTCTCATTTAGGATATGCAGGCTCATTACATAGGTACATGTTCTGTCATTTAGAAACATAGAGAGATCACCGAATTTTCTGCATCCAGAAAAGACAAATTTTTTAGGAAAATCCCATTTGTAGCCACAAGTAATCTTGTGCAGACTTTAATACTTTTGAAGCAATTATTCTAAGATAGAACCTTGGCCAGACCCTGTGGTCAGAAGTAGTATTTTTTTTCCCTTCAGAGGCACTGTCGCTGTGAAAGGTCAGGTCCAAAAAATGGATGCCTGCAGTCTCAAAGGAAAGCCTTATATTTTCTTCACATGGTATGAATGCCTGGAAAAGCTAGTGCAGGCCAGTAGAGCCAGATCACCCCCAGCAGCTTTGCTGCAAAGTAGTTCTACTCTAAGAGGTTCAGTTCTTCCACACAAGCCTCACAGCTCATGCACACTCTTCCTTCCCCTTGCATCTTCTCCTGCTGACAAGGCACAATTCTGTGGGTTGGTCTAGCAGCAGTTCTCCAACAAACATGTTCCAAGCTGTTTTGAAGCCAGATTGAGTGGAATTCCCATTCTTCTTTAGGGTGCCATTACTTTTATCCCAGCACCATGAAATATTTCACAAACTTAAAAAACCCTGTATTTGAGATGTCTATTATATGAGAGGTTTATCCTCTTTTATGAGGTTTAAAGGTTTATCCTTTTTTTAAAATATTTTATTTTATTCTATTTTATTTTATTTACTGCGATAAATCTGTTTTAGTTTAGTTCAGGAAATATCACTTGGTGAGCAAACCAAGACAATCCAAGAATTATGTACTATTTAATCCTGTTTCATCTAAAGCCATCAGGCTTTGTCTTCTTCAAACTGCTGCGAATATTTCTACAGCATCAAGACTGAGAGCACATTTATTGTGTTTTCATCAGTTCATCCAGCATCACACAGAAGCTATTAACTCTTTCAAAGTTATCTGAAAACAAAATGCAGTGTGGGTTTGGTTTTTTGGGCCTTCTTGTTCAATTTCCTTAGAACTCAACTCACATTCAGTAGTATCTGGCAACAGAACTTGTAATTTCATATTTAAATGTACATATTTAAATATAATTGTTCTAGTACAGAGTGAGAAGAGATTTTTCAGTTAGAGAGGGACATTATGTAAAGAGAGGGAAGGAAGGAGAATAAATAAACCAAGACCACATCTACAGAAAAAATCATTTAGATCTTCTTTAAAGACTGGTCCTTTCTGGAAATCCCACTCATGTGATTCCCTTTGCTGACTGTGGCCTTTGTTCTCCTGCCTTGTGGCTGAATGTCACCCGCGCTGTTCCCCATCAGGAAGGTATGAATTCAGCACGGCGCACAGCCCGGACGGACCCCGTGCGCGGGGCCGTCTCCCCAGCCAGGCGCGGCTCTGCTGCAGCCGAGTGCCGGGCCTGCCGTAGGAGGCTGAGCACCGCCGCACACACGGGCCCTTCCCTCCCTGGGGAGAGCAGTGCCCAGGGCTCGCATGTCTTTGAAGGAAATCGGCCCTAGGCAAGGAAAGAGAGGTGAAAGCAGGGAGACGTGGCCTTGGCTGGGACCTCTCGGTCTCCTCCGCGCCAGTGAGTGCCAGCCTGCCCTCACGCCGCGGGTGCAATTCCCAGCCACACAACACGCAGGGAGACAGCTCGTGCCCCATCGGCTGCTTTCTGTGCCAGAGCAGAGCCTGAAAGGGCCCCGGTTCCAGCTGCAGAGCACCTCTGGGCCAGGAACTCCGCCTTGAAAATTAAATTCGCCAACATCTCGCTGCTTCCCGTACGGATCGTTTCTGGTGGCGTTATGGTCGTCTGCTGCCATGTGTGTAGGTGAGCCAGGGTGATCCCTATCTCCTGGCTCATCCCTTCCTGAACATTTCTATGGTTTGGCATCTGCTCTGGTTCTTCCTGCAGCACCTTTCCCTTGAGATCCCTTAGGAACATATGAGGCGTGTTGAGTGCTCAGTCTGGTGTTCTGCAGGCCCGGGGGAGGTGTTCAGGGTCTGGCAGCAGAATGGGAGTTCGGTGTTGCTGGCCCAGGGTGTTTGGGTTAGGAAAACCAAGGTAAAATCTGCAGAAAAAAATTCACAGTCCAAAGCTTTGTCAGCATTAATTGCTTCCTAAATTTGATGAAGGACTAAAAAGATGGTCGACTTGAAGAGTCAGACTTTTTAGCTGTATTTTGCATTAGTTTGGAAAAAGATGGTGAAAAGAAAACCAGAGAACTGTAAACTTTTGAAACACAATGTATTTTAACATGTCTAAACACTTCCGAGTAGGAATTCATTGAGTGCTTTAGAAAGGTTAGTATTATAAATCTGGAAATGCCATGGAGAGATTGAGCACATTCCATCTTATAAGACTGTTATGCTTAGTTGATGACCATCATCAGTCCTCATTTATGGCAGAGCATATAGACAGAGAACCAGAAATAAGCTTGTGCAGGGGTAGACTTCCTTTGTCCTGAAGGTATTCAGGTGAGTAAAATCAACAGAGCATGCTCCAGCTGGATCAAAGCTCTTGACTCTGATAGAAATGGAAATGTTAAATGAAAGAGAACAACAAAGCAATTATATATTTTACAAGGACAGAAATTTGTTGGATTCCTTAAATCCTACTTCCAGTCAACAGAAAAAAGTGTCCTTCTTTTGTCTCTGGTAGATGAGATTGGATCAGATCCCTGTGAGACAATTAATCCCGATT
>VXBN01013852.1:1496645-1509519 GCA_013397395.1 Sinosuthora webbiana | reverse complement strand
GGTGAGTAATCATTGTCCTTTGTCAATGGGTCACAATTTTGTTAACAAAGCCCGGTACGCCAGGACACTGCTGACACATGCTTAGACACAGAGATACATTGATGTAGTACTGGACTGTTCTGCTGCACCTCAAGGAGGTGCAGGCAAACACTGGATTTGAGCCAAAAAAAAATCTTTGTCTTGGATTTTTTGTGACAAAATATGTCAAAACTACTTGCTGTCTCATATCAACTCCAAAAAATTTGATATTATCCCATTGAAAAAATCTATTTTATAGCACACATTACCAGTTCACGTTTACTATGCAAGTATAAAATTACTTTGATGCTTCCCCTTTTACTTTGGGTAAAGGGTAAGATATACCTAAGAAAACCTTCCCTAAAAAAAATCAACCCAACTTTTCCACAGAGTTGCCCCTTATTGATGGAAACTGGCTAGGAAACTGTTTAAAAGAACAAACCCAGAAAATACTGGATGAGCTCTAATTATCTTAACAGGCCACCTGGCCTCTGATAAGGCACAGGTGCACTAATCACCAAAGCAGAAAAACAGCCTTGCCCTTAATGGCTCAAAGCTGTGAGTAATAAAGACAAGTCTGATAAAAGCAGTTAGGGTTGGCCAGTCCTCTCTACTCCTCACCTCTCCTCTTTCTCTTATAAGAAGAGCAACTTGGAAGTGGAAGATAAGAAACTTTCTCCTTTCCTCATTTTCTTGCCGAGTATGAGGAGCAGCCTGGCAATGGAAGGTAAGAAACTTGCATCTCTCTTCATTCTTTTGTTGCATACGAAGAGCAGCCTAGAAATAGAAGGTAAGAAGCTTGCACCTCTCCTCATTCTCTTGTCAAGTACAAAGTGTAGCCTGGAAATCAAAGGCAAGAAACTTCCAGCTCTCCTCGTTCTCTTTCTCTTATGGAGTATGAAGACAGGCCTGGAAATAGAAGGTAAGAAGCTTTCTCCTATCAGTCTGGAAATCAAAGGTAAGAAACTTTCTTCTCTCCTCTTTCTCTTGTCAAGTACGAAGAGCAGCCTGGAAATCAAAGGTAAGAACCTTGCACCGGTCCACTCCTCTCGTCGAATACAAAGAAGAATCTGGAAATTGAAGGTACAAAACTTGCTCCTCTCCCCTCCCTTCCCTCTCCTGGGGCTGGGCTAGGTAGCCCAGCACAGGCCCACTAACAACACTTGGGCAGGTAAATCCTATTCAGAGGAGGAAGGAGTCCAACTACTGAGCTTTAATAACATTTTTTTTTTTCAACTAAATTTTACCATTCTCATTTCAAAACATGAAATCTAACTGGCATTCTCAGTTCCCTGAAGACAGTTTTACAAACATTTCAGTAGCTGAAAATCAAATATTCGGATGAAGAGTTACCTTTTTATATGAAAAAGGTGTATATTTTGTTGTACTGGAAACAAACCAAAAATTAATATATCATGTTTGTATTACAGAAACAGCGATCTGTGTACTTTAAACCATAATGATGATGAATAAAAAGGAAAGCTTGAATATTACAACAAAAGACAGGAGACAATATTGGCAAATGAATAGTTTTATGCTCTACCTGGTTGCATAATCTTCTTTGAATGAAATACTTTTTCACGTAACAGCACATGAGAAAAATCCTTCCAAGGGTAAGAGAGAAAAAAATATATTTTATCTGAAAAAGAAAACCAACCCAAAATATTTTCATACTATGAGGAAGCTTTGATATCTCCTTAGTGAGAAAATTTTACTTGATGAAATATAAATTCTTTTTCTCTTCTTGTTAAGCCATAAACATTTTAAGAGCAAAATGTAAGAAGAAACATTTTTTTCTTTGTTCAGCCTCCTATTTAATTTTATTAACTGGCTCCTGATGCCATACCACTCCTAAAAGTGTTTGTGTTTCTTTTCAGTCTTCAAATGAGTTAATTATTTATCTTCATGTGTTTCACTTTAAATCTATTTGATATGGAGTTTCTGATGTATTCAAAACAGATAATTTATCCATATTTCATCTTCTAAAAATTATCTTAGATGTCCTTTCTGTGTTGTGATAACTTTAAAAATGACTTTTGCATAAGTTATATGAAAATCATCTAGTCATTCCTTATCTCAGATATTTGAAACATTGGTTTTGCAAATAGACACTATATGATAATTAGAGCATGAAGCTCTGTATTGTATATAACTTGGCCACTTTTACCAACATAAACCTTGAATGATGTATATATCTCGCACTACTAGCAGCTGGAAATTACATCCATTTACGATTGGATGCAATTCCCAGCTGGTGCTAGACCTAGAAGTACTTTAGATAGAGTGGGAAGTCTTAAACTCAGTGGATTCTCATTAAATAAATGGATTTCATGTTAGAATCTTATACCAAATTACAGAGGTAAATATTGAGCCAGGTCAAATTGTAATAGTGTCTGATGTGACCTACTGTGAATCAAATTTTCTCCTAATCAATTAAGACAACAAGGACTGAGCTTCGTTAATATAGACTACTTGTATTTCTCAAAGTGTTTTCGTGATATCTGTCACCATGGATTTATAAAGTTATTATGGAATAATTTTTCATAAATAAGTAACAGGTTAAATTTAGTAGACAAAGTTCTTTATGATAGCCTCAAGACCTTGCTTTAGTTAGTTGCAGTATGGAAGACTGCATGGCTAAAGTAAGTTTTGTTTTTTTTTAATAACAAGAAGGCTTTCTTTTGTCTTTTTGTTGGGATGTCTGTTTAACAGATTGAGTGACTTTAAGGAATTCTTATGCTAGAGAATCAGCAGTTTTATGTGATGAAGTTGTTTCTCCTTACTTGTTAATGACTTTTTCAGAATGAGCTTGTGGGTTGGGAAAGTATTAAGTGAATTACTCTTCTGAATTAATTCAAGGGTAATCCATTACCCTTAAGGTGATTTAATTCCAAGATGAACATCAGACTGCTGACTTCATGAGGTACCTGCATAATTACAAATATATGTATTATTATTCACTATGGTACCCTGACTACTTAATCTATGATATAGGCTGAGAACATAGGCTGTTGAACAATAATTCAACAGCATGAAAACACAATTTTCATGAGGAAGTAAAAATCTAATTGTGTGTTCCACATAATCAAATCTACAGTTCTTAATCTGCATCCAGTCAAACAGGGATTTAAAGACACCAGAAAAACAAAAAAAGGATAGCTCCATATTGAAAAGATGTGGCCGCAACAAAAAGAGTATCAAATTTTCATGCCTGATTGAAATGTTTGTCACTTCATTTCAGCTACTGAAGATGCAGTAATTGATCGCGCTTTTAAAAATTTTTACTGAAAGATACTTCTACAAGATACAAATTGATGAAATGAGGTTGGGTTGTCAAAAAACAGAACTAAAATTCAATTAAATTATAATGACCAACTTTGTGATTTGTGAGGGTTTTGACTCCTTTTCTCCCTCTGCTAAGGTCAGGATTAAGACATGGGACATGTAGATGTAGAGTTTGGTCTTAGAATGTTTATTATGTCTTATATATTTACAGTACTTACGGACTCACACACCTTGAGCACTTAGAAAATGAAGGTAAAATGGAGTGTTTCTAAATCTTTCCAAGGTCTTTTAAGGGATAATTACCAATACTAAGGTGACACCTATACTATTTATGTTTTTGACCCAATAATGACCACCCAAGACCCTCAGTGCAGACCTTTTTCACCCAATTACAGAAAACAACCTAAGCCCAGGAAGAAGGTCAAAGACAACAGCTAAAATCCTCCTTCTTGACTCATATGTATTACTATAAACTAAAACCCCAAATTCTAAGTTTCTAGGATTCCAAGTGTATACTGCACCATACAATTGATGAATGATGAAGAATTGTCCTGCAGATATAAATTTGGCTGTTCTGTTCATAGAAAAAAGCAAGAGGAGATAAATATTAAATATTAGTGGTGGAAAATAGGGTGTTAAATGGGAAAGAAGATTGATTTTATTAGGTAGTTAGGTAATATGCAACTTGAGTATCTCTGACCAGTGTGAACAGAGAAAAAAGTCTATTTATTTCTACTAGAATTTGAGATTTTTAAAAGGAGATATGCTAACTTTTTTGACATCTAATGTAGTCTTCATATATGAAGGCATATAAAGTAGGCGAATCAGATTTTGAGCAAAATTGAAAATATTTTAAAATTAATAGAACTGGTAAGTTTTTAGACAAAATGAGTCTGTAATTTAAATGCATGAAGAAAAAGTAATCACAAATATATTTATCTTTAATCATTCATGAAAAACTCTAAAGATCCAATTTCTGATAGAAGTAGGATTTGTATTTGAATCAAAGCAAGGCAAGCACAGTTTTGTAAGTAAACTTGATTTTGTAGAGGCCTATAGTGGGAGGTTCTAAAATAAATTTTTTGAATAAACGTTTTTACCGCCATCTGGCTGTTCCATATAATGTCCCTGCATTGTGGTGAACACCAGCAGGAAAAAAGGTAAAACAAGTTATGAAGTACTGTTATGATTCCTGCTAGTTCATACCTCTGTTTAAGTAACCTTTTGTGTATGTATGTGTCACTGCTCTCAGAAACACAGCTTGCCACAAAACACAGGTAAAGGCTTAACTCCACATTTACTGTTATTTCCCAGTTTGTCAATCCCATCTTTAACTTTCCATGCTAACATTTTTAATGTCTATTTCAAAGTATTTTTTTCATTGAAGACAATGGCTTTGCCCAACAAAATACTTAATTTAGTTTTATATTTAGGAGAAGAGAAGCTCCAGTGAATTGAAGCTACATATACAGCTAATTTTTCTGGGTTTTTTGTTTTTCTGGTTGTTTTGTTTT
This sequence comes from Sinosuthora webbiana, assembly GCA_013397395.1. Lineage (NCBI taxonomy): Eukaryota > Metazoa > Chordata > Aves > Passeriformes > Sylviidae > Sinosuthora > Sinosuthora webbiana. The sequence continues at coordinate 1,504,702 of VXBN01013852.1, read as the reverse complement.
ATTTTTCTGTTTAGTTTTTACTGGCCAATAATAAAAACTCAAAATGTGTCCTTCTATTTCCAACATCTGACTCACACTTTGGAATAACTGAGATACAGGTCAGAGCCAAGCAGAGGAGTTGTTGTTGGACATAGGCAGAAATGTTCACAAGTTCCAATCTGGACAAAAACAGAGATAAGTTTCTTAAACTGTTTAATGTTGGGTGTTAGACTGTGAATGCAGATGATAGAGTATGTAATTACAAGTAAATTTGCTTATAGGGATTAGTCCACCTTCTTGCTTCTTGTGAAATCTTACTTCGCATTAACTGAAGCTCTGTTTTGATACTTGATGAAAATCCAAGTACCACAAATAGGTTTATGTCAAGAAGTAGGTGTTCACCTCATACAGACAAAAGTAGATGTAAAATTTAACAATTCACATAGGTATTTAATTGTGTGCATCCTTTTTTTCTACACACACTTAGTAACCTGTTTTGTATTGGTGCCTTCCATACCTTCCTTCTTGTGCCCCTCAGCCACGGAGAGAAGAGATGACAAATGAATCTATCTGAATAAAATCCATCCCTGGGGGCCTTTGCTGTAAAAACTTTTAAAATGTGACTGCTGTAGCACTGGGAAGGAGGGATTTAGAAAGTCTGAGCTGTAAAATTGTCTTGTTCTGATCATTCTCATGACAGAATAACACAGAGAAAATTAATTTAAAATCTGTTGGAAAAAAATAATAAAAAAGGGAAAAAAAAAAAAACCCAAACGCATTTAAATAAAATCTGGAGTTTGAAGTACTACTTAAAAAAAATAATAGTAATTTAACAAAAACATTTTATATCTTAAAAGTGTCTCTTTTTTGCCTAAGTTTAATCTGTCTTTCCTTAACCTGTCAGTGTGTTGTTCTAAACCTCTTTTTCCCTTTTTAATTGGCTTTCTGCTACAATTTTATTTTGTTGTTATTTGATATTTATAGTACAATAAGAAAAGATACAAGATAATTAATACCTAAATTTCTGTGACTATGATGCTCCTTAGAAAGAAATTGCAAATCGCTAGCAATTGACTAATTTATGTATAGAAAGAAGCTGAGGATAAGATAAAAAATGAGGAAGATGAGTTTGACCAAACTATTATGACTTCCATTTCAATTGCTATATTTTCTGAAAGACATAGAAGATAAGATGACAATACATCTTATGTGTTTTAGACAACATCTCATTTGCTAAGTTAACATAGAGTGCAAAAAATATATGTCCTTGTCTAGGAAAAGTCATGATCCGTTATTTTTCCTGATGATACGTACTCCAAGATGACAACTCCAGATAACTTTGAGTGTAAAACTTTATTTTCCAAGCACTTTTGAGGTATACAAGACTGAAAGCAAAATTGTAAAAGTAGTTCTAGTTGACACTGCTCTGACTACTTCAGCTTGTTTATTTAATTCAAGTTTCCTATCTCTGTGTGACTCTATTGAGTTTTGTTTTAATGATATACATATTATAAAGATTCTTTCCACTAGAATCTTTCTCTCCGAGGGAGATGCCTGTATATTTCTTTCTTTTATGTACTTGGTAATAAATTATTAAATTAGGATGACAGAATTATTAGGAGTAACATTTTCTTTTTGTATAATTCAATATTTGTTCTCATTTATCTTCCTATGTTAGCACTTTTAAAAATATGAATCCAGCTCTTCTGCTTCCAAATGATCAGTTATTTATTGTCTAGCTGACAGCTAAGAGGATAGTCAACTTTTTTTTTTTTAATAATATGAAAGAATTGCCGTGGTCACTATGTCAGTAGAAGAAAAGATGATTCTTTCTCCTCAAGTTTCTGTTTGTACCTGATTCATCTGACACAATGATTTAATTGCACCACATCAGAAATATAATTTTGTGCCCTACTGATATTCATTAATGGATGCAAGACTAAAGGAAAGCCTGCTTGCTTGCTTCCTTCTTTCCACTTTTTTAAGACAAACTATTTCCCTCTGTGTTTTTTCTTATACTTAAAGACTAGTTTGTTATGTTGGTGGATAATCCATCAGGGAAGAAACCTGATTTAGCTGGATTGTGCCCTTAATGATCAAATTTTTGTCACCATTTATGAGCAGTTGGTACACTGAATGGACTCAGACACCAAAACAGTTCAATGAGTGTTAAATAAGCAGTTTTAGGAGTCAATGACTTCTGTGTTCTTTAAGGGAGATGGCATGAGGCAGAAGGAGTTCAGCAAGGTGGGTCTGCCCACAGGCAGTATGCAGTTGGGGCTTGGATGCTGCATATGTGGAGAACTCTCTGGCCCTCTCCCCATGCTCTGTCCTGAGTGTTTCTATCTTTGATACCCTGAAGCATCCCTCTGCTGACTGATGAAATTGGCTGCTGGATTGCATTGGGAATATGCAATTCCCAACTGGGTCACACATCTTCAAGGAACTAGACACCAACCAGGCTGTAGCTACTCCCAGACTCTCCACAGCTTTGCAACTGCCCCAGAAAGTGGTGGTATGCTGCAAGAGCTCCTCTCTTGTACCAGATTGTCTTCCTCAGGCTATAGGGTCAGCAAAAGATTATAAGCTTTATTAGCTACCACAGTATCAGCCAGACCCGATCCATGACAATCATCTGAGTGCTGCAGTGCCAGGCAAAGGCTGCAAGGGATATGTTTGATGGCATTGCCATTACTTGGAGTATTTCTGCAACTTGTGTTCTGGAGATATTTACTATTCTATATTGGGTTCACATCTACATTTTGTCATATTAAAGGGAAATATGAAAGTAGCTAAATAGCTAAAATAAATTGCTTAAAAGTTCATTCTACATGCACTTGGTTATTTCAGTGGCTCAGAACAGTATTAGAAATTATGAACTTTAAATACATGAGCACCTCAGCTTTGATTTCTAAGGCAATCCTCTGATTTACTGAACTTGTGTCATGCATACTCTATTGACAAAGCTTAATGGTGAGGTCTTGAGAGAAAATATTCTTCTTTGTTTCCAGTGTTCAGTGTTTACCTACTTCCTTGACCTTTGAGACTCTTTGTCTATCTTTTTGATGTCATGTGAAGGAGGAGGCAGATCAAAGAAATGTCAAAACAAGAAAATTGACAAAGCAGAAGATCAAGAAAATAATGTTAAATTTAATCAATAATAGTTTATACCAGACTCTTTCCAATGCTGATATAATGATTGAAACGGAGGGGATATGAAGGACTGGGTTTGTGGCGAAGTAGGAGAAATCTAGTTGTTAGTCACAGCTCTTTAACACCATCCAGATAGATTTGCTGGTAGTATCAACCACCTTAGAGTATGTACATTCTTGTGCAGTGGATAGGTTGAAGTTCAAGAATAATTTTGAACTGTGGTATAGGGAGTTTAAGTAATTTTTGTGGGTAAGAGAAGCACAAAACCACTAAATATTAAACCTACCTAAAATTAGAAGACAGGATGTATTCATTAAGAAATAGGAGTATATAGATGTAGTCATCATTTAGGAGTAATTTAACACAAGTGATTTATTGTGTTGGCATATTTCCATTTCACATCATTAGTTTAAGAGCTATAAAGCAGCAAGGAACACACTGTCAATGTACTTTTTGCTGCCATTTTGTTTTGGGGTGCAGGTCTCTTAAATCTGGGTTTACACATCTTTGCTTTCAAAAATTTTTGGACTTAAATTCTTAGTGAAGACTACAATGAAACTTTCACTTTCTGTTTGAATTAATCCACAGATTATACTAAATACATTTGCATTTTAAATTGGAATCATTTTAATGTTGAAATTACTTCAGTTGAAGCAGTAGAATAATTTTTGAACTTCTCTTACACTGTGTTCAGATTCACATGGGAATTTAACCTTTACAAATATCACCGTTTGAAGGGGGGGAAACATACTTAAACCACTAAGAAAAAAAAAAATCAGGAAGTCACAATGGAACAGTCATCCAGCAGCACTGTTTCATAATTCTTAATATTCACCTGACAGTCAAACTTGGGTTTTTTAATTGGCTTTTGTTGATAAGACTGCGTGCAGAGAAAAAGAAGACATGGGTAATTAAACAAGTGAAAGAAGCTGTTTTATTCAGTTGTCTGCAGTTTCAAGAAGTGAAACGCACACAAAAGTGAAAAACATTTTTAATCCACATACTCCTCTCTGAAATAAGATATGATAATAACAATAAAGAAAACCAAACCACTAAAAGCCAAGATAGAGGAATTATTGTCTATACAAGGTACCTAAAAAATAAAATGGAGTTCCTAAAAAAAATTTCTACGACTAAGTGGATTGTGAATTTACGTTATCATATTTAGAAGAGTATACTAAACAAATAGCTAAACGTGTAAAAAAATAGTAGTTAAAGATAATGCTAAATATAGGTTTTAAAAATGAGAGTGACAAAACATAAATTATTATTTTTCAGTGGAGGTGATGAGGTTTGAAACTGTTGTCTTTAGATAAACTACAACATGCAGATTTAGAATTCGATTTAAAGGCATTTCAAATTAAAAAACATCATAACTCCTCATCAGCTGCGATCTTGCAAGAAACAGAACTACTACACTGTAGATAGCTTTCATATAGAGCGAGGACATATTCACAGAAAAGGGCAAATATTCCTGCTTCACCCTCTGTTAGCAAGGGTGTATGTGATTGTAATATTATACATTGTATTCAGGAACTTTGCAAACTCCTATGTATTCTACCATCAGAGTTTTAGTGGAAGGGTTCTCCTTTGTCCTTCAGAAGGGGAGAGGAGAGGAGTCTAAAGTACTTCAGGTAAAAAAAACAGAAGTAGGAAGGGAGAATAAAATACATTCTGGGTACAACTCCATAACTGCTAGATACAATAAGCCCTCTGGCCTTGGCTCCAGTTCACAGCTGCAGCAACTTAGCTGACTTACCTGGGACTTTTTCTTCCAAAGTCTTTGCAAAAGATCCAGGCAAAAGATTTACGTGTTAGACTGAGTTTTGCAAATTCAGAATCAAAATTTTGATAACTAGCTGTTATTCATTGGAAGTTGTTAATTTCTTTTTTTCTTCTATTTGCAGAAATATCTTTCTCCTAACAATTCTATTCAATAATTATTCTGTCCATCTTGTATTTATTCCTGCATCTAAACCTCACAATTCTCCAATTAATTTCCATCTCACCATTGCTACCTTTTAAGTGCTATTATTCATCTGATGATTTGGGATAAAAAGCCCAGATTTTGTTTCTGTTCCTCAAGCTTTTCAGATAAACTGTATCAAAAGCACAAAAGGTGTACAAGTCCCACTATTAATTGTATGTGATATTGAACAATTAACAGAAACCAACCATTTGCATTTTAATAATGTTCTAACAATCTGTAAATTAATCCATTAATCTTTATTAGCTGGATATCAGACACTGGACTGTAGAGTTCACTGATGTGTATAGGTAAAAAGAGGAATGTAAGTCATGTTTGAAGTAATTTTTCCAGCAAAAACTACAAGTAGTAAGCCAAGTTTGACTAACATGATGTAAGATACTGATCTATACTCACATTAAGGAAAAAAGGAGAAGATGATAGGTTTAAATAATATGACATGTGTCACACAAAACTAGTGGCTGGGCCATCGAAATGGAACTGATACTTCCCATCTACTTTATGATTCTAAGATTAAAAAAAAAAAATGGAATTAGAATGTAGCTGTCCTCAGGAAGAAGGTCAGACTGCTGCTGATTAATCATCTAGAGTAAATCAAAGCTCAACAGAACAGCATGAAATATATATATCTTAGTGTGAGGAGATATCTTATTTTCTTCCACAGGCCTTGTTTCTGGGTTTGCATTCTCTTCTATGCATTATAGTCACAGTTGCACTACCTGTAGTTACTCATTAAATAACCTATTTTTAGATGAGGTCTTTGTTTCTGCAGAGTGTAGATCTTGATGGTTTTCACCCCTAAAGATGCAATCTGACTGCATATGTGATTGTTTGCGATGTTTTCAACTGTACTTATTCTTTCATTGCTGCTTAGTTCTCAATTCCCTCTCAGAGGAATTATGAGAGTAGCAAATTTCAGCCCCTCTGCACTACCCAAGGAAAGTAATCTTAGTCCCATTTCTTCCCTGATACTGAGGTGAAAACTGAATTAATGGGGAACAACAGAAATAATATATCCACACCTTTTTCCCTGAAGAGTTGTTGAGTCTATTTTGTTCATGACAATAATTAGTAAGGGATCTCTTTCTCTTTATTTCAACCTACAAACTTTTCCACCTGATTTCTTCCATCCTCCTCAACCCTGTAATGGAGGGGGAGTGAGAGAGTGGCTGGGTGGGCATCTAGCAGCCAGTCAGGGTCAACTAACCACAACAGCTTGACATCTAATTTGGTTTTGAATAGCTATGGAGCATGAAATTGTTATTTTCATTGAACCTAAGATATTAAATTCCCTAAGCACCCTAACTGGTAGTGGTTTGCTGGTAGTATGTTATAGGTGGATCTTGACAGGCTTGAGAGGCGGTCCCATGGGAACCTCATGAAGTGTTAGGTCCTGCAGCTGGCTTGGGACAGTCCCAAACACACAGGCTGTGCAGAGAATGGACTGACAATAGGCCTGAGGGGCAGGACTAGGGGTGATGCTGACAAGAAAACTGATGTGACCCAGCAATATCCACTTGCAGCCCAGAAAGACAAATGTATTCTGAGCTGCATTAGAACATGTGACCAAATGTCAGGGAGGTGATTCTACCCTTTTACTCCATTCTCAGGAGACCTCTATATAGAGTCTGTGTTCAGCTCTGGGACTCCAAGTGTAATGACTTGGACCTGTTGGAGTGAGTGCAGTGGAGAGTCAAAAAGTTTAACAGAGGGCTGGAGTACATCTATGAGGACAGCCTGAAAGAGCTGAAGTTGTTCAGCTTGGAGAAGAGAAGGCCCTGGGGAGACCTCTTTTCAGCCTTCCAGCCTACAAGGAAGCTGGAAAAGGACATTTTAGAAGGACATGTAGTGACAAGACAAAGGTGAATGTTTAAACTTGAAAGAAGGTAGGTTTAAATTAGATATATGGAAGAAATTCTTTATTGCAAGGGTGGTGAGGCAGTGGAACAGGTTGTCTGGAGAAGTAGTGGATGTTCTATCCTGGAAGTGTTCAGGGTCATGTTGGATGGGGATTTGAACAAGCCGGTCTAGTGAAGGTGTCCTTGCCCATGGAACCTGATGTTATTTAAGGTGCTTTCCAACCTAAGCCATTCTATGACTCTATGAAGTTAGGATTTTAATTTTTTTAAATTACGTGCATCACTGTGCAACTCTTGAATTTCATCGACCCCTTTGCTTGTGAATAATTCATCTTTTAGGGCCTTCCTGCAATTTTTCATGCCTGGTTCTCATTCTTCATACCCTGCATAATTCGTTCATCAATTCTTTTCTTGACATTGCTAATGACTCATTTTTTTCAGGTTATCTAGAAATTATTTGATATAATATAATAATATACACCACATGCCACAGGATACACCTCTGGGAAGGCCAATAGTGACATCATACACTGAAAGAAATGGCTACTTGTTCCTAAGACTGGTTCCTCTCTTTTTACGGATTATTTCTCCTACTCAAACACTTCTGCTATTTTGACATGATTGCCTATTTTGCAAAAAGCTTGTCCATACTTTGGTCCTTTAAGAGTATTTAACAAGTTTATATTTCAAAAATGAACCACATAATAACCTTTAAAACTAAAGATTAACTTAAAACCAATTCATATGTTACTAACCGGTAAAGAGTAACACATGACAAGAAAATAAAATATAGAGTACATTATTTTCCTGTAAGTTTTAGCATGGTTTCCTTTTTTTTTTTTTTTTTAATTCTAAAGAGAGAGAATGTGAAAGGTACAGCTCCCTTTATCATTGCTTTTCTTTCTTATACTTGTTATTGCTATCCCTTCCAAAACAGTTACTGCTAAGTCTAAGTTTATATTTTCAACTTTTGTATCCTTTGCATCCAAAAGTCATGGCTGTGGGCACGTTATGGAAAACATTATGCCCTGACCTAAAAGACTGAACACAGGGAGGAATACTTGTACATTTTGTTACTT
>VXBN01013852.1:1462378-1496610 GCA_013397395.1 Sinosuthora webbiana | reverse complement strand
AAAAAAAAAGAGGCACCAAAAAACGAGATTTACCTGAAATTTTGGGTTGAGGCAGAATTGGGAAATTTGTCTCTATAGAATCTCACCAATCACTATCTTCCTGTTTATATTTTTTCTTATAGAACTAAGTATCATAATGATGCCAGGGGATTAAATATTGGGTGTCACTTCTGTTTTGTAATGAAGAAGTAAGCCATTAATATTGTGATGAGAAAGAAAGAAAGTGAAAAGTGTAATTTCTTTGTTATCAGATGATAATACTGTTTTGTATACACAATCTACCCAAGGCAAATGACTTTGAATAGATTATTTTTAAAGTAAACATAATGTCTTGCAGCACAAAAACTATCATGAAATCTGAAGTGAAACTGAAAATACTTGTAAGTAGCTCATTTTAGTTTTCACAGATTATGCACAATGCAATACTATGAGGAATTTCCATGCAGGTGGAAATTTAATTTTACTCAATGCATACCATTCTCTAGTATCTTTTCTGAGACAGTATTTCAGCACTTGGTATTGTGTTTATTGAATCATTATACAATTTCCTTGGGTAGCTTTATGGCATTGTTAGTAAAAGGTCAGCAAGAAGTGATTCTGACACTGTCTTTTTAGACTACCAGAATGGATGCAGTGGCAGTTCATCCCAGCTCCTGGGCTGTGCCACTGGCCTGTGACAGAGTCACAGTGAGGTTGGTTTTATTCATTATTATTCCTGTTGCAATTTTCCTTTATCCTGTATCCCTCCCCTAGCTTCCTATGTCTATTCTCAGTAATGTTTAATTTCTTTCTATGTTCCTCAGCCGCATTCTGATTTTTACACCCATCTGTCTTAAACATGTCCAAAAGATGAGACATTAAATAAATGAGAATTTATGATGAAAGCAAAATTTCAAAAAAGGCTGACCTTTCCAAGAATCGTCATGGTCATTCAGAAGAAGTTTCAGTAGTTGTGACTGTCCTCTAAAACATTTCTTTCCTTTCTGAAGCATTTTGTGCTTGTAATTGCTTCAAAGGTACTTAAAATTCAAGCAGACAAGGGATGGGATTCTTCCTCTATCCAGTTGTGCACTGCATGTGAAAGAACCTGCACTCAATGAGAAGCAGTTTAATACATTATGTATGAGAAAATGCAGCAAAGTGGAAATTAGTGTGTACAGCAGGAACATTTGAAAATTAAAACACCTGGTCACTTTAATGAATAGGATTTCACACAGCTGTACTGGGAAAAGATGTATTAAACAGAATATATTTTTAATATTCAAGTACAAATGCATTTTATACAGTGGGGATATAGGATGAAACGTTTGTATCTATTTTCTTGGTGGAATACTATGTGATCGCATGGCTCTGTAGAAAATCCTGTCCCTGCTCAGGAGTCAAGAAATATTTTTTGAAGAAAAGAATTAGTTTCATGTTTAACAGTGAAATTTTTCTCAGGTAAAGGTTTTCACATGGAAATTTAAAAGTTTTGGGAGATTTAATACTGAAACAAGTCAGTGTTTCAATATGCTATAGATATAATGATTTTTTTAGCAAGCCAGAAGGATAAAATATATGTAATTTATAATACTTCTAGAGTTCATCCCATCAATAATTTCTTAAATTTTGTAAAAGTGTAGAAGTATATTTTTCATGCTTTTTACAAGGCTTTAAATGCACATTTCCTAAAAGTAAATAGGAAAAGGCAAATATTTGAGAAACATAAAAGAATGTTTCATTTAAGTATAGCTGCAAATAAAGAATGCTTCCAGAACAGGGCATCTTACAATTGTAGTTAAGAAGCTTTCCTGATGATACTTTTCCTGTAGAATTTTTGTAGCTATATTGTGAGTTGTGTGTGAAGACTAGCATCTCCTTATCAAGTTATTTCCTGAAGCCTTTAATTGTTTGAAGCCATGGTTATGAGCTCTTTGATCATGAGATGAGGCCAGTTTTTTTATAGCTATTAATTTGCTTTTAGTAAACAACTTGTGGTCCTCATTTTCAATTTTCACATAAAATTTTGTGCTTATTTTTTTTCAAATTTTTTTACTTTTCATCTTAAATTCCTAGTTTTCTGAGCTTGTTTTTAGTAACACAAGTATTGTAGTAAAATATGTGAAAATCAAATCACTGCTGAATATATGTAGTTTTTATTACAAAGAAGGGAGTATTCATCTTAAGGACTTTAGCTACTTTCTGAAAAGCCATTCACCTATAATATCATATGAAATTAAAATACAGTTAAAATTATAATTCCATTTCAGGTTACATCAGTGTGTTTCCTTGGGAATGTGTGGGGTAAAAAAACTTATCCATATATCCAACTGTGCTTCAGGTAGCTTATGAGAAGGGGTAACAATTTGGCAGTATTTGTCAAAAATATCTGTTGAAAAACACCATCCATTTCTTCCATGCACTCAAAACCCTCAGCAACATTTGCACTGATTTTGATTGCCCTTTTAAATGTTTTTGGACTGATATAAGATCTGGGACACATCCCCTGAAAATGTTTTGCATGACAATGAAGCAGTAAGCTGAAAAAGTTTGATTATAATGGAAGTTGAAATTCACCCATACTGCATCCTTATTGTCACAGACACTACTGACAATAAGTGGAGTGTCTGTGACTTACAATATTCTTTAGAACTCAAGTGTACCTGCTAAATTGTACATTCATTATAAACTGCATATTACTAATTTAATTTGAAGGAGGACTGATTCCAGTTATGACACCAACAGCTGTGAATGTAAAAGTACAGAGATGACTACATCCATTATCATTAAAATTCATAGGAGGAGAGCTAAGCAGTTCCCATTTCATTGCATTGTTTTCCTATAGCAATCAGAATACTGTTTGACTTGCTGAAAATGTGATCTAGTAAAGAGCCTTAAACTACACTGGTATTTCACATTTTAAGGTGGCCACTAAAATGGTATAAATATTATTGATTTTTTTTTAAATCCTTTTACTTTTTGAGACAGTAAATACAGAAAACATCCAAAAATTCTTTAAATTTCCCAGTGTATGGGTGAAATGGGTCATCCTAATAGTTACTGGTTAACATATATATATTGTTTTCATGCACATTCCATACAAAGTTCAGGTGACTGTCAGTGTTTTATTCTATCTCTATTGGTGACTGTTTACCCATTTTAATGTTGAACAGGACTTGTTTCAACGGTGGTCATTTGTATTAACAGACTGATTCATTCAGTTGAAAAACATCAAAAGAAAGGTCTCTATTACTTTTTGAAAGAAAAAAAGTCGTGTTATGGCCAAACTCTTGATTTTTTTCACACGAGGCCAAAGCATCTCTAGTCAGTTTCATCCACGCCAGCTGCAGTATTTTGATTTTAGCCTTTCCCATAACATTGCTCTCCTTCTTTTCCCATTTGCATTAAACTGTTTAGATGGCCAGGGATCAAATTACTGTCTCTACGTCTATAATGCTAAACTGACCGTTCTCAGGATTGTTATCCAGTGCTGCTGTCATCTGGCGTGGAATGGCTGTCAACCATGCTGCCAAGCTTTCTGTTGGGAATGGTCCTTATCTGTGACAGCTCTTGAGGCACAACCAGAAATGGTTTGAGAGAGTGCTAGCTTGTTTAGGATGAAATCATGACCAGGTCTGTTGAAACACTTTGAATATACATTTTTTTTAACAAGTAACAAAAAACAAAAAACCCCCCAAAAAACAAACAAAAACACAACAACAACAACAACAACAACAAAAACCACCAGCAAACCCCAAAGCAAAACAAAAAATGTTGATCCTGGCAGTGTTTAATTTATTAATATGGACAATGGTTAAATAGAGTTGATGCTTATGACACTGAACTTTAGTGTCCTTTCCTCCCAAACTGAACCTTGCAGTCAAGAGTTTTCCTCAAAGATCTTTGTCAATAAGGCAAAAGTGTGAAGTATCTAAGGAAACTCATGCACTGAATAAAGAAATGCTGAAGAGAGAAGCATCCAAGGACAGAAAAACCTGTTCATTCACTATTGTAGATCTCTGCCTCATTGCTTCCTCCTAGAACCAGACATCATCTTTATCTTCTAAAGGCAGCCTCTTTCCATTTATAAAACATGGAATCCATGAGAATGAAAATGAGCTCCTCTTAAACCTCTATATCTCCTGTTTCATAATACAGCAAAACTTTACACTACACCACTGATTTCAGAGCTCCATTGTAATTTAAGGCAGATCAAAACACATGCCTGTCTTTTAATTAAGCAGAGAAGATACTTGGTTCTAAAGCAGAAATTCTTCACCAAATTCTGCAGAAAGTAATCCAAAATAACCTGAGTGAAAAGAGAAATCCATCATGATTAAGATATTCACACACAGAAAAGAGGGCAGTCTGATACCTTGATTATATTTTTTTAATAACTAAACGATATAGGAACAGAACATTTTAAGCTTTATAAAATTTTAAATTTATGGAAGCAAGGCATAGATTTTCAAAATATCCTTACTTAGCAGAAGATAATAAATCTTACTTTCACAAGGCAGGCAGATACAGGATGACATATTGTAACTACAATAATGTTACATGGCTTTCAAATGTTCATGCCCTGTTAAGGAATACTACAGATATTCAGTCTGGGATGTCATTATGTTAACTACTGTTAAATTTCTATCAACTTTTCTACTCTGGAAACTAAATGAGCTATTTCTCATGTGAGTTTAGTCTTCCTACCCAGAATATCTCTTGCCTGAGACCGCTTCACCCTAAGGGAAAGGACAGAGATGACACTCATAGAGCAATTCCTGTTGTGTTTCTCACCCAAGATCGCCAAAAACCTCACATGGCCACAAATTAGAGGACTATCAACTAAGCGATATTTTTTAATTTTATCATACTATGCTAGGGATTAACCAGAATGGTTATTAAATCAGAATTATTGTCATATTAAATATCCAACCAAGACCTTTGTTTTAGAGGAAAAGGGGGCAACATTTCACAATATCTGAATAAACCCAGGCTATCCTGCTCAGGCCTTCAGCAAGGAATTTGAGCCAATGACGACAATGAAGTTCATTTTCCTCAACCTTTCCAGGTTTCTCCTTAGTACTACACCTGTCACCTCGTTAAAGAGCCAGTTGTTAGAGTGAACACGTAGTGTTGGGCTACATGATCACTGTAAAATGGTACAGATTACTGAATATCTGTAGTAAATTAATAATCAGCTTCCACACTTCAGAGGTACTAAGGCATTATACATCAACTGTGAGAATTAACTGATAAAGACAAAGAGTGAGCAGTTCTTCAGTCTAGTCTGTTTGTCTCTTAAGAGAATTTCTTTAGACGTTTTTCTTACCTATATTTGTTTTACTTCTTGAGTCTAAAGAATCAAGATTTTTCATCTTTGTTTCTGTCTCCTGTCTCCCTGAGAAGGGGAGTAGTGAGAGGGGATTGGTGGATTCCTGGCATCCAGCCAAGGTCAACTCATATACAACAGCTCAACAAATCTTACAAGGTGTAGAGGTTAATTCTTAGAAAACACTTTGAAAATCTGTCACCTCTGTCCAAAGACTGTGCTTAAATTTCTGACTCTGTCTTGAGATTTCGTGATAAAATATGAAACACTATTTTAATAAAGGCTTATTTAGAACTCTTAAAAAACCCAACCAAACAAAAATAACAGCAACAAATGCTGTCCCTGCAAATGCTGCCCCTGCCCCCCCCCCCAAAAAAAAAAGAAAAAAAAAGGCAACAACAACAACAACAAAAAAAAACCCAAAAAACCAAATACACAAAAACAAAACCAAAACCAAAAAAAAACCCAACAGCAACAACAACAACAAAAAACCAAAAAAAGCCAACACACAACCAAAAAGGCAAAAGAACCCCAGACTTAAAACTTCTACAAATTCAGAGCAGAGTATGAAGGTCTGGAACCCAACATTGGACCCTGAGATTAGCACAGCTGGTTAGAGCATGGTGCTAATGAAACCAAGGTTGTGGGTTCAATGCTGTATGGGCCACTATGCTGAAGAGTTGGACGTGATGATCCTTGCTGGTCCCTTTCAACTCAGAATATTCTGTGATCTGATAAGAACTCCAATGAAGTTCAGCAGATGAAGAATTTATAAAGTAATATGCACTATGGCTATACTGAAAGCAAACATTTAAGAATCATACACTTAGATTAGCTTGAAAATTTATTAGGTTTATAGAAGTAGAGACCAAAAGGATAAAGTTATTTTCACTGAGTTTGATCTTCTTTAGCTACAGAATGACAATTCCTGACTTGTACAAGGAGGATAATTCTTTCTTACATCAATTGGAGAATAATACTGAATTCAATAACTCATGGTTATAGAACCATGTGTCTTAATGCAATATAAATAATTTTCATTCTGGAAACATTTACTGTAATTTTTTAAATTCATAATGTTTGTCAAAAGAAGATATCTTTTTGTGTCTTTTGACTTTAGCAAGCCTTATGACTTACAAGTGCAAAAATGTATTTGCTTTGTCATAATAATTAATTCCTTTAGTTAACACATTTGTAAGTCAAATGGCTCTGAATATTTTTTGGGTAATGAAGGATGGAGTTTGCATATGCTGGACAACTTTTCCGTTTAATGTTAATATTAGAGAGCTAAGAATTGTTCTATTGCACAAACTGTGTAATTTCACCAGAAATTAACCTGACATCTTTGCTATATAAAAATATATATTTGTATGACGGGGATTCATTCATCTATTTCTATCAATATAATATAAGCTATTATGAGGTGATTCCCTAGAAGATAGATAAAAATTCTGTTTTCACCAAGACATTATTCGTCTCCAAATTCTATAAAGGTTTTTTAATAAATTTCAGCACAATATAGTAGTTTTGTTTGATCTCTGGTAATGAGCCCAAATAAATAATCATCAGAACCATATGAGTAGCACAAATACAATTGCATAAAAATAAGACAAAGAAAATGCATAATGAGTTATTAAAAGATGAGTCTTTTACCAATTTTAAATCTATTTCTGTTAAACATGGCACCATAAGAGTTAACTTGGGTTCTCAAGTATAATCATTTAATGGGCTGAGGGATAATATTGTCCCCTTTTACAGTTAAACTTAAAAAAACAAATCAAAAGATAGGTCCAATATTATGGGTCATATCAGGAGAAAAAAAATCATTGAATGGATGGGGTAAAATGCTGTAACATTAGTTTTATTCTGAGGCTAATTAAACTACTTTAGGCAATAAAACAGCAGGGAGGATGTTTTATGCACAATGACCAGCAGAAATACCAAGGTCAATGCTATTATCCTTATTAAGGACACATCCACGGCAAAAAGTCAGGATAGACTTTGGACCCTACATGGATAGCACAAATATACTCTGTTCTGGCTACCATGCACCATTTCCCTGTGTTTTCTTAACTATTTCTTACTGGAAAAAAATGTGCACAAGCTTTTCATACAAAACTGAACTCACTAGAACCATATTTATGATTCAGACTGCAATGTAATGCAGGGATACTCAATCTAGTTTGGAATGAGCTGGCTTAATTACAGGAAACATTGGAGCCTGAATAACAAAAGCAGATTGCACTGTTTCATGGACAGGGGAAAACAGTCATCTGTGAACACCATGCTGGGACGGGTATTTTTATAGGCAGGAGGCAGGCATGTTAAAAATGTGTGCAGTGGGTTCTTAGGAGCAACAGTCAACTAATTTACACTCTATACACCTGTTGCTAAATTCCTGTGTGGGTAAATCCTAAAATTTCTGTGTGGGTAAATCCTAAAATTCCTGAGTAGATACAGGCCTGCTGTTAAAAGTGGAAAGTCCAAAGTTCTTAACATCTTCTAAATTACCAGAAAAAAAAAAAAAAATAGAAACTGATGTAGAAACTGCCTTTGCTTTTCAATAGTTATTTTATGAAAGATGTGGTGATTGAGCTGCTTCAGAGACTTAACGAAGTAGTACGTGGAAGAAAGATATGGCAGAACTTTTTATGGAGAATAGGCTAAAGCATAATAGATCTGTTACAAGCAAGCACCCAACAAGTCAATACTGATGAGATAGGCCAAAGATCAAACCAGAAAATCAAGCCTGGTTCAAGGAGGCCTTAGATGGGATGTAGATACAGTGACAATGCAGCCTCTTCTTGTTCAAGAAATTAATTAATATATCTTCTATTCCTTTTCATAAGAAGGAAAGGAATGAAAGGAGTTTTTGGGCTCAAAAGCTTCTATTCCTGTTTTGGTTTTTCATTTTCTTTTTTCGCATTTCAGGGTTTTTCTCTTTTTTCACTTCATTAGTCTTTGTTTCTAACATATGTTTGTTGGGCCTTCTCACCGACAGCAGAATTTCCAGAATATTTGCAGCTAATTATTCTGCAATGTTCTAGTTTCAGTGAGAACACTGGAATTTTCAACATCTGGTATCCATATTCCTGTTATAAGTCCCATATGATATTTACTTCTTTTTTTTTTTCAGTGTTAGCTGAAGTTGGTGACCTCCTGGAATATCTGCATTCTGTTTCTTTTCCCTGCTCTATATCAGCAAACTTGACTGTTCTGCTTAAGTGTATTAAATTCTCCCTTAGTTTCATTTGCAATACTCCCACCTTGTTATCCTAATGTTGTTAGTTCAGTGCTGAAAGTGGCTTTTTTTTTAACTCAGGAGGATGTAGGTGCCTCCTGTTTATGACTTAATATATGAGCTAATTTTAATTAGGAGGCACTATCCCCCGCTGATTCATAGGTTTCAGCATCCCTGAAAGTTCTATGGTTTTTGTTCCTGTGATTGATACTTCTTCTAGCATGTGTCAGAAATCTCATTTTCATCCTAAAGAAAAAATCAATTCTATTTAATTTTGCATACTGTTCCAAGCTTCAGGTAATTTTGAATTCTAATAGTCCTTTGATAGTATTACAGTCCTCTAGGGCTGCTATTTCTAGCAATCAAAATAAACAATCCCTGAAAGATGGAATGCATTATTTCACTGATACTCTTAGCCAATAATTCACTTGAAACATAAACAACCCCCCCAAACACAATACCTCTGAGCTGTATTGACAGTAACACAGATTGTATGTTGGAGGAAGTTTTAATGCACTTTTTTAGCACTTTTTAGAGTGTTCCTGTAATGTTGTATTTGTTTTCAGGCACCCCAAAACAAGAAAAATATTAATAAATTGGAGTAACCTGCACATCAGTGGGGGGTCAAAGACTGTTTAGCTTGGAGAAGAGATGACTACAGAGGTTCATATTGAAAGAAACACTCTAAGCTCCCTACTGTGGTGCATTTTCAGCAAAAAAAAAGAGCAGTAGGTTCAGACTGGGTGTAAAAACAGATTGGATATATTTTCTGAGGTTGGACTGGCAGTTTTGGAACTTTTCAAAAATGCTGCACTTAAGACCTTCCAGGTTCCCTTGTCTTCTTTGCTCTTCAGAGCTGTTCCTGTTTGATTCCACCTTCCTGCTCCCTGAAAAAGCCTCAGGCTGTTTCCTTGATGCCTGAAGTCTGGGATCTGCTGTTTTATTTCTTCTTTGCCCTTGGGATCTTCATATCAATTCTTCATGCTCACTATGGCCAAGGCTGCTGCAGATTGCTGCATCCTCACGGTATCATTATTCAGCTTTAAAGTGGAGCCCATCATTGTTGATGACCTTTGTGCTTTTAAAATTTGTACTCATAACAGAAGGAATAATCTGGAGTATCTTCTGCACAACTTAATATTAACATTTTTTGGGGGAATGTTCATTTATTTGTAGAAAATAAAAAAAAAAGAAGGTGACTGGAATCTAGATGTACACTTGTGGGTTTATTATTTTTTACTTGGTTTTTGGTGGGTTTTTATTATTTTCTGTTAATATTTTTAATTGATGGAAGATACTGGATGAATATTTTTTGTAGCTGATGTAAATTTATCCATCTTTCTCCAGATTTTAAAGCAATGAAGTAGTAAGGCTCAGAAATGCATGCATGTGCTATTTCAGTGCAGAGGGTCACTGGCTTCTACAGTCCTGTATCATCCTTAAATCATATCTCCTTGAGATTGTGTGACCTGGCTCTCAAATAAATTGGTTTGTGTGGCACGTAAGGCATGCTTGACATTGTTAATGATACATGGGAAGGCCATTTAAAAAGATAAGCATTAACTGCTAAATAGACTCATAAATGGGTCTGGTTCATCCCTCATTCTAATTTTATTGACGTGTCAAAGCAGGAAACAATCTCCTATATAAAGCAGTGAGTCACAGATCATAGAATGCTAAAAGGCTGAAATGGACTTAAAGATCACCTGGTTCCCACCATCCCTGCAATGGCAGAGATGCTCATGCTCATTATGAATCATTTGCTTTCCTGTTATACAAAATTAAAACCATAAAATTATCTAAATAGAAAGGTTAGGGAAATCATTCATTATAATAAATGTAATGGGGTTAGAGAATAATATGTAACTAAAACAGCTTCATGGCCACTTGAACCAGTTCAACACTTCTCAGCAATGTAGACAAATTGAAGGCAAAGTTAAGTTTCTTTCTGCAGTGTTAACTTACACTGAGCTGTAACAGATTCTCTCTTATATATTGAAGATTACTGTTGTGAGTTGAAGAATTTCTATATCATTAATTTCCTACAAAAAAGTACTTTAGACAACTTTTGATATTTAATTGCAGAATTTATTATAAATTCACATGAAATACTCAGCTGATAGAGGTTCTTTTATGGTCTCAAAACATCTCAGCATTCCTGATAAGAGTTACTCCTTTAAAACTCTGGAAATAAATCAAAACTATTCCCATTTTACAAGGGAGGTTCTGACTGACAGAAAAGTAAAGGGACTTACCGCATTTTATATTAATAGGTCACGGATGAACAGCCAGCTAAGCCAAGTTTCTAAGAAATACCAGCACTCGACAGAGAAAAAGAACAGATTTTTGAACCATGAAAGAGTCCTTAGCAACGTAGGATGGCATGCTGCAGTAATTTTGGAGGTATATTGGCCTATATTTTCTGCATTTTGCTAAAACTTCTCAGTGCCCCATTCTCCTACTGTACACACCTACCTAGTAGTTCAGCTAAATGCTCGCCTATCATAGGAGTGCATTTAGCTAGTGTAAAGGAATTGCACTGGTTTTAGTTGTAATGTCTTCCACAGCAACACTTGGA
Source organism: Sinosuthora webbiana (assembly GCA_013397395.1). Taxonomy (NCBI): domain Eukaryota; kingdom Metazoa; phylum Chordata; class Aves; order Passeriformes; family Sylviidae; genus Sinosuthora; species Sinosuthora webbiana. Next base: position 1,485,483 of record VXBN01013852.1, on the reverse strand, counting down.
ACAAGAAAGAATATTTCTTTTGTGGCAAAACACACTTGCACGTCTACCAGATCGCTCTGAGTACAATTCTGCCTTTCCAGACGAACATAACTAAATCCTTCACTAAGAATAGCCTACGTGAAAATATTCTGTGCAAATTGCCCTACTCCACGGTGAATCCTTTGTGAACAGATGCTAAGTTATTCATCTGTGGATGACACTTTTCCCTCCAAGGTATTTCCTGATGATTTATGCATATTTGCCAGGATAATGCCACCTGCTTTCCTTGTATCCAGAGGGTAGGTAGGTAGGGTAGGCTGACCCCTAACTCTTTCCTCCACTACAACCCGTATATCCATAAGTTTTTAGTGTGGGGTTGCAAGATCTAGTTTTAAAACATATTATTAGTATAGTGTAAGTTTTAGCTTTCCTAGATGGGCCCCTTTGCCTTGAAACTTTTCTTATCTCAAGTTGATAACGGTTCCTATGCCATCCCTGGGTTCTGCTTGGAGACAGTTTCTCATTGGCTCCTTCACCAGGATGATTTGTAACTATCTTTTCCAAGGTAGAACCTTCTTTCTCTGTCCATCACTGAATTTGTTATCTCTACGGTCCAAAAACCTCAAGAGATTCTATCCCGTGGTTGGCGGAAGCCTGGAAACCCCTCCTAAAGTTACTTGGATTTGTTAGTAATGTGGTAATTTAGTTGGCATTTATGAAACTGCTTTGTTTTATTGGCTCCTGATCTTTGTTTTCTCCTCTCTTTGTTTGTAATGGATAAAACCCCCCCATCGCCCAGGGTGAGGGGTCTCTCCTGGGGCAAGAACTGAGGTGAGGGGTTCCCCTGTGTCCCCCAAATAAACCTTTGTTCCCTCCCAGCCTTGGAGAGTCCTCTCTTTCTTTCACACCACAGCTATGGCAAGGAAGAATGAGGTGCTGCTGAGCCAAGGACCCACACACTGGTTCTGCTGAGACGCGCCGAGCAGCCGGGGAGTCCAGCCGAGGGTCAGACGGAACCAAAAGGGCACGCACTACAACATTTTAGTATAACTTTTGTATCTATATCACTCCTTAAAATTGCCATAGATGATCCAAAAATAGTCAACTTGATGTTTAGGAGAGTAATAATGGAATTGAATGTGAAGAATTCTGTTTATGCACAGGCCACTGTGTTTTGCCTTGGTATGGCCAAAGGTAATAAATGAGGTAATTTTAAATTGTTTTCATATCATGGAGGCAAGGGGACTAGAATAAGCAACCAGTGTGTAATAGAAGTTCCCAATTTTTATATGCTGTTTTCCACTGTCGAATTGGATGTGAAAGTGTGTGTAGGAATGAGGTATTTAGTCAAAGCTAAACTGTGGTGTCAGAGGGTCATCATTAGCAGTGACAGTGTTGTTTTATTCTTGTTTTCAAATTTTTTCAGGAGTGGAGATTGGAAGAATGGTTCTCAGGGAACAGTTGGACTGCCAGTGATGGATCATGTGCTAACTATTAGGCTGGAATACAAATACACTTCCATTGATGACACCTATGTGTTTTCATTACAACACTAGGAGGTTGAATTTTCTGAGTTTTCTAAGTTCCTGAGTTTCATTTTCGATTTCCATCACCCAATTAAAAATACTCTTCAAGAAAGCAAATGGCTATGGTGGACTGAGGTTTTGCAGTTTTCCTCTAAGTTAGGCAAATTTAATCTTTCAGCTGGGAAAGGAAAAATCAGGGGGATTTAAGCTCCCTAAACATCATTAAAGGAATAAAATAACATAGAGGGAAATATCAGACAGCTAATAATGTAATATTTGCATTTTAGATTATTTAGTGATTTTAGGCAGGATCAAATAGATATCAAATTACATAATAAGTAGCAGATCAATTTTTTGATAGATGACAAGGAGTAATAATATTACTTCACTGTTTCTCTTTACCTAGGTAGTGACAGTGGGCAGTCACAGCTTATTTAGTTACTCAGCTTGCTCTGTGTATGAAGATAACTGCTTTTAAGTGTGTAGGAATGTTGATTCTGCTTCTGTTGGCTTTGTACCCTCTGTTAAGTGTCCTGGGAATCTCTTTTCTTTGACAGCCTTTATACTGACAGAGTTTGCCATATTGTCATGTTACGCATTCTCTATTTTCAGTCTTAACTTTCTGGAAGATGGGAAGTGAAGTCAGAAAAAAAAAGGCTATGGGAAGTTCCCTGCTAATGAATATATGATAAAGACAATCTCTGCTATGTCAGAAGTCTCTTACTTTGCCTCTAATGTCTCACACGTGCTTTGCTTCCATTGGTTAATGAAAAAAATTTTGCTGTAGTTGCTGAGCCTCAGTTGTGAGGTGTTTCTTATCACTGTTTCCATACAGTTTAATGCTTTATAACATTAGAATATGAAAATATCCCTCTAATGCTATCTGTATGCTCTCTACTATCTGTAGGTACACTAAATTCTTTTGTCTTCAGCTTAGGAAATCAGTGTTTTTTGTAAATATTTCACAGCTGGGAGTTGAGAATTATCCAAATGCACATTGGAATCATCCATCACCAGATTCAGCACTTGCTATCTGTAGAAGCTGGCTGTCTTATCTGTGAACTTTAAGGAGCAAAACAGTTTAAGCAAACTGCTTCCTGAGATCTAATCAGTTTCCAATGGAGCTTTCCAAATTTCAACTGTGTCTTCCATTTTCTTCATGCTAATTTAACTGTGGAAACTGGTTACACCAGAAAGAAAATAAGGACATAAATCCTTCTTCTATTACATCTCTCGTTCATTTACTATTTAATTCAAAAGGCTATTTTGCCTGCCTCCTCTGCTGTGCTTTGTTCAACTACTGCTCCTGGTTTTAAGTCCCTGAGAAGTGCCAGAACTTTTGAAAATCAACTGTGAAAAGTTTACCCATCTTTCAAGAGGAGCACACTATCTACCAAAAGAATCTCAGAGACAAGCTGCATATTTGTGAAGTCAAATATCACTCTCCATTTGAAGGTTCCCTAAGTTTTTATCAATGAATATTATCTCATTAGATGGCTGCTTTACAATTGGTAATTGCCTCCACAAACAACAGAAATGTCAGATGAGGCAGGAGAAGTGTCAATAGAATTTTTCTTTAAATGAAACTGAAAATTGAAATAAACTGAGACTGGACAAACTAGTCAACATCCCTTAACCTTTTCCACTTAAGATTAAGACATTGAACAAACACTTTTCTTATCTTTCAGTTATTTGCAAAGCAGCATATTTTCCCTTGTCTTGTGAATCTTGGTGTTATTAAAAGTAAGAAAGCAAAGCACAGGAAGTGAACAGGGTTTTGTCTTTAGATCTTATTGTTATAATGTGTTGTATTGGTTCTTTTTTATCATACACTTGTAGGAGATATTGCTGTGATTGAATCACCCAGACTGGGTCCAGGCCCCAGGCTGGACCAAAGCCTCAGCATCAAGGCCTCTGTGGCGCAGATAAAATTAGAGCCAAGACTGTGTCGTAGTTAATATTCTCACTTAAGGTGTTAACAAGGGTCAAAGGGTTTTTATAGTATAGTAATTGGTGTGGACACGGTAGCTACCTTAAACAGTTTATTAAACAGCAAGTGTTTGCATTCTTTCTTTTTCTGTGTGCCAATGAGAGAGCATCTGTAAGTGTAAACTATACAGAGTGTATAAAACCTGCCATCTTACGCAGAATAAAGGAGAAACGTAGCACTGACCATATTGGTTGTATCTGCGTTTGCTTTGCTGACTTCCCTTCATTATTGGGGTTTCCCTGCACAATTTCTTACACTGTTAAAGAATTTTAAACAAGGGAAAATGTCTCAGTGACTACAGTATAGTTATCTCTGTCAGGGGAAGAAATTGCACTTCAGCAAATACTTTCTCATGAATTTAGGGTATGTCTCACATTCTTGTCCTTTCAGCCTCTTTAGCTGGTAGTGAAATGATATGTCTGGAGAGATGGAGTGGTAAAGACATTTGTTCCTAAGCTTTTCTTTAAATATGAAAACAGAGAGAGAGAAAAAAAAATGGAAAGCTACATTATGTTTTTGTTGTCTTCAACATGAAGGGCTGCATCCTTTTTCTTCCCCATCTTATTTGTTTTCTGCACAGAGGAAAAGCTATTAAAAATCTGGAGACATACCAATGTTTTTGCTGAAATAAGTTTGCATGGTACATTTGGCATTTATATTCAAATTTTCCATTCCTATGTATGTTCCCTATTTTTGTTGTGTTTATCCTGTTTCTAACTAACATGTAATAATATCCAAATTTTTATCAGAAAGTAGAATGAAGTTGTAGGAGAGGTAAATTAAGAAACGTGACTGCTATTTATAATTTCATGTTGTTTAAGCATAAGCCTATTAGATCTTACTGTGCTTAATCCATCCATAAATGTGAGAACATTCACTGTTGATTAATTGCATCTCATGAGCATTCGGTTGCTGCACAGTTGATATAAAATGTCAAGGAACACAGTAAACATTTGTAAGTTTTCTTTTTTAGAACATACATGCAATCCGTCTACAAAAGCATCCAGAAGTTTCCTCCCATGGATAAAAAGACTATACTAAATATGTTTAGAAATAATTTTGAATATTATTCTACTCCTATCCTCTTTGGTTAGCATATTGAAAGACTGCTACTTTTGAAATATTTTCCAGTTTTGTGATCGACAAAATACTGACTATGCTAATCTAATCTCCTTTTTATATTTTAATGAAGTTTTAGAGTGAGAGAGGTAGTAGACTAACATGGACATTCCTTCTTTCATTTTAGAATAGCATATGAAATTGTTCAGATTTACTTTCTTATTGTGCTCTTGGGAATATAATCCTTTGTGAACACCTCCAGAAGTGGTAAAATAGTGATTTACACATACTCTTAATAAACTCTAAATAAACAGTGTCTCCAAAGTTAATGGACTTCACTGTAGGAACTCTATAAAATAAGAATTCAGCTGAGATGACTGAAAGCTCTTTGATTACTGGCTCAGGAATGACTCTCACTGATTTTAACAAGCACTACTCAAGAACAAAGCTGTTTACATATTAGAGAAAAAGGATTTTTAGGTTCTTTGGGGCTTTTTTGGTTGCTTTAGAGTTAGTATGGAGTGTTTGTGAACAGTAAGGTTTATACCCCAGTTATAAGTGATGGCTATTACCCCACCTCTCCATTTCCCTGGTTCTGATGAAAAAAAAAAAAAAAAAAAAAACCCACAAAAAAACCAAACCACTATACTTCTGAGGGTGCTACCAATGAATGAATTCCAATTCAGAGATATAACTAAAATTAGTGATGAAAATCCCTCTGTGGCCATATTTGCCTTACATACATTCAAGCAAAAAAGGTGTGCTTCTAGAATTTTTAGATATTTCCATAGACCCTAGAGTTATTGTGATAAAGAATGCAGAGGCTGAGGCATTCCTTCTTATCACAATATTAAAATGTGTGGAACACAATATTTAGATGTCTGATTATTTATTTGCTAAAGACATTGTTTTATTCTAACAGAAATGAAACTATTTTTTACTCTCAAATAACTTTTTACACTGCTTTCAGAGATTAAAACTTCAAGATACAAAATATTGGATATTTAAAATTGAATTTACAAAAATAGTAAATTTAATTATCTGAAAGTATGCATGCTCTTAGAAGAAAGTATGAACAGCTATTGAGATATTCACTGATCATAGAATTTTAAAATTACTTGGGTTGAAAGGGACTTTAAAGGTCATCTATTTCCAATTCCCTCCCTTGAGCAGGAACATTTTTCAGTAGAGCAGATCACTCAAAACTTTTAACCTAGAACATTTACAGGGATAGGGCACTTACAGCCTCTCTAAGCAACCTGTTCCAGTGCCTGACCATCCTTACAGTGGAGAATTTCTTCTTAATACCCAATCTAAGCCTGCCCTCTTTCAATTTTAAGCTATCACCCCTGTCCAATTGCTATGTTTCCTTGTGAAAAAATCTATCTCCAGCCTTCTTGCAGGCCCCCTGCAGGTTCTGGGAGATCACAATAAAGTCTCCCCAGAGCAGCCTCCTCTTCTCCAGGCTGAATAACCCCAGCTCTGTCAGCCTGTATCCATAGGAGAAGTGCTCCAGCAGTTTGATCATCTTCATCACCCTCCTCTGGATTCACTCCAGTTGGCCCACATCATATCTATGGTGTGGTTTCCAGAGCTGGACACTTTTTGCCAGGTGGGGTCTCACGAGATTGGAGTAGTGTTGGGAAAATCACCTCCTTCAACTTGCTGGTCATGCCCAGCCTGTATTTATGCTTGGGATCACCCTGATCCAGGTGCAGCATCTCACACTCAGTCTTGCTGAACTTCATGAGGTTCATATGGGTCTACCCTCAAGCCTGTCATGGTCCTTCTGGAAAAGGGAACATCTAGGGTCTCAGACGCTCTCAGGAGACAGAACAGGTGTCAAAGTATCTTGCATGTTATTTTTAAAGGAGATAAAATGGGAATAAAGCACATGTTTCTATATTCAGTCTGAAGTCCAGGGCATGGTCTCCAGACAGAGGTTTCATAATTGTGCTACCTGTTTTACTCCCCAGTTTTCATGAAAGCTGTGTAAAGACAGAGGTAGATGCTGGCTAGCTTTTCCTCCTGCTTATGATCATTGACAAGAGAAGCTCAACAAGAGCACTTCTGGCCATGTTAGCTTATTTAAGAGAGAAAGAATTGATCATGGAATAATGTGTTTGCACAGAAAATAAGTATTTGTGGAAGATATTGTTTTTAAAGTTTTAAGTTGGAAAAAAAACTCTATGTAATAAGTGGAGAGAAAAAGGAAATTGTGTGGATAAAAGAGAAAAAAATGCTTTTACATCTGTTATGAATATATTACCAGTGCAAAAGGTTTTATGGATAATGCAGAAAAATATCTTTTGATGTTTAGGTTGCTGTCAAATTGTGAACCAGCACTTTAAAATAATTTATTTTGAGCTAGCATTTTTATTTTTTAAGTAAATGGCTGAAGGAAATACTTTAAGAAAGTAAATAACAAATAGTGTAAAAATACAGTCTAGATGGGTTTCAGCTTTCAATGTGGATATTCAAAAAGTGTCTGTGTGAATTAAATCCTATTCTTGCAAAGCTATAGAATAGACAATTAGAGTGAGTAGGAGTATATCTCTTGAGGAAATCTGTATGAACATTCATGGGTTTACGTGGAAGTTTTAGACTAGCCAACCTCTCAGTTGCAGAATGGCATAAGAAATATCACAAAACTAATGGTATCTGGCAAATTATAACCTAAATTGACAGTGCTGCTTTTCCTTGTATATATTACTACATCAAAAATTTTATGCAGTAAAGCATCCATTTCTGAAGCTCTGAGTAACAGATTTTAAATCTAGAACTGAGCACAAACATTTCCTTGAAGACTGCAAAAATGTTATTGATGTTTAGATCTATTCATGTTGAAAAGAAATGAGGAGGGAGAATATGAGAAACACCATTTAACTCTGGCTCACTGTTTGAAGTGTCATCCCTATTGAATGATGCAAAGTGGTGGAAAAGACAAAAAAAAAGAGTCAGTGTCAGACATGTTTTATCATAGCAAAAACTTCTGGAAAAGGTTGTTTGTGCCTTTCCCTGAGTTCAACTGAGCAGGCTCATCTCAGATGGACAGACTAATTTAGAGCCAGAAGAAGGAGTTAAGGAAATGGTTTTGTAGTAAGCAGCACATTATCTGTGGTAACCAGAGGGAATCTGCTGAAGCAGAGGGAATTGGGTAAAATACACACAGTTTTTCTACACAGTCATTGAAGGGTGGACTTGATTTTCAGGTTTTCTATTCAGTCTTTTTCACTCTCATTAGATTTTGATAGTCCAACTCTTAGCTGTTTAATTACTTGCTCTGGAAATCCATTAACTTTGAAAATTATCTCACCCTCTAAACCCCACTTTTTGTGGTGGTGTGGAAGCTTCTAAAAGAAAGGTTCAGACAATTGCTCCTTAGGCCCTGAAGCTGTGAGTCTGTATTGCTAGGTTTGTTAGTCAAATCATCCAGAAAGGCTCAGAGCAAGTTAATAAAAATCTAAAAAACAACAGAGGAATGTTTTTATTTATGCTGCTATTTGCAAACATATTAAAGAATTGTTCAATGTTTATCACAGATAACAGTAAGCACTTTAGAAGAGTAGAAGAAAAGGGGGTATCATCTTCAGCTTGGGGAAAAGCTCCAGGGAGAAGTGGAGACAATCCTTCTTCTTTGATTCTTCATAAAAGAAACGGAATTTCACAAATCCACTTTTTCTTCTCTAATCAGTGTTTCCATACACACAGTGTTTGTCAGGTTTTTGTTAACTGACTTATTGTTTCATGGGACTTCTGATGAAAATTTTTAATCATAATTAGTCTTATTTCTGCTTTCATGTTGCGGAGTTCTGGGCCTTGCTAGTCTTTGTGGCTAGCTCTTAAATTTACAAGAAGTTAGACCATCATAGCTAGGCTGTCTTCAATAATGTTGAAAAATACTGTCTGCCACTTCTTAGTTTAAAAAGCTGTTATACTATCTGTCCAGTTGCTGAAAACAATGAAGAAATAGTTAAGCAAATAAGAAGATATTGAACCCCACAGTGTTTACTTTAAAACCAGTGCAGATGTTTTTACCATCTTGGCTAGTGGTAAAATAGATTTGATAAAACTAGATTTCCACTTCCCCAAACTAGATTTGGGAAAAGCATCAGCAGTGTCCCTCACATGCTTTTCATTCACTAGGACTAACACTAATTTCCAGAAGTCAGGGTACCTTTATCTTACCATCTGGAATAGCAGCAGTTTTTCTGACATCATATTTCCCTTGACTTCCCATATTGCCTCTTCTAAAAATTTCAAGGTGATTTTGTGTAGGAGACCAATATGCACTTTAAGATGGTTATCTTCCCTGTATTGGCAATCTGTATAAAGAGCTAAGGATATTTATTGGGCAGCCTTTTCCTTCTTCTGACTGTGACAGTGGTCATTGCAGTCTATTCTTGCTTGAGGGATGGCTGAGTCAAAAGGTGTTGCTATTTACCAAATTTAAGCATCTTTCTTGTGGGCTTTTAAGGCTTAATCATAGACTTTTAGTCCTCAGATGTTTTAGTGCCTCTGGTAATTTCTACAATTGGAGCAGCTGAATGATAGATAAAACTGACCTGTGAATACACAGCAAAGGTTCTTTTCCACCCTGTGTCACATAATTGCTCTTTAAGTCGTTTCTGGGAGATGCCTGTCTTAAAGAAACAAATAAATAAAAAAAACCACAAAAGTTGCACAAATAACTTAAACTTTGGTTAATTCGATCAAACTTTCAAACTTTGAACTTTGCTGAGTTTTTTTTTGTTTTGTTTTGTTTTGTTTTGTTTTTTGTTTTTTTTTAGTAAAGAGGAAATGAAATACAGATTAACGTACAGCAGTATTAAAATACAACAGATTAAAGATCTTTCAGACATAGTCAAGCATTATCTGTTTGCTTTGGAGATTTTTTCTGATAGTGACAACTGAAGTTCAGTCTTGAGAGAAAGAATAAAAGCTGAACTACAAAGGTGAGTTTTGTTCACTGCCACAGAATCAGTTAATGTTAGAATTTTAAAGTAACTGATGAACTAATATGATGAAGAAATAGGTAGAAAGTACTTCATGTTTACAAGGCACCTGTTCTCTCATTTTTAACTGATTTTATTAAGATATCCTTTTTATCTGTAACTTGTATGTATGTATTTGTAAGGTTTAGCTGTGATTTTATATCAGATCTTGTCACCATAAAGTTTTGGAAATGCCGTAACACTATAGTATGAGCTTAAACTCTTCAGGATGGCTGCAGTTTTACTGATAATTATATTTTTAATAGATGCATGAGATACTAGGATGGAGAGATAACAGGTGTGATAGGAGGTCTGTACTTCTTTGACTACATATGAGATATTTGTGAAAATTGGGGATAAGTCAACTGTTTCGTACATAATCGATAATTAATATGTATTAGCAAAATATATTTTTTCCATTTTGATTTTCCTCACACAACTTTCTAGCACCACAGAAATCTGCTGTCTTACTGATAGGTCTTTTCAATATATCTGAAGTAAAGCTTTAAAGGATGAGCTAAAAACATAGTGTCATGGGTTAACACAGTTTAGTTTTTAGTTAAAGAGGAATACTGCCTTGTAAGGGTCTGTTAATTTCCTGTAGAAGGGACAAGCACCTATCAGAGACCAATTTTTAGATACTGACATATTGTTTAACCACTGAGGAAGCTGAATGTGACTTTGGAAATACACATGTAAAGTCCTGATTGTGTCCAAGCCAACCTTTTCCCTTCCGGCTTGCCAGCAGGTTCACACCTGGGCTCTGTGGAGTTTGCCAGGCCAGCCAGGCACTGCTGGGGTGGGGCTGGCCCTGGCCTGGCCATGCCTCTGGGCCCCTTTGGCTGCCTGAGGGGGAGTGAGAGGCTGCAGCTTAATTACCTCTCCTCTCCCTGAGGGAGATGTTTGCCGAGCCCCTGATGGCAGCTCCAGGCTCGGCTGGGCTGTCCCTGTTTTGCCACAGGCCTCTCCTGGAGCCTGCACGGTGCCGGCCAGGCTCTGATTCTGCCACCAGCTGGGCTGGGCACACCCCATGAGGCCAGAGGTGAGCAGGAGGCCCTCTTCCCCTCCGGTGACTCCCCGGCACAGAGGAAAAAGAGAGGAAGGAGCCCGGCCACTGAGATCCCTTGGCCTGAGAGGTTGCCGCCTTGCAGACATGATGTGACTTTTTCTTGCACAGATGAAACTTCCAAAGACGTAACCCTTCTCTGAGGGAGAGGAACGGTCAGAGTGGGAGATATTTAAAGAGACAGTATGAAGATACCAGGGTCAGTGAAAGAGAAGTTGCATCCTAAGTGATGAGGAGATAAAGAAAGGTTGGAAGTCTTCTGTGGGCCATGGTAACAGACTGTATTATGCTGGAATATCCCTTTAAATCATGGAAATATGGATTGGGGAGATGATTATTCAGATTTCTGGATTTGAGCAAAGGTATCTGTGATTGAGTGAATATTGAATTAGTAGCTGTGATCTTGTAATCCCATGAGATGTTTGAACAGAGAGAGATAAGAAGCTCCCTGTGCCAGGGAAGAAGGAAGAAGACTTCTCTGTTCCCTGAGATGAAGAATCCTTTGCCTTTAGAGTCACTTATATTTAAAATGACACCCCAGTATGCGTGAGTCCAAGGCCCATATGTCGCCACACGGGAAAGGCTACGTGATATGGGAGGTACACAACTGCAGAAGTTTCCAAGCGGCTGCTTTTGCAAGAGTTAAGAGTCACAAGTAGATTGCCTTTTCTTGTGGAAAGTTACCACAAGAAGTCAGGAGAGACTTCTCTCTCTAAAAAGACTGAATAAAAGACTATTTTTCAAGTGGTACTGACCTAGAGTTCTGAGTTTTGTGTCTTTACATTGTTTGTGGGAAAGTGAACACTTGGGGGGAGGAGGAGGAGGAGTGTTTTGCAAGCTCCCTTTTGATTCTCATTTTCTTCCTTTAGTGTGTGTTGATAAATCTATCTTTGTACCCTTTAAGCTGGGGGCTTTGCTTGGCTTTTCTCCTGACCTTATCTCACAGCAGAAAAGACACTCAAACCACTACACTAAATTTGGTAAACAGAGACAGTGGTGAATGTGAAACCATTACCTATAGTCTGTAATTTACAAGCCTATACATAACAAAACACATGCAAAGAAGTGAGTATCTCTTGAACTAAGTAAACATTTAGTAGTATGGTCTTAAAGGTTATAAGGCTACATTGGCTCTGGCACCTCAGCCAGCTTACTTGAAGTTACAAGGATGTGCTGTTGGTTGGAGTGTCTTATGCTGGAGTATTGAAAAAACAGCGTAACACACACAGAGTACAAGAAAGTGTGTTAAAAGCAAGTAGTTAAAACAAATTTTATGACAAATCACTGTTTTACCATTAGTGTGCAAAGCCAGCTGATCTCCAGCTCATGTCTGTGTTTCACTTTGGCGTTCTACTGCTTCTGTCAAAAAAATTCGAATAGGCACTCTGCATTAAGTATCATTTCATATTATTTTGCATCCCAGTTCATGACCTAGACCACATGACTAGTCTAGAAACAAAACCACATGACTAGTCTAGAAACAAAATACCTTTCTCAACTGTGCCTCTCACATGCTGAGTTGAAACATTTTATGTTTTCCCTCCCATCTCACTTTTGGCAAGTAATATTACTTTCCTGTATTATTATTTTCCTTTATAAAATGTTTTACCACACCTCAGTGAAATTTACTAGAATCACTGAAATTATTAATGCTGGATTGTAAATATCAAAAGAGAATTTTGGCACAATTTGTAAATGTGGGCTTAAAACACATATTGAAAATGTAGGAAAGTAAGGCCTGGATTTTAACCCTGTAGTTGTGAAAAATTGTAAATAACTTGAAGTTAGGTTCTGGGGGTCTTTTGTTTGTTTATTTTTATTTTAGACCACCAAGAAAGTTTTAAAGGATTTTATTGCATTAACTTCTATTACCTTTCTTAAAAAAATCATCAGTTAATTTACATACTGATTAAACATCTTCCATGCCTTTCTAAATAATTTTTTAATTAACAAGGGTGTTTCCATAGTTACAATTTATATCTTAATTTCATAGTGGGTTTCTTTCCATTTATTCACTTCATTTCATTTATCTACCTTATTTTTTATTTGAACTACACATAAATTTCAGGGGTGCTTATCTCTTACAGCTTTTAGGAAGGAAAACCTGTATTAAGGCAGAGATAAAACTGTTTAGTATGCAGCAAGTTCCATTACCATGGATAGACTTCTCTCCTTAATAGAAATACAGGCCTTTGAAGACGGTCTATAAGAAAATAAGCCAAAGAATCAATTAGATTCTCCTAGAATTGAATAAAGAGCCCTAAGCACCATTTAAAAGGTGTTATAGTTTTTAACAAACAGCCATAATTTTCAGTGTTTGGGAGAAATGATAAGTCATGACGGCATTTAAAGCATTTCTTAAAAACTGTATGCTTAAAGAAGCCCACTAATATTTTAATTAAAGTTGAAAAATATTGTTCTTTTCCACTTTTAAAGCTTATTTCTTCACAGAGGGCCAACATATTGAGAGCAAACCTGAGGAGCAAGAGTTGAGGGTATTTGTTGACAAAAGCTCAACATGATTCAGGAAGATAAGCCCACATCTCAAAAGAGCCAGCAATATCCTGGGCATGACCAGCAGGGTGAGGAGGGGATTCTGCCCCTCTAATCCACGCTGGTCCCACCTCCCCAAGAGTTCTGCATCCAGCTCTGGGGTCTTCAGTACAGGAAAGACATGGACCTGTTGAAGCAGGTCCAGTGGAAGGACATGTAAATGGGGGCTGTACTCCCTCAAAAGATGAACAGATTGAGACTTTCTAGGGCAAAGTCTATAGACATTTAATAGAAGTGATCTAGCAGCTCACTTTCAAATAAAATATTTATTCTATGGCTGCACATGAAACCTTTAAATCCTGCTTCATCCTTTGCTTTACCCAGTCATAGCCAAAAGGCCTTAAGGTTATTTATTTGCTAAGTTTTTATACATGGAGTTCAGCTTTTGGCAGTCACAGCTGTTTGTTTGTGCAATGCTGAATTAGTGAAGAATTCTGGGAAAAAAATAAATGCTAAACTTGCAACAGACCTCAGATATTTTTAAGTGACAGTTTATGACCAGTCTCGTACTTGGCCAAAAAATAGATTGTGAAAACAATTTCCTACCATCCATCTTAGTTTAAATTTTGAATTTAAACTAAGGACACTTTTTGATATTCAGGACACTTTGAATTGTGTCCTGAATATCAAAACCTGCTGGGGCTAACCTTTTATCAATTTGTTGCTTAGATAGTGCTGAAATGATTTATTTCCTTCAGTATATCTGAAGGAGGGTACAAAGGAACTCTTTGGTTGCTAAGTTTAAGGTGTGAATTCTACATTTTTCCCTTACTGCTCAGCCAGTCCATGGGGAGCTCCTGTGCCCTGAAGCTTAGGCTTTAGGAAAGATACAGACTGAGCATCCACTGCAATCAGCACACTGGCAAAACTGCGTAGTTCCAGAAGTCATATCAATCTAGCCATAGCTAGAATGTATTCAAGCTGGATCGATAAATGGCATGCTAGATTTTTGTTTTCATGGCATGAAGTGACTGCATGATGTCAAAAAGGGTTTTCTGCACCTTGATTGCAGACAATGCCATTATGATGTTGTCTAAACTGCTTTAGTTTCTAGCACAGCAAAAAAATATTTATTGGCTCTGTCTTCATTTTCGTCTCTATTCAGGTAGTTCATTCTGTGACATATTTAAGAGAGCTTTCCTTCTTTGAAGTACCTAGATTTCGCTTTAGGATATATCCCAATAAACGAGTAAAGCAGTTTGATCCTTAAACTGCTTTCTAGCCAGCAGGGAGTAAAGGTGAGGCAAAAGATTTTATTTAAGATTGGCCAAAGGCAATGAAGAAAAAACAGTACAGGCATATTTTACTTTCACAGCATCCATGGTATTCTCAGAATTGCATATTTGCTGTCATGTCATAACTTTTTGTCAACAGTGATGTGTGTTCTAAAACTTTCTGGAGACAAATGAGGAATTCTCATTGATTACAATGACATTTAAAATGCTTGTGTTTTCAGTTATGCTTGTCATGAAAAGATCATCTCCTTCTCCTGATCTTTCCTTTCCTGAAAAGTAAAGAACAAGTAGGTTTCTTCAAGGTAAAAAACTATAATTGATAAGTTTCCAGAGTAAAGGTTTGAAGCTGATATTTTTCTCCTCAGATTTTCATATGACCATTGTGAGTGTATAGCTTATAGTGTATAGCTTATAAGTGAGGTTAAATTCTATTAATTTCCTCCTTGAAGTTTTACTCACAGATATTTTTTTCTTTATGTTGAAAGGGTTTGAAAGACATTTTATTGAATTGTCTGTGGCATGAAATTTAGGCAACACCCCATACTCTTTATCTTTCTAGATCTAGGTGACTTTCCATAATGAAGAGGGACTTTGAATCACCCTTCTTCATATATCTCTTCTCTGTGTGTTCATGTGCTTCTGCTCTCTATGGATTCACTCAAGAGTGACTATGCCAGTGGGCTACAAACTACTTATATTGCCTGAGTCACCATTGAACATTATTTTTATTGACTTGCAGTGAGGCTCTCTGATTGACAAAATGGTTTGTGACTCAAATGTTCCTTAAAATAAAATAATCCAATGTAAGACAATCCATCAAATTGAATATTTGCTTTAAATCCTCCAGAACTTGATTGCTTTTGTTTTGGTTTTAATATCACTTAAGAAAAACAAGGGAAGCGCAATATTCCAAATTTGTCTCTAGCACTGCAAAACATCCTTGGATTTGGTACTGATTTCCTTGCATAATAATTAATTATTGTTCTTTTAAATTATTTTTCCACTGTAGAGTCGAGTTTGAATGTTACATGTGCAGTACATATTTATTAAGGCAAGAGCTAACATCTTGAAGCATGTAGATTGGATCTATAAATTTTTAGCTTTCCAGTTTCCTTTTCATTACTGATTTTATGTAAGTGTAGAATGTATCAAATTTATCTGGTATTGTAATGAAACTGAAAAGGAGATTGGACCGGAGAGAGTAGCAACAGAATTTTTGAAATGTTAATATGTGTTGTGGGTTAATCCCTCTGGCAGTTAAAACCCACACGGCTGCTTGTTCACTCCCCCTACTGTAGGATGTGGGAGAGAATGAGAAGGGTAAATAAGAAAGCTTGGGGGTTAAGGTAAAGATAACATTTAATAGGGAAAGTAAAAACTGTGTGTGTGTCAAAGAAAAATAAGGAGTTTATTCACTACTTCACATCATCATATAACTCCAAAATAGCATGGCTTTATCATCCATAACAGTTAATTAAGGAGGCAAATGCCATAACTCCTAATGTACCCCCCCCCCTTCCTTCTTTTTTCAACTTTTATTGCTGAGCATGATGCCATTTGGTGAGTGATATCCCTGGAATAAAGCCTGGCTGCATAAATGAAAGTACTTAAGCATGATCCTAAACCAGGGTAATTCTCCCAAGGAAAAGAAAGGTCACATCTGTGGCCTCTTCAGCAAACCAGGTGGACCCAGGTAGGCATCAAATGTGCAAAGTGGTTACTGAGTGCTGGGCATGTCCCTCGAGGTGGGGGCAGAGTGTGACAGTATCCGTGCTTGGAGGAGGTGTGGGCTGGCTCCCAGGGCAGGGGGCTGCAGAAGCAGGTGTGGAGCCTCAGGGAGATTGAAGAGCTCAGAACCAACACAGCAGCCCTGTGGAGATGAACTCCTTAGCCTCCAGCATCTCCACACAGGCACAGCCAGAGTCTTTGGCCCAGGTCCCTGCTGGTGTTCCCTGTACCAAGAAGGATATGACTAAGCTGCAATGTGTGCCCAGCTGCACAGGCAGATGGAACAAAGGACCATCTGTCCCAGCTGTGTCCTTTTCTAACTTCTTGCACACCCCCAGCCTACTCTATGACGGGCAACATGAGAAACCAAAAAAGATGTTGATGGTCTGTAAACACGGCTCAGTAACAGCTAAAATATCAATGTGCTAACAAAATTACTAACAAAGCCAAACCACTACTATATCAGTTATATGAAGAAAACTAACTCTATCTGAGCCAAAACCAGAACAATCTTGTCCATAATATTGTAATTAATGTCCTGTAAGTAAAGTGCTTGCTTAACCCAGCAAAACAGTCCCAAAATTTCTACCAATTATGCCTGAAAAATTGCATCCAGAGAGGGAAACAAGGCTGGTGAAAGGGCTGGAAAGAATGACCTATGAGGAGCATCTATCAGGACTCTGAGCTTGTCTAGTTAAGAGGAGAAGGCTGAGGAAAGCATTTATTTGCTCTTCCTGACAACAGGAAGAGGAGACAGAGGTGCTTAGCTCTCCTCCCTGGTATCCAGTGGCAGGACACATGGGAATGACTCAAAAAGGGAAGTTCAGATTAGAGGTTCAGATTAGATACTAGGAAACACTTCTTTACCTAGGGGGTGATGAACCATTGGAACAGGCTTCCTGGAGAGGTGACTGATGCCCCAAGATTGTCAGTGTTGAAGAGGCATTTGGACAATGCCCTTAAGTACTGTATGCTGGTCAGTCCTGAAGTGTCAGGCAGTTGGACTAATATTTGTAGGTCTTCTCTGGAATTATTAAGTTCTGCTCTGTTCTGTTCTGTTCTGTTCTGTGAGTTCTTTTCTTGAGAATGGCACCTTTCGGTTTCTCATACAATGCTTTATTTTTATTTATCTGCATTATGAGAATGCTCAAAGCTCTAAATAAGCCTTAGTTACAATAACTGGACACTGAGGCAAAGACAAGTCTAAACCTTGGGTCTCAGTTTTAACTCTACAAGTCTGCAACACTCACTTCTTCCTGCTGTCTGGAGCTGGAGCGTATGGAGTCACAAGGTTGGTTCATAAAACACTGGTCTGTCCTACCACCTGGTAAAGCAGGACAGGCTCAGGAAGAGAAAGTTTTCAGTAGTTCTTTGTTTCTCAACTAAAGCATGTCTTAATGGTTTTCAAATGTATGCATTTGTAATGAACATGGAGATTTCAGATGACACAAACTCAAGTTCAAAGGCTAAATTGCAGTCCCTATACCAAAAGCCAGATTTGTTCTAATGGAGGTCTTCAAGTATTTATCAATCTTCCTTCTCATCTCCCCACCTCAATCTGAACTCTTACAAATTAATGAAGATGACTGCCCCTCTGTCCTTCACAGACCTATGCCTGGCCCGACTTCCCCTGGCTGCCCCAAATTAGCTTAGTCAATATAAACAGAAGGGCCAAAATATGTCAAAGTCATTACCAAATAGAAATGAAGCCCTCTAATGAAAAAAATTAGACAATACTAATACATGGTGTAGCTTTTTTTTTTTTTTTTTTTTTTTTTTTTTTTTTGGAATTTTTTTTAAAAATTTTTTTTTTTCTTTCTTTTGGAAATTTATTTGAAAATCTGTATTTGAACTGTGTCTTGTAGCCGCATTACATTCTTTGCCATTCTGTTACGAGTTCTTTTATCTTTTCCCCACAGTAGTAAATGTGTGTAATTCTTTGTTCAGTTCTGTCAGTTCATTACTTTAAAAGCAATTTATGACAACAAGTTATGTATTTCAAATTACCAAGCCTCTACCTCAGATTGTGAGCACTTTTCTGATCACAGACAGTCATCTTATGCTACTTGCTAAGAAAACTTTTTCATATTGATCCTACTTGCTGTGATTGAAGTTGAAATATTACTTTAAGAGGCTGAGGAATGAATACATACTTATTGAGTTACAAGCAGCAATTATGAACTGTCTTTCCTTGTTTGAGCAGAATATAGTATCAGAAGAAAAAACGAGATTTGGCCTCAAAGCATCTATCATTAAAGTTTACTTCAAGGAAACAAACTTTCTCTGTTACCTGCTTCAGAGTGATGGTTGTAGCCTTCATTGCACTTAACTGCAGGTCTTTCAAGTTCAATTGACAAAACTGACGTCAAAATGACAGCGAATACTTTATCTGTTTTGAGATGCAAGTAAGTTTTTTGACTTTTTTTTTTTGTCTAATAAAAAAGACATACATTATGCTAAACGATCTCATAAATTCACTTTGCCCTATTCATCTTTTACTATAATATTTTTAGCAAAGTGACATTTAAGGAGTCATATCTTACCTGCCAGCACAGATGAATTAGTTTAGAATGTATGTTGAGCAGTTAATTTATAAAGGCCTCCCTGTGTCACTGAAGAAAGTTGACTATCTTCCAGAAGCTCTGCTCCTAATGTTAACATATACATGATGAAGTGTCTCATATTCTTAGCACATTAAATTTCAGATATCATTCAACCTAATTCTCTTTTTCCTAACTTTTATAAGGATGTTTTATATGCCTTCAAGGTATAGCTATCAATGTTCTTAGACATGTAATGAATGGAAGAATAAAATGGAAATGTGTGGCTTGACTGAAATTTTTGGTTGCTTGAACTGTTTAGACTAAGGATGCTGTGGCAGCTGGTAGGTCTAGATCAGAAAGAACAATAGGAAAAATGGTTAATTTTGCATATAAATTCCATATATAGGAAGTACTTTTGTATGTCTGTTTTTTACTCCATCTTGTAGAATAAAAATATGGCATTACTTTTACTTGACTGGCCTCTACAGCAATTTGTGTGCTATTTGGTAGTATAAACCCAGGAAGATAAAATGAACTAGGGTTGTGCCTGAAGTTTTTCCTACTCAAGTTTGTGTGAGGGTTGAAGTATAATCTTGTCTATGTTCTAGATATATTATAGGTATATAGGTGTATTAGAAGTGAGAAAAATAATCACACTAATCCTAAAGTATTTCATAAGTCTTTCAAATATGGAGTGATAATCACATGACACCATTTATCTGCTTTGGCTTACACACAATAATTGAGCTGTTTATTATCTATAGGGTCTGCACCAACACAAAATAAAACATGTTTATTTGTTCGTGCATTAAAGTTCAGATGACTAGTAAAAACTCATTAAGATGTCTGGAACATAATACTCCATTAATATAGATGTAGAAAATCTGATACTTCATGGGAGGGATTATGGGTTTAAGGGACTGATTTTTGAATTTCCTCATCAACTACCTCATCCTTATAAATTGTCATTTTTTTTCCTGTTAGATTAAAATAGAATGCTTCTTCCTAACACACCTTTTGCATGACTTTGAAAATGTGTTATGGATAACTAAATTCAGCCCAAAATTGATCATTTCATAATTGAGTCTTGTTTGTTGCCTCTCTCTTTCAATAAATGTATTGAAATTATGTTAAAGGTTCTTTTTTTTCTTAGTGGGAATGGCTGTTTACACATACTACTAAAGAGAAAATTATTGTTCCAATAGAATTACTGTTTAAGATTCTAAATGGTAAAAAAATGCACAAATGCAAAACCAAGAATTTAATGAGAACAATAGAGACAAAAGTTCCATCAGAATTGCAAGTTATAATTCTTTATTGTTACTCCAACAAGAGAATAAGGGCACATCTTTGCTTTAAACCCAGTAAGAGTTGTATTATTTTTCAGGATGTCTCTGATATATGTCAGTTTTCAAGAAAAAAGTGCCATGTGGAAGAGTACTATAATGATTTTTTTCTTAGGTTGTTGAAGTGAGAGCTCTACAGCATGGAGTTTTCATTTCGTGGTAGCTGTCCCAAAGTGTTTATTTGGCATGCTAGGGCAAATAAGGCAAGTATCCAGTGCAGTATTTGTAAGAAGGATTGTGAAGTCCTTTTAACTCCTATCTCTGGTATGTTTTCTGGACCTGCATTGTCTTTTTGGCTAGTTATTTTCCTTTTCTTCCCACAGTTTTCTCTACCCACTTATGCACTTGGTGTTATTTAGGGTGTACTCACAACTTGCAGTGTCAGTAAAAGACAGGATGTTTAACTGGACACTGAGCAGCAGGTTAACTTTTTCACCACAAGAGATACAAATCACTTAATAATGATGTTTTATTTTTCCACCTAAAAGTTTTGAGTTTCAAGCAGGAAAAAAAGTTATTTTATTCCCTAACCGAGTATAATTTGCTATTGGCTAACAGGAAACCTATCTACTGGGAAATAAACCTATCTTTATTATCTTATGTTTTAGTCATGCTACTTGATGACAAAATATTTTTTTAGTACAATGATATTATATACTAAGTAGTCTGTAGTAATGAATTTTTTGGCAGTACATATTTTGAAAGCCCCAACAGAGGTCAAAATGTTGGGTCACAGAATAAATAAAAACTAGAACAACAAACCACCAATCAAACCAATTCAATATTGGCCTTCAACATAGTCAAATGACCAGGTTACTGAGAATGTAGATTACTTCTGTTGTCTAAATGAAGGGAAATGTAATTTTCCAGTGCAAGGTGACATCAATGTTTTGGTCTCTGAACACTGCAGTGAACTCTGGGAGTGCACCTGCCAATATTAAATAATTTATGCCAATCTGAACCTACATTGAGCTAATGTGTACCAAGGCAGGCCCTTTCTGTCATTATGAAATTTTCCATGCAACTGCTGGCAGTGCAGTGTTTGAGGTACCTGCCTTAATTTCTGAGGAGCCAGCTCAAGAAAGAGAAGCTGCAGTCTGTGCACAAAGTCTGTCGTTAAATTGCCCAGGATGTATGTTCAGACAGCCATGGATAAACTATTTCTCTCTTTCAAGCCATCTGGTTTACAGCAAACACTGGTATTTCTGTGCTACAGTTAAAATTACTCTGTCAGGCCATTAAGAGATGACAAGCTGAGCATTAAGGCAGTAATTTGCATCAAAGATTGAAAAATTTTCATTACCTCAGTTTTGCATAATACTACTTGGAACAAACTGAAAATTAAGCCCAGGGTATGCAAAATAATTAAGAAAAAAAAGTGAAAAAAACCCCAAACCAACCACAACCAATGTTCTTTTATAACTGAAATCTCTCTATAAAATGCTATTTGTTAATCATCCTGGTTTTTAGAGTTCTGAGAGGTTTTACATTTGCATGCATTCACATTTAATTACATAAATCAGTAGTATTTTATTATGTAATTTCCAATTTCAACCACTTGACAGCTCCTCTTTTCCTGTAGAAGATATTTTTTCTGAATATTCCATAGCCATATTGGTGGGAAACTGCTTCTGTTTCCAGGTATGTAAAGGTCAGTCTGTAGATGCTCAGAAAAGTGGGAAGAGTGCTGGTTTTTAAAGGTGAGTTACAGACAAATGGAGATATATTTCTTATGACACTCACTGTATAGCCTGTTTAATGTATCCTGTTTTTTCTACTGTATGGGTGTTTTTTCCTGCATCATTCTATGATCTGCATGTGTCTTTTAATTCCTTGACCATACTTTCTAGAGTTCACTGTCTGTTTTTAAATTATTTTTGTCCCAGAAAAATAAAGCAGCTTGAAGATAGTTAGAGACTCTAATTTTTAAACTGCTCAGAAGTAATTCTGCCTATTATAGCCCTGATGCTGTATTTCACTTTTAAGTATTGAAAATTATGTTTCTGATGTTAGAATTTTTCTTTTTATATTTATTTTGGGAGCTATTTCATTGTATTTTATTTGAGTCCAGTGCACCAAAAAATTATCATGTCATAGGAAAGTCTCTTCATTTTTTGTTGTGCTTATTTAGGAGATGTTTTTCCATGATTTGGGGGTGGAATCACTTTAGTATACTACCTTTATAAATCTCATTAACTGCTGGTCTGCTTGATGTGTGCAATTACAAGTCTGATTCCACTGATGAGAAGCACAGTGACCATTAGGTTTCTTTGTTGTATTGATGTCTGTTGTATTTAGAAACATTAAGGACCTCTTCAGATAGATCTGAGATACCTTTATTCCAGAGTTTCAATTGCTGCACCTCTGCTGTTGATTCCTGTTTAGAATACATGAAGTGAGGAACACCTTTATTTTCCCCTTGTTTCTAGTTTTTCTCCTAAACTGCAAACACCTGCTCCTTAGTGAGGTTTTATAAACTGAGGCGACTGAGGGGAAGAGTGAATTTTGTGATAGTTATTACTGGAATGAACACTGCTGCTAAGTTATTTTTATTTATTCATTCATTCATTCATTATTTATTTATATTAATATGTTGAATGGAACATAACAGGATTTTTAGATGGCTCCACATAATTCTAGGGGTTTTTAACTGTGGGTTTTTTTTTTCATTTTTATTTTAAATTAAACTGAGAATCATTGAGTTTGGACATCTGTGATAAACAATTTAGACTAGTAACTGACCAGCCAACCAAACTTGTTTTAAGGCAGAAGTCTGTCCTGGGATGTTCATTGTTGTGCTTGACAATTGCATCTTCCAAAACTAACATTTTAGACTTGGTGGTGACCATAGGGAACAAGAGAATGCTTTTCAACACAATTATTACTTGGAAACGCTTCTTAAGGGTCCACTCATCTTCTAGTAAGAGTTGCATTTAAATATATGACTGTGACATCAGAATACATCGAGTACACAATTGAATACATTGAATAAACAATGTGTGAAGCAATTAAAGTATGTTACCCAAATGTGAATATCTGTCCCATTTCCTCAGTCAGCTGTCTTTTTTGCGGCTGAAGAAGTTTCT